>OX387427.1:28133096-28482868 GCA_947563755.1 Lochmaea crataegi | reverse complement strand
AGTATTGATTACTGAAGAAACTAGCTTTAAAGGCTGCTTGACTATCCGACATGATAATAATTATTTAAATCTTTAATCAATATTGAAATGGCAACAGTTTCATGAGGCGAGAATTTCCACTTGAAATACGCTTGGAGTTGTTATGCTTCGGAGCAGCAAATGGTGGTCGAAGGTATTTTCTTAAAATATTATTGATTTAAAGCAACCTTACATCGATATCTTGTTATACAACTAAGGCCCATTTTACTGATTTTGTACTGGGTTCATAGATCTTGACTGTAATTCGCTAAAGAGCTATTGCTAAGTTCACTAATTGAGGAAAAAGTGTATCAAACTGTGGAATGTAAAAATGTAGGGAATAATCTGATTGTGTTTTTCGTTTCATGAACTGATACGCTTTTTTGGCATACTTGTCTTTGGCCAATGTAAGATTGTTTTGTTTTCGTCAAATAAATGTACCGAGAAGAGGCCTACTTTAATATAAAACCCTAGGGTTTTGATATAAAACATACTATTATCAGCTCAGAAAACCAAAAGCAGCATTATTAGTCAAGAATGGAGAGAGTCCATATGATTTTTTTTACGAATGTAATGTTCTCCATAATAGTTACCTTTTTGTCCATTTATTTGTCTTCGTATTATAGTTTAGAATAATATAACCATATGATAAAAGAAACAGTCTGTATATAATTTCCCTTTTAAATAAATAAAATACATGCAGCTCCCGCTAAGTTAAATTAAATAATTTAGCTTCATGCCAAAAGGAGTGTCACTAATCTTTTGTATCACCTAAATGAAATGCCCCAAGTAATTTGTTAATTAACACATTTAAGCACGGAACACTAAAAATATCCTTTGGGTAGGTTAAAAAGAGAGTAATACATTTAGAATGCTTTGAAGCTTCAAAATAATTTATTTTGCAAACTTACGTTGATAATTTTAGTCTTTATTGACACACAATTGGGAAAATTGAATTGTTATTCATCTCAGGAGTACACAAACTCGTTGTCAAAATCAAATTTAATCCCTTGGTCAAATTCTTACCTGATAAGGAACTGAATCTGAATTCGTTCGGAGTAGTGAAGGGTGAGAAAATAGGAAACTAAACTTGAATTGAATGAACACAGTTTCGAAAGTTAAACATTTTGCTACCACAACTATATTATATTTTAAAATGCACAATAACACAAATTTTAAGGAACTACCTAAAAATTGCTTGTAAAAATCGTATTTCACTGCCGGGCAGAAAATGTCTATCAATAATTTGAATTTTTTTCATTTAAATAAAATGATAAAAATGCAAGCACATGACACTGACATTGTCATCTTAGTAGTTGTCCCATTTTACATTTCATGATGTTATTGTATTTTGGTTGGGTCTAGTGTTGTTTAGTAGACCAATAAGTAGAAAAACCTTCTTAAATTACTGCCAAAAAGACTTTGCTCTTAGTATTAGACAGTACACACTTTCCTCCCTCGTATCAGGAAGGAAACTCATACTTTCCATCCTAGGGACGGAAGTATTTTTCCTCCCTCTTATTTTAACTATGTTGTAAATGATGAAACTTGTAAATCTATTAGGTTCAAATTGTTCCTGTAATTTCAACAAGATCTTGTATATCTTGTATTCTGGTGAAAATTAATTATGAATGTTACTTCAACGTTAGGTTTACAAATAAAAATTTCAACTTAAGGATCGTTAGATAGGGGAAAGTACGCTGAGATGGCATAGTCACTGAGATGGCATGGTGCCAATTTCTGTAAAAATAGACCACCGTACACCAACTAACGACAAGTAAATTCACTTGCGTCGGAACGTTTGAAATTTATGGTACATCGTCTCTCTGGCACCGTACTCCCCATTATCGCCGCGCAGCCCCTGCACTTCCCACTTTCTCGATTTAAACTCGGCATAACTCATCAGATGATGGAAATTTTCGGTAACCGCTGAATCGACGAAGTGAATTTACTTGTCGTTAGTTACTGTACGGTGATATGACAATACCGGTATTACGGCAAGTGAATATCGCGTACGCCATTGTAATGACTCGATTTTTAGTTCGTTTCGAGTCGTTACAGAGACGCCACATAAAAGTGACGTTTAAAATTTTTGTTTCACAAAGATTTTTGTGTTTGTTATCGGATGCCACTAGTGTAGGTTTTAATTTATTTTGTAACTTTTGAGTATGCTGTTAAAGGTAGTGAGGTTGGTTTAGTGTTTGTTTTGAGTATGCTGTTAAAGGTACTGATGTTGGTTTAGTGTTTGTTTTGAGTTTAAAAATTTTGAGGTTGTATTTCGGATGGTGTGTGTTTGTGGGCGAGATGGTATAGCAGCTAGTTGTCTGAGAAGGCATAGTATGCCGTCTCATCCACCACCGCTAAATTTATCTATAAGCCATTAGTCTCCTTGTATATTTGATCTGAAATTTACATTTTGTTCCAGATATGGCTCCATATATTAGAAAATCCATCGTGGGATGAGAACCAAATGAGGAAGGCTATCGATGCTGTTAGGGGCGGTAAAATGGGTTGGTTATTGGGATCTAAAACGTATAATGTTCCTGTTACCACATTGAGGCGACGTACTCAAACGGGGAATACTTCTAAAGGATATCTAGGCGGACACAAATCGACGTTTGATGTCAATTTGGAAAAAAAATTAGTTAATCATTTACAAGACTTGGAAATCAGATTCTTTGGAATGACATCGGTCGAGGTTAGAAAGTTAGCATATTAAATAGAAGATAGAAGAAGAAAATTCCACACAGATTTTCAAAAGAAAAAGAAATGACTGGAAAGGGTTGGTTGAGATAATTTGGGATGCGGAACCCTACATTATCCCTTCGCATACCAGAAGCCACATCAGTTGCAAGGGCTCGCGGTTTTATCCGACCACAAGTTCAAACTTTTTTTCGTCACTTCACCGAAATATTTGAGAGCTATAAATTTGAGCCACAGCAAATTTGGAACGTTGACGAATCAGGGTTTAGTACAGTGCCATCAAAACTGGGTCGAAAACAGGTTGGAATTTTAACAAGCGCTGAGAGAGGTCATCACTTCACTCCAATTTGCTGTGTAAACGCACTGGGAACATATATTCCGCCTGCTTTCATATTCCCAAGAAAAAATATGAAATTAGATTTAATGGATCATGCTCCAACACGTTCCGTGGGATACGCGCAAGAAAAGGGATGGATGAATGGACATGTATTTCTTAAGTGGTTTCAACATTTTGTCAAACACAGCAAAGTTCTACCTCAAAACAAAGTTTTATTGCTTTTAGATGGCCATTCTAGCCACAAAAATATTGTAAAAAATGTCCAGAGTGGATTCGAGTCTGTTGGAATATTCCCTTTAAATGAAAATATTTTTCCTGACCATATGTTTGCTCCTGCGGATGTAACTGACAATCAATTACCAGAGCCAGTGTTAGTACCAGAAGAGCCAAATAAACTTTCAACGATTGCCCAAGAACAGCCTGGTCCGTCATCGTCTAAAGATTCAGTGTTTCCAGAAGAGCCAAATAAACTTTTAACAAGCACTCAAGAACAACCTGATCTGTCATCGTCCAAAGAGTTAGAAGAACCAAATATACTTTTAATAACCGCCCAAGAAGAAGCTGGATCTTCGTCGTCGAAGAATCTAAGCATATCGGAAATTTCTCCATTGCCAAAGGCAACTGTTACAATCAGATCGAAACGAAAAAAAGGAAAATTTGGAGTCGTAAATGCTACCCCGGACATTGAAGAACTGAAGTCAGAAGAGGCAAGTGAAAAAGCTACAGCATTAAGAAAAGCAGCTAGCCGCTCGACCAACAACAAAGGCCGCATGCCATCGTCATCTGAGAGTGAAAAAGAAGAGCTCGAGTATTCTAAATCAGAAGAGGAAGAAGATCCAGCTTGCATATATTGCCTTGAACCATACAGTAAGTCACGACATAAAGAATGGTGGCTACGTTGCCAATTGTGCCACAAGTGGTGTCACGCAGACTGCATAGGCCTTCCCAGAACTGCAACAATTATAATATGCAATATTTGTAAATAAGAAATATAGTTTTAGGTGTATGCCATCTCACCCATAGGGGGTGGATGAGATGGTTTGTGTAAGAGTTTACGTTTCATTTATTTTTTTACGTTTACCATGTTAAAAAATGCAGATATTGTAAATATTTATGTTAAAAATAAATCAAAGTATCCGCTTACATAGTTGTTGTTATCTAAAAAAATTAATTTTTTTAAAATTATTTTAAAAAATTATGCCATCTCAGGCTACTTTCCCCTACGTTTTTTGACTTTTTGAGAAATGGAGAGCGATTAAAGTGATTTTTAATTTACAAATACGCCACCTAATATTAGGGAACAAGCCAACATAGGCTCATTAACTTTATTACCACAAAAATCTACAGGTATGACAGGTATGACCAATATATACAATATAAGCAATGGGCTGAAGACAACAAAATACATAATAATTCAGAAAAAGGTTTAATAAGTGGATAGTAGGAAAAATTATATGTATTACACAGGAGTAAAGTGCCTTTTCCTCCCTTAAATTATTACTGAGTAAACTACGTCCTGCGGGATGAAAAGTGGCAATTAGAAATAGCTATTTTTTTCTACGAGCGTGCGGAAAACTATACTTTTAGTTGAGAAAGTTCTACTTTTCCGCACGTTTCTACTATACCTCACGCAATTATTACCTATTGCATTTTATAATTATTTTTATCTTCGACCACCATTAAAATTAAGCATTTCATTTTCGCAACTCGTGCGCAAAAGTATCACTTCTCGCACTTGTATCATAAATAACTATTTCCGATTTATTGAAATTTTGTTGAATATTGCGTTAATAAATATTAATGATTACATCAATAACCAGAAAGTAACTAATAAACTTGTTAGTTTGTATTTACTTATCCTATGTCTAATTAAATGACACTTTTTTCATTTTCCACCCGCTAGTAAAAAAATGTTGTTCCTAACACATGCGGAAAATGTATTTTCTGCACTTGAACGCATAGGTGCGGTAAAGTAACCTTTAGTAGTAGATAGTAGAAGCGTGCAGAAAAGTATCACTTTTCGAACTGGTTAGGAAAATACCTATACAGAGTGAGTTTTAAGTATGGAACGCCTCAATTATCTCAGAAACGGATAGCACGATTTTTACGGATTTTTATTAGCAAAGCTATTTACATTGTTGTCAGATCTTCCCTTTTTCCGGAATAATAATGAACTTTGTTATTTCAAATGGATCACCCTTTATATTTTTTGCCTTTCGAAATCCTTAAGAAATACTGAATATTTTTCATGGAATGTTTCCTATATCTAAATGCCATAATTTCGGTATAACAAGATCTTCTGTCAGTAAATTAGTAAAAAGTTCGAGAAAACTGGTACAGTAAAATATTTATCCAAATCATGGCGCAGAAAAACTACAGCAGCTTCCAATATTTTATTACAAAATTAATTTTCAAAATATACAAATAGGCCAGTTAATCACCATGGAGTAAGTTCAAAGATGTGATTGTAGGATGTCATCTATTCAAGGACCTTCTTTTATATTTTATTTCTCAAGTTCAAAAAATGAGACATGAGTTTAAGGAATCTGTGATAACTCGGACAACTATGTTTTGATTTATTGATTAAATTGAGTGTTTTGCATAATTCGAGATGTTTATTTCTAAAGCAACTATGTTCACTATATCGTATTCCAAGATTTCTTTGTGTTTCACCGATATAAAATGCATTACAATGAGAGCATTTGATTTTATTATTATGTCTGATAATTATTTTATACATTACAATATCATCCAATTATGTCACACAAACTAGCAGCAGAGGACCTAATAAATAATCGCCGATAAGAAATTTTTGAACCGTGCTACAACTTTTGTATGTGGATTTACATCAGCCCATGTGTGGTTATTAAGAAAATGCATCATGTCATGTCTTGAGAACTTGGCTGGTAACAAAATTGGGATTTTTTGCAATTTTTCTTAACATCCATTGGCAATACTGCATACGGAGTAGATAGTCATTAGGTAGTAAATGTTGAACACGTTGGACATGATATGGATGAGCAACTTCTTTTAAAGAACATTTACTCATTGAACAATTTTTCTGGTACTCGTTTCTGGATGTTCGTCAATAATTTGAAGAAACTTATCTTCGAGTTGTGGAGTTCGCGCAGTTCTAGTTCGTCCAATAATATTCCTTGATTTTACAAAGTTCCAGTTTCTAGTAAACGAAGAGGCATATAAGGCTATAAGGCATTATCTGCTAATCCGTTTAAAAAATGCATATGAGTCATTTCAGCATTAGTAAACACAGGCATCGTTATCAACTGAACACAAACAAGCAACAAGCAGAGCTAGTGCTACAACAACATTAAAATGGTAAAAACTTCTTGTTTGCTTTTGTGTTTGATTTCAAATTTGATACAGTAATTGTCAAAATTACAAAGGCTATTGGGAATAAACATGTTCTTTCTAATTAGTTTTGGTCGAAACAAATTTCACTTACACTCAGAGCTCGTTTAGTACAAAAGAGTCAACACCCTGTATCTCATAAACGAGCAATCTTATTTCACATGTTTATAGGAGCTTTTCGTCCTAAAATTAAATGACGATTGCTCACAATATTTCAGATTACTTTGGAAACATCCTGTATATGATATATTTCTGTTGGGGGATTTATTGTGCAGAGTGCTCTGTTAAATTGTACCAATTCAATTTAAATTATTATCCAATGAATTAATTTTAAGAGAGACAAAATAAAATACAATTTGTTAGTAAATTTCTGGTGTTTTAAAATAAGCTTTTTGAAAAACTTTTACATCTAGATTAAACTTTATGTTAACTCAAACGAATACATCTGTTGAGAAAATAAAACAAATGATCACAAATACAGTAAATTTCCTTATGTAGCAAGGAAATAAACCCACTTTTTCCCCAAACGGGGATAAGAAAAACGTATGAATTTGTATCTGAAATTTTACGTCTTCATGAAGGTGAAGGTGTTTGGAGGCAGAATAAAAGAAAATCCTGAAGAGGATAAAGAAGGATAAATTTCGAAACAGACTTTTATCTCATTAACAGACCACTTTGTATAAATTCACCAAAGGATACAGATCCTCACAAAGGTAATTCCATTACAATAATCAGTTTTGGTGAAAGAAATGAAAAAGAAGGCGAAAAGAAACAAAAAGATCGAGATATAAGGTAGTTCCATGTGTGTAATACAATCGTCAATCTATTAAACAAGAGAATTTCTGAAATTGGGAATTAAGTGACTCATCAAACAATACTTTCTTTAAAAACAAGGCATTTATCGGTGTCAGTATCAACGTTCAATCGACATCGATGTATGACGCATCCACAAAGAATTCTATATTTTACGGAAAAAAATTTTTTTTATCAAAAGTTCTGCATGGTCCAAAACCCCAAATGCAACCATCCAATGTCAAAATATCGCAGTCATATACGAGGAAGATCCAATAGTAAAATAATTTTATTTTTGACCAAATCGATAATTGTTACTAAGAAAACTAAAAAAAATTACAGTTAACTCTTTTCACAAGAGAAAAAATTTTGTCGGCGAATTTTTCGAAAGTTTGTTTCTTGGTAATTTCGTAAATGACATTTTTGATAAAATCACGAGCCGTGAGGCGACATTGCCGAAAAGCATCAAACTTGAAAACAATTTTGCCTACACTATTTTTTCTCTAATGGTATTCGTCATGACTATTTCACGAGAAAAAGACAAAAATAATAAAATTAGAGAACTTTCATTTAACAATGGAGCATAAACAAAAAATAACTTATTTACTTATTAAAAATTACAGTTATGATAATTAAACGTTTGTGCATTATTTTTATCGTTATGATGCGCTTTTAGAACATGTACTTGCTACTGGCCAAGGCTTTTGCACCTCCTTGTGTGGTCTTTGAAAATATGGGATTTTATTCGATACGTCCCGTAAATTCTCCTTTTAGGTCTTATTCTTGTTAGAAATAATGTACTTTGCAGTTCACTGCTTCGTTGCTTCATCAGGCAAGTTTAAAGGAGAGTAAGTGAAATGTTTTTTTCTGTAGGCCGTCTGGGGTGTCTTCGTCATGAATTTTTATCATTTCCAATAATTCTTGTGTTGTAAGGGCTTTCGAACTTTCTTTTCTCTTCTCTTGGTTACTTTGAAGTTGTTTTCGTTTTGAGTCATTTGCCCATCGGACTGATTTAAAAACAATGTCGGAAAAAGGAAGGATAGTTTTTCATTCTACCCCTCTTCAGAGGAGCGGGCATCTAAAGGCTTTCTGGAGCCTCTTCAGCCAACATTGGAAGAAATAAGGATTGTTTGGTTCAGGGGATGGGAGTGGAGGGAACGGTGGTAGGTGCCTGAGAGGTGTGTATTAAAATAGTAGGTCATATTAGTGAATTGATAGAAAAACTATTTTTTTGTAATTATTTTCAAGAATGTATTATATAATATATTATTATCACTGTAGGTGCAACGGCAATAAATTTTCATAATAACACTTTGGTTTGGTCAAAAATAACTAATATACTATTGAGTGAAATTTATATTTTCCGATATTACTCGTATATATCTTGGAAATTTCGATACCTCTAGGCTGAATTCAAGGTTTTTGACCCTGCAAAACATTTTATGAGAAATAACTTTTTTTCATAAAATAAATGTTAAAAATGTTTACCATATTATGCAGGGAACTTGAGTGGACATATTGTATATGTATATATACGAAGATGCTGTTATCGAGATAATTGATTATTTGAGTGCAGCATTTTTTCTCCATTTTCGCCAAAATCGACCATTTAGAGCGTTATAGTGAAGAATTCATAAAATGGGCATTTAATTGAGCTTAAAGGTTTGAGTTGGGGTTTTTGAGTAGGAGAAATCCATCGCTGCTAGATAAAAATAAACTATGAGCGCTGTAGTAAAAAATTCAGTCCAAAGTATCAAAATGAGCTTCAATTCATTTCAAACTCTTTCTAAACTCCATGTGAAGACAAGAAAAAAAGCAAGGTTGTAAGATATATTTTCTAAAATAAATAATTTTGTCACTTCAGTGAACTATTGGTTCGTCACTTTCTTGGAAAACTAGTTTGGAAAAATTGTTTAAAAATACTTAAAGAAGAATTCATTAGTTAGCATTAAAATAAGGCGTTTAAAATTACTGAAAAAATAATTAATTAAAACAACTTTAAGTAGGTATATTACTATATTTGAAAGAACTTTTAATTGCCAGCAACATGCCAACATGACTATTAAACAAACGAAGAACTAAAGTGAGCCAATTACAGTATATTTTGTATTGGCACCAACTAAGTCAGTTAGTTATTTATGCGGTCCACTGTGTCGTTAAAATGATTTACAACATGGGTTATTCCTGCTATTGGCGCCATGATTTGAGTTGTGTTTAGATGTGTATAGTAGTATTTTATTTCAACTAGTTTTGTTTCCATTATAACTATTTGATGAACGACCAGTGAGTTTTATAATTATAATTTATTAGTAATTAATTATTGTGGCAGTTTGGAGAGCATTTGGAACGACAGTTCGAGACGATGTATCGCGGAGAGCTAATAATTTATAAAAGATATGTGCACGCCATTGGGAGGCGTTTGTCATCAACGGGATTGAAAATATCTCTTCACATTGACTTTAGAAAGAGTATAACATGAAAATACAAAATTTATAACAGTTTAAATTTTTTTGTAATCAGTCTAGGGAAGTTGGCGCTACCCTGAGCAACCAAATGCTTGTTCGGTTACTTGAATGTATATAACTATTTTATTGACAAGTAGTTAGAAATATACAGTGCATCCATAAAGTAACGTATTGTTACGTCGGACCTGTGCTAGCGAATATGCTAAATAGAGAAAAAGAAGAAGGTATTATCTTGAAATACCTTTTAGTTCGTTCTGCGATGAAATAGTGTTTTTTAGTTTTTTATTGATTGATACTATAAAAATTTTGTTATATAGATAAGTTGTAATAATTTTTTTTATGTCATACCAGTACATTAATGTGTTTTTATACCATAGATACCATTTATATAATGGATTACTTTATGCCTGTTCGGGCATTAAGGCGCCAAAAACAGTTTTCGATTAAATTATCTCTCATGAACAAAATATAAATTTACGTTTATATATTATTTGGTTGTATTTACATAGAATTGGCAATTCTAAATGGTTCCGCTGATAGCTAAATTTCATTCAGCAAAGGTTGACTCATGATTCATTGTCTGGGTCTCTAGTTTCTGTAAGGAAATGCGAGATCCAGTTGGTACGCCTGCCAACATCCTTGAAACCTCATTTTTTGAGGATATGCTGTCCTCTAAATATCCTTCAGAAACTGTGGTACCTAGTCAGTAGCTTAAAAATAGTCTCTTTTCTGAGCAACCAAGAAATATAATCTCTTATCAGTTTCAAACTCTTCATTTCGTCTTCATCAACAATCGTGAAAACTCGTTTTTTGTCGGTTTTGGTTTCTGGCACCGTTACAACAAAGACTGATTTTCTATCTTCTACATGTGTGACTAACATATTTACAAGTTCTTGAGGCCGACATCCACCAAATACACCAAACAATAATGCGACCTTGTTCATTAAAAACGTTTCTTTTGGTGCCTCATGAATAAATGTTGGGACATTTTCTCTAAAGATAACACACTGGATTTTTTGGTTGGTATCCTTTTGACCTTTGCTTTAAATACTCGCATAATTTGTGAAAATTACAAATATTAATATTCTTATTTACCATTAAAGTATTTTTTAAAGTACCACAACAGCATAGTTTCGTTAATGTTTTCTACAGCATGTTCTGACATCCAATCCAAAAATTGGTCATATTCTTTGTCGTATGAATCTCTGGATTTTCTCGGTAACCGGTTTTGCGTTGCCTTTTCAGCCATTTTTGCAATTTCGTCGGGAATTTCAAAATCTTGTTCCATTTTTGATTTTTGACTTTGTCACATTAGACATTTTAATACTTATCTCTCTAACAACAAAAACGCAGACAATAATAATGTCACGGTAATTTCGCAAGTAAAAATAAAAAATTTGTAAATTAAATTAAATTTATAAAAAATATTCATTATTCAAAACGAACTGGTATGACATAAAAGTTTGTATGCACCACGGGTACTAATAGATATATACCCTCGGGCGACTTACTGTCGCCCTAAGGACATAATCATCTACTTAGTACCCTAGATACATAAATTACCCTTAATAAATAAATCCCTTGAAAAGTAACTGATATCAACCCAAAAATTCTTTTGACGGAATATGAAATAAGTGACATAAGCGCCCAAAATAAATTTTTTTATTGTACAATCAAGAATTTTTTGAGTAAAATTTTATCACTCCTTAATCAAATTGCGAGTATTTAATGTTCCTGTATACAAATTTCAACTTAATTTCCTCGATTTTTATCTTTCCTAATAAAAGTCGATGCTAGTGTAAGTTAGTCAAAGCTACGAAACTGAATTTAACTGTTCAAACTACGTCTCTTGTGTGCTATAAAGTTACACTTAACCTTTCGCAAATATTCTTTCCCGAATTCACTTTAACGCCCGTTCTCGCATAAAACATTTTTACCGCTCGCCATGTTTCAAAAACAGCATGATTCAACGTGATATATCGCATACAAAAAACGAATTAAAATCTTTTATAATTGTGAATGAAACATTTTTCGTCTTTATTAGCCCGAAATTCATTATCGGTCTATTCTAATGGAAGAATCTTTATGAATTTTCATTGCCCAGCCATTAGTATGTGTTAATATAAACGGATTGAATGAAAGTTGAAAAAGTTAATTGGTTTTGAAACGCAAGAGGGTGGAACACAATGGTCTTATGAAGTTTATGTTTATGTATAATTAATTTCTTAATGGAATTTGCACGTTACTTACAACAAAACCTTTCAAGTTTATCTTAAAAAAGAATTAATTATTTTCGATAGGTGGTTCTGTTTTTTATATACTGTGCGTTTTTGGATGTTGATGTTGCATAAGTTCTCATGAAAAATTTAATCAGTTCTCATACTTAGTTGTGCAAAATCAGTGAGAAAAAAACTTGCAATTGTTAAAACGAAATATATATTTTTTCTACTCTTTTACTAGTAAAATGCATATTACCTACTATTTGGATGCTAGGTAAATATATCATAACAGCTACTGACACGTAATGACTAGCACGTAATAAAAAAATTACGCTTCAGTTTTATAAAAATGTGTACATTTTATTTTTAGAAACGTTACTTATATCATTTATACTTATTATTTATTTTTTAGGATACTTTTTTTATTATTTTTATTGCTATATTACGTTTTTGTTAGTTTATGGTTTATATTTATGTACGTTTTTTTAGGAGTGTTAATTTTTTAGGTAATATTAATATAGGTTTTGAAAATTTTTTTACATGTATGATTTTATTTTTAAGGGGGGGGATGCTAACGGCTAACCCTCATAATTAAAATAAGTACCTAAGTGGGGGCGCCACAGGTACAAATCATATTATTATTATTATTTTTATTATTATTATTTTTATATTATTAGTATTATCATTGTTTAGGTCTACTTATACAATGGTATTATTATTAAAACAGGTCTACACTATCCATCAAAAGCAAAACTATTATGCGTTTGAAAACACCCTTAGATAAATGGTTTGAAGGCTGGCCAACCCTAAAACCATTCTCCCTGAGGGGGGGGGGATGTAGTGCCCCTCGTATAAATTAATTAATTTCAGGTCATTCACAAAATAGCGTCAGCAATAATACTTTTATAATATGGGATAGATATATTTATCAACAATGATATAAAGTATTAGTAAGCAAAAAATATAAATAGTTTTGCAATTGAAGACATAGTACATTTTTACATTTTACAAATAGATATTATTAAGGTGAACTCCAACGAGGTCGTTGCTACTGACTGGAGTTTAATTGTTCATAGTATATATGGCACATATGATTATTTAATAAAAGTATAAACCATTACATATCATATAAGCCTTGTAAGTTAGTTGGTCGAATTACCTTGGAAACGAATTGATAGACGTTATTTTGACAGATTTAAATCAATAATCTGTCAGGGTAAATATAGTGAATTTTACAATTATTTATTATAAATAAATGTGTGATGTATTTTGGGCATTACATAAAGAATTAAATTCATTGAAATTATCTATTATTAATTAATTCATTTAAGGTATTTATGTTTATAAAAACAATCTATTTAGTTATTTGTTATATCACGCGAGGTCACGAACGTGACAGTGAAAGGCCAGAGAACTATCACGTAACTGGATAGTTGACCTAGGGCAGTACGTATATATGCTGATGAAGTAGATAAGCGAAGGAATTCAGAGTAATTCATAATTCATAAGAAACATTCAGAAACAGTCAGAGACATTCCGATCTATTCACATACATTCAGACACATTTAGTTATGTTGAAATGTAGTTCATCGATATCAGATCTAAAACTATGTTATACCAGTAACATGATCATCTTAAGTAACACATATCTAAAACTAGTGTAAATAGTTAAGTATACAATAAAGCTCATCCCAGTGAACACTGTAGTTTCTATTGGAGATCAGGTGCACAGTAATAGAATCTCAGACGAATATAATGAACTTTAATAACACAACAGCTTCTTAGGATTATATCGAACATGAAACTTTATTAATTAACTGACTTTTACATTACATATGTCACAATTAAAAAAAAAAAAAATATTCCAATGGCAACACGATAGGGAACACAATGTGTTGGTTGTGTTGCCTAACCTAAGGCACCTGATTATTGATTATTTTCAACATTCTCCCTCAATAAAAGGGTGCCAACAATTTTACAAATACAAAAGAGTATGAAAAATCAACATTATGTAATACTTTTATATCATATTCAGTTTTTTACATAAATACTTGTGTCTTTTAGTACCTAACGATTTTGTCAGAATATCTGCTACCATTTCTTGAGTTGGCATGTGCAACAATTTAATTTCATTATTCTTTACACACTCACGAACAAAATGATATTTAACATGTATATGTTTAGTGCGCTTATGAAAACTAGGATTCTCTGACAACATCAAGGCACTCTGATTATCATTGTAAATAGTGACAGGCATCTTCATATTTAGGAAATTACTGTTATTACTAAAAATTTCACAATATAAAGATTTTATATATAAAGACTCTTTCACTGCCTCACATATACCTATATATTCAGCTTCAGTTGAACTCAAAGCTACAGTTCTTTGCTTATGGCATTCCCATGATATAGGCCCTCCAGCTAAAGAAAAAAATATAACCATAAAATGACTTCCGATCTGAGATGTCATTACCCCAATCAGAGTCAACAAATCCGTTTACAGGACTATTTAATTTTTTGAAAGTGATACCTACATCTTTCGTACCTTTCAGATACTTAAGCAATCTTTTAGCACTCAACCAATGCTCTTTTGAATGGTTAATATTGAATTGACTTAGATATGATACTGAAAACGTAATATCAGGTCTTGTACACACTGACAGATACATAACTGACCCAATTAACTGTTGAAAAGGAGCATCATAAAATACTTCATCAAGTTTAAAAGTTTGCTTTGGTTCTAAGGGAGTACCTACTGTATTACAGTCTGACATTTGAAACTTATTTAGAATCTTATCAATGTATTGTTCCTGAGTTAATTTTAACTCACCCTTAGCACGGTTTCTCTCAACTTTCATACCTAATATATGTGACATTGGTCCAAGATCTTTTACATGAAAATGTTTATTTAATTCAATTTTTAATGAATTGGCCTCATCAAGGTTATTGTAAAAGATAAAGAAATCATCTACGTAAAGTGCAACTACAACTATAGAACTTCCAATATTTTTAAAGAAAATACAAGGCTCTATATTTGATTGGTTAAATTTGAAATCAACAAGCACATTACGAGCTTTTTCATACCATAATCTTGATGATTGCTTTAACCCATAAACAGCCTTTTTGAGTAAACACACTTTACTTTCTGACCCTGGTTCTTCAAAACCTTCTGGCTGACTCATGTAAATTTGTTCATCAATGTCACCATTCAGAAACGCTGTCTCCACATCTAAATGATCTGCTTCCAAGTTTAATTCAGTAGCCATTGCAAGAAGTAATCTTAAATTACTGAAACGGATTACTGGAGAAAACGTCTCTGAATAATCTATGCCATATTTCTGGGTAAAACCCTTGGCAACCAGCCTAGCCTTATATGTAGCTATATCTCCATTTTGATTTAACTTGGTTTTAAAAACCCATTTATTCTTTACAATATTTTTATTACTAGGTTTATCAACCAATTCCCAAGCATTGTTAAATTTAAATGCATCTAATTCCTTTTTAATAGCATGCTTCCATTCAGCACTTCTTGTGCTTAACATTGCTTCAGAAAGAGTTGATGGTTCTAAATCATTTGATATAGCTAACATACTTGCTAACATGGCAACATTTGAATTATCAGATACATCATTATTATTATCTATTAAATATTCATCGAAATATTTTGGCTTACATCTATTTCGCTTTGGATACCTAGATTCACAATCACTTTCACAAATATTTACTTCGGCATCAATATTTTCCGAACTATTTTCAGTAGCACTCACTACCACAGCCCTATTATCTTCTACACTGGATTCACCGGAATCTGAAGGTGGTGAACTGGAGTTTTCATCCACTAAGATTGAACTGTCAGATATCTTCATTGATTCATCCTCAGTACTGACACTAAGAGGAAAGGAAATGCTTAACTTAGCAGGGTGCAAACTTTCTGGAAATTTTTCTTCTAGAAACACAACATCTCTTGCTATTTTTAGATTGTGATTGTCAAGATCCAATAATCTATATCCAATACTAGCTTCAGAATATCCAACGAAAATATACTCTTTGCTCTTTTCATCTAGTTTTCTCCTTTTTATATCTGGTATATGGACAAAAGCACTACATCCAAACACTTTAAGATGGCTAAGATCTACCTTCTTTCCAGTCCACTTTTCCTCTGGCGTTGCACCACGTATTTTCTTCGTAGGTGAACGGTTTAAAAGATAAACTGCGGTGTTTGTTGCTTCTGCCCACATTTGTTTCTGGCTATTTGATTCAATAAGCAAGGAACGTACCTTTTCAAGAATTGAACGATTGTACCTCTCTGCCACACCATTCTGTTCAGGACTATAGGGTACAGTTAGCTCATGCTTGATTCCTTTATCTTTGAGAAAAGCATCTAACGTTTTATTGCAATACTCACCCCCATTATCAGTCCTTAGTACTTTTATTTTTCGTTCAGTTTCATTTTCTACCATTAAACAAAATTCTTTGAAAATAGCAGGAACTTCATCTTTCGATTTGAGAAAATAACAAAATATTTTTCTTGTATGGTCATCAATCAGAGAAAAAATATATCTTTTACCTCCCCATGATTCTACTTCCATTGGTCCAACTAAATCAGAATGAATTAGGTCAAGTTTATTTTTAACAACTTCTTTATTCTTTCTGTAAGGAAATGGTTTTCTTGATTGTTTTCCTTTAATGCAACTTTCACAGTGTTCAGGAACATTATTTTCTTTGTACACCATTCCTGTTGCTAGACTTGTTTTTAGTAGACTCATACTATAGTGATTGAGATGTCCCAGTCGCTTGTGCGATAGCATATGAGAAGTAGTTGCTTTCGCTATGTTTACCTGCTCCGAAAAAATATCAAGTTTATACAACCCATCAACGTTACTGGCTGTTGCTATGGGTTCTCCCTTAATAGAACACTTCTCCTGTTCAATAATTTTACAACCTTCCGTGTCAAAACATACACTGTAACCTTTGGACACCATCGAGTTTACTGACAGAAGATTAACTGAAAGATCTGGTACATACTTAATTTCAACAATGTTCCTTTCAGTTCCATCTTGTTTTAGCTTCACAATACTATTGCCAGTTCCACTAACGAACAGTTTATTATTATTTGCTATGGATATTTCTTGTCCAGAATTTTTATTCGACAATTCCATCAAAATATCACTGTTACCTGTCATATGAGATGATGCGCCACTGTCAATGTACCAAACATTATTTTTCATATTTACACCTAATGCGGCAGCAAACAAGGCTTTACTTCCAGCTCGGTGATCACTTTGTTTGTTTCTATTTTTATTTGGTGTCACATCCTTTTTGTCATGTGCTTGGGGACATTGATTTTTGTAATGCCCTTTTTGCTTACAGCACCAGCACCATGGAGATTTCTTAAACTTATTATATTTCACAGCTAGAGCAGAATCACCTCCATGTCTTCCACTTTGCCACTTTTTATCTTGTAGCAGTTTCGTTTTTACAAAATCAGAAGTTATGTCTACACCAGAATTTTCAAGTGCCATCACCATGGGTTCATAATCTTCAGTGAGCCCTTGTAACATTATCACACCAAGGAATTCATCATCAATGGGCTTCCCAATTGAAATTAGTTGCTGGGAGAGGCCCATTATTTGATTCACATAATCTTCCATGTTATCAAAGTTTTCAAGTTTTATTGAGCATAAACTCCTCAATAATCTCAACCTTCGATGTAGCCCTTTATCTTCAAAAGCTTTTTCAAGTGCTGTCCACGCCTCACTTGCGGTTTTGGCTTGCATTACGTGTGGGTACGTTGATTTATGTAATGATAATATTATTTTTGACAACGCCTTTTCTTCACGTCGTGCATTTGCCGCAATATCTGCATCTGACGATGTTACTGCTACTTGTCTAGAAATGCAATTCCACAATCCATCTAGTTTTAATAAAGCAGTCACTTGAAATTTCCATTCTGAATAGTTTTCTCGTCCTTTTAGTTTTTCAATACTTGCTGCTACACTCGATTCACCCGCCATATTTTTTGCAACGGTTTTCGTAGCAGCTCGATAGAAAACACGTAAAATTTACTATCTTTTACAGGAACTCTGGGCCCATAACCTATTGGAGATCAGGTGCACAGTAATAGAATCTCAGACGAATATAATGAACTTTAATAACACAACAGCTTCTTAGGATTATATCGAACATGAAACTTTATTAATTAACTGACTTTTACATTACATATGTCACAATTAAAAAAAAAAAAAAAATATTCCAATGGCAACACGATAGGGAACACAATGTGTTGGTTGTGTTGCCTAACCTAAGGCACCTGATTATTGATTATTTTCAACAGTTTCCGTAAGTAGAATATTCCATCAGGACCCGGGCTTCCACTAGTCCCTGTGGAACTCCGCATTACCGACATACAATACAAATGTTTAATTTAAATTGTTCCTGAATTTTGTTAAATAAATAAAATTTACTTGTTATAAATAAAAATAATCGTAGAAAAAGTATACTACACAACTTGAGCTGTAAGCTTAATATATGCTTATAAAATTACTGCGCTCATCGCTAGTCGACTCGCGCGCAACTTTTTTACTCGCCTGAAATAAGCTTCTTACAACAACTCTCGTTATCTAATATATACTATTGAACATTTGTTACAGTTTTTGAATGAAGTTGGTTAATACCATACATTTATTTTTATGATTGTAGTTTAATGTACACGACCCATAAAATTTGATTATAAATTAATAAGTGCTCAATTTGAAATGTTTGTTTTATAAACACTATAAAATATCAATATATTTATTTTACATCGGTGGTGAAAATAGAATGAAAATGTAAGCGAAAAGTACTGATATATTCAGGGTATCCTATTAGAAAAAAAAAACATTATAAGTACTCCATTAATGAAATCCCCTGATAAAAAATTTGCGCACTGCTTTGGCATAAATGTTACTATACCTTGTAGTCCAGTAAATAAAGGGTCCCATAAGCGATTATACCTGCCGGTCCATGAATTTTCCGTGAAGGGTAGGGTTTGACTAGTAATTCAACATCCAGAAATTTCACCCACCTAATCGCCATTTAGGGGGGACATTCCCGGCCCCAAAGTTCAAAAATTGGTTTCCCGCTAATTTAGAGAATTTTTATGTAGGAGAAAAATGAAGATCAGGTCATTATCTACAAAAATGGTCCTTATGATTTTTGCCGAAAACTCGATAGTTTTCACTTATAATCTCCCTAGAGCACAAATTATTTCCGGAAATTTTCTCGAAGTGCGAATTTTCTTAAAAAATTCGCAACTGAGGAAAATTTCCGGAATATTATTTCATGCTCGCGGGAGATTCGGTAAGAAAATTTTATACCAAAACTTTTTTAAAATAGAAATTAAATTGGTGACATACTTAGGTGACATATTATTATTATTTATGACAGCTGTCAAGCCAGAGGGAAATTTCCACTTATTAATATCCCTGTACGCAGGGAAATTTCCGAAGAAATTAGGTTATTGTCATAGCAGCATGTCAAAATGCAGGCATCTGATTGTATAAAATTAACTGGTATAAAATTTTCGAGATAATTGCCCTCAAGCAGGATCCTTATGTTGAGCTCCCGCTCCGGAGTCGAAAGAGCGGGTTCTTTGCACTTACTCATGACCGGGCGAACAAATTATTCAATATATCGGGTAAAAATGCATTTTTTTACGATTCAAAATTCAGATGAAAAGGGAAATCCACAGCTATCATATCCGATGATTCAAGGCCTATTTTTATATTTCTACCATATTTATAAAATGGGTCGAAGATTTTGTAATAACTTTTTTTTCGAGTGTCGGGAAATTACTCATATTTTTCTTAATAATAGACATTTAAAGGTCTTTATTGATCTCAGAAATTTTTATTGGACATCTTTCTTGCCTCTTGATTTTTCAGTTGGTGTTTTCATTTCCAAATTTTTGCTGTTTTTCGAGGTTGGTAATATTTTGCGAACAATCACTGTCTAAAAGTTTGTACATTATCGGATTGTCTTCCAAGATACGTCATTTTAAAGCTGGGAATTTCTTCATTTTGGTAGATAACGACACATTTTTGTAGATAATGACTTGATCTTCATTTTCCCCTATATAAAAATTCTCTAAATGCCATATTTTAGGAGATATTGGCGGGAAACCAATTTTTGGGACTTTGGGGCCGGGAATACCATGGCGATGAGGTGTGTGAAATTTCTGGATGTTCAATTACTATAGTCAAACCCTACCCTTCACGGAAAATTCATGAACCGGCTGGATTTTTGTACACTTTGCCTACTTTTCATCATTCATTTACTGGACTATATAATGTACCATCATTTCAACGGCGTATCTACTGGTAATTCGCGAGTTCGGAAGTCCGCAGATAGACAATAACTTAAAAATGATCTAATTTTATGAAAAATTCTTTTCGTGCAGTGAGATTTACACTGCCATTTTCATTTCCATAGCCTTTGTAAAAATATCTAAAAATTTAAAATTAATTAAAAACTTTAAGGAATAGGAAGAGCGAACAAAGATTAATTTGTTCCATATTTAAATTGGTGCAAAACACTTCTTTTCTCCTAAATATTACAGGAACCCATTACGATAATGACCAAATTCGAACTGATCTGTATGCTGAAAACGAAACGATTCGATCTAACTATCCTTTTTCCAACAAAAAAAAGGATATATTGAATTATTTCTCACCTTTTTGTATTCGAGAGATAACCTGCAAATTTCTACTTACATGTTGAATTTGAATTGAATTTTTTGAGCATTTGTTATTGATGTGTAATATCGGGCAACAAAAATGAACAAAAACTTCATTCAACTCCAAAAATGAAAATAATAGAATAGCATAATCAAAAATTTTTAGGTGAATTATGCCCTTTCTCTTTCTCTGAGAAACTGTAGACTCTAATTGGGATGGATGCCATTTCGCACCACACTGCGTGGAGTAGCAGTGACATCAACTCAAGAGGTGAGTACCTATTAGATTTTATTATTTCTAACGACTTAGTAATAGTGAATCGGGAGGCAAAACCAACTTTTGTGAGAAAAACTCGTAAGGAGATAATTGACATAACCTTGGCGTCTACTGATATAAGCTCTCAGCTAACTCACTGGCATGTGTCTGAGGAACCGTCACTTTCGGATCATCGGTACATCTGTATGGAAATCTCCGAAATGGAGAAACCTGCAGTGAGGTACCGTGGTGATCCGAGAAGCACGAACTGGGCAAATACAGGAATGACCTTTAACACCTACTAGGGAATGTCAACAATAAAATAAAAAACAGTGATGACATAGAGCTTGCCTCCGAACAACTTCGCGAGGCCATCGAACTCTCTTATCACAACAACTGCTCTGAGGTAACCCATTCCTCTAGGAAGAAATTAACCTGGTGGAACAAGGAGCTTACCAATATAAAATCGAGAACTCGCATAACAGTGCGAAAAAGACAGGAGAGTGGGAAGAATATTATTCCACTCTTACTGCTTACAACAAGCAGATCAGGAAGGCAAAAAGGGAGTCCTGGAGGAAATTCTGTGGTGAGGTGGAAACTACGACTCCAGAAAATCCTTGCCAAAGATTCTATCAATCCTATAGTCAATATTTTAAAATCTAATGGATCATACACGGAAACTGGTAGCGAGACCTTGCAGATTCTACAGCAGGCACATCTACCACACTCTGTAGAAATAGGAACAGAGCTATCCGTCAGACCTCCAACTCCCCTGGCTCTTGCGAGGAAAAAGGATTGGAGTGCTGCTAATAAAGTAATAACCCAGCGGAAATTGAACTGGGCTATTAACTCGGTTGAGCCATACAAAGCTCCTGGACCAGATGGAATCATCTCAGCGCATCTGCAGCAGGGGCAAATACATCTATGTCCAGTACTTTGTAAACACTTCAGAGCATCACTAGCAATACATAGCAATATATGTATACATTCCAATTGTTTGGAAAAGAGCCTGAATCGTCTTTATTCCCAAACCAAGTAAGGATTATTCCCAGGCAAAGTCATTCAGGCCAATAACTCTGTCTTCTTTCAAGTTGAAGATTGGCACGAAGGAACCAACTCCCATAGTCATTCCAGAATCACAGATGTCATCACAAAATCGCTTCTTGAAATGAGAAGTGATAACATGTTGGCCACAATTAACGACAACCTTACCATGTGCAGCTAAACTGGGATGGGTTGGAAGGATGCAGTCAGGAAGGAACGTTGGTATGGTATTCAGACGGATCTAAAACTAACAAAGGAACAGTAGCTGGAGTCCATAGTGCCAGACCCAGGTGCAATGTTCCCGCTTCGTTGGGGAAGTTTGCATCTGTATTCCAGGCAGAAATGTACGCTATCGACACGTGTTTGGAAACGAACATCGAAAGGGGGTATAGAGGCCAAAAGATCCTCATACTCTCAGATAGTCAGGCAGCACTGAAATCTTTAGCATGCCCCAGATCAGATCCAGACTGGTCTGGAACTGCCTTCAAAAACTTTCAACCCTGGCAAACCACAATAGAGTATCTCTTAAGTGGGTCCCGGGGCACAAGGGTATTATAGGCAATGAAAAGGCAGACACCCTAGCAAAGCTAGGGTCTGAAACTGCATTCACTGGACCTGAACCAGTATTTGGAACATCAAAATCTGCTGCACGTGGTTGTACATCTCGGTGGTGGATTCAAACTAAACATCAGACGTACTGGAGACACTTGCCAAAAGAGGAAAACAACAAAATCTTTGTCAAAAAAACCTCAGCAGGGGCCAGATAAGGAAAGTGACGGGATTACTCACCGGTCACTGTACCCTACGGACCACATCCATACAATTGGCGTATATATGGAGGAACTCCTAGGACTAGAGTATCCAAAGGAGGATTTCTCCAAGAAGGACCTAGTGAAAAGACTGTTGATCCTGATAAGGGCTACTGGTCTCTTCACATGAACGGTATAACCAAGAGCACAAAAAGCCTAAAGGCTGAGGTGCCGAGGTCTCTAAGCCTCTGACTGGTGGTGCCGAACTAATCAATCAATCAATCAATGCCCTTTCTAAATACGTAGTTGTTTTTCAATATACAGGGTGTTATTTGAATGAAGCCATCAGATTCAAATTTTCATATGACTGGAAAGTGGTTTTTTCCTTATGCTGGTCTGACAAACTCTCCGATAACACTGCAGCCAGAGTAGTTTAGTATTTTTGCTCGCGCTTTTTCATTGCATCATTGTCTTTGGCTGGATGTTTACTATATTGTTGCGGTTGGTCAAATAATGATTGTCTTTCACGATCAAGCCTCTTGCATGTACACAGTCTATGGTTCACTGTCTTTATTTCCTTACCAAGTACTCCTTGAATAGTTTAAATTTGTTCAGCTATTTCCTTGGTTGTTGCTTCACTAGAGCATGACCCGTCATTAGTCAGTTGATTCCTGCACAGTGTGAGTAGTTCCGGTGTTCGCTTCAAGCATGGTGTTTACATGCATTTATATTAGGATGGTTTGATCAGTAATTTTTATGTTGCCTCCTAATCCAGTTATGTACAGATCCTCATACTTCTTGGTTCAGACTATGTGTCCTCTTATTCCCTTTTTGTAAATCTGTCTGATTTTTCATTGTCTCCAATACTCTGGTGATCTGATACCCAGGTTATCTTGACGTTATTCCGTCCGGCTGACGTCTTAGTTCTTTGATGCAATCTCACACTAGTCGAGACGTCACTGATAAAAATCTGTTTGCCCTCGTCTGCTCTCTGTTCTCAGTGAGATTGCCCATACCTTGCCTAAAATACAGAGGTGTTATCTTGGTCTGATCTCGGTGTACGATAAAGCTAAAACTTCTATAAATAAAATATAAAACTCCTATAAGGTTTTGATATCTACATAAACATTATTTTTATGTATATATGTGTGTAATTGAACATTGCATTGAGAGCTATGGAGGTCTCGACCTTGGCTGTTCATCTTATATAATAATAATAACATTGAAAATAATAACTAAATAAATAATAATAAATTCCCAGATCATAATTATTGCTGTCACCTGTTTTTTTGCAGTATATCCTCTTTAAAGTGTTATTTGCAGTTTTAGACCCATCGGTCAGTTCATTTCTGTTAAAGTCATATCTACCAATTTTTAAGAAAAAATTTAAGACACTTCTTAGTTATGACCTTTACATAAAAATTTATAAAATCCAATCTCAGTTACAAAGACTGAAAAATTGTCGATGTATAAAGGGACATTAATAACAACTTTCTTGTTGTAAAACGGATTTTTATTAATATTTACTAAACTGCATTTTTAAGAGTGCAGCAGTAGTAGACTTTTTAAAAAAATGAAAGCAATAAAATACATTTAGTACATAAATTTGTAAAGCCGAACGAGACAGAGAAGAGAAGACACGCAGCGACGACTACTGGTCTCTGCACAAATTCGACCGTTCGCGTTGTAAAATATAACTTTCGTAACTTGCTTTATTACCCAAAGTTTGTATGTGTATACGAAAGTTGCTCTACTTGTTTTGTCAGTAATATCAGTTTTCATCCCGTTTCACCGGAAAATTTTGTGGCTCGAAGCACCTCGCTGGTTGACCCAACTTAACAATGACAAGCAATCGAAGTTGTTGCATAATCTGGACCGGATAACAAAAGAAGACAAATGTGTCTTTTATACCACCGTTACATTTTGATCGAATAATAAAATTGTCTAGAATACTATGTGATTTATCAGTAGAGTTTTGAATTTATAAACCAACTATTTACACTATAAAAAATTGTACAATTTATATAACATATCTTATTATTATGAATGGTGATCAAGAGTAGTATCGGCCAAATTGGACGTAGAAGTACTTAATGCTTGGGTAAGCATGCTCCGTTGCATTTGTTTTCGAAAAGGACGGAGTTTTAGTCGTAGATGGTGGTCTAATATTCTTTATATGCGTATTATCTCTTATAAATATAATAAGCAGTATTTTGTAATTGACAAGTGGTGTCACTTTAAAACATATATATCTAACTTCGCCAACTGGGCGCTGACATTAATTGAAACAATCCTAAAGGTTATACAGTATCCGCCAAAATAAACAGTACCGAAAATAAAAATAAAAATTGATTTTTAATTTCTGTAATGTAAGTGTTCAAAATGTTCACCATTTCGACGCAAACAAGCTTCATATCGATTTTGTAAGTCAATAAACATATTTATAAAAAGTGGTTGATGTAACTGCCGAAAAATATTTTGTATTCTTTCCCGTAGTTCGGCCATATTCGCCGGCGGATTTTCCGAGTGAAATATTTTGTCCTTCATTATGCCCCAAATGTATGCGTCAGGTGGCGTCAGATCAGGTGAATGAGAAGGATATTCGAAGTCTGTTCCCCGAGAAATTATTCTATTTTCCGTATGAACGAAAATTATGCTCTACCAAAAACACTTTTTCTTCCGTTGTTAGAACCATTTTTAAATCAAATTTAACTGCAGCGTACTATTAATATATCAACTAATGACAATTAAGTCAAATATGACAAATCCATATTACATAAACAACTCCACAGCACTTTCTGTTTCAGTACTGTTTATTTTGGCGGATACCGTATATAGGTACCACATTCCTCCACGGTTATTCTATTTGCTCCATGAGCCGCTCTGGACGTCGACTATGACGACAGGTGCGTCGCAATCCAAATGTTGATTCAGTCGAAGTTGAGTTGGTATTCAGTTCTGTTTCAGTTAGTTTGGAATTTACACTTGATGATGCTAATTCAGAATACTGTGTTGACTGATGGCCAGGATCAATTGAAGGTTGTTCTCCTCTACGTGTACTAGCATTTTATATTAGTAATAATGCCTCAGTATCCCGTTGTTGATTGTGAATTGTTGGAAGAAATCTGGGTAATGGGCTTTGTACCAGGATTTTTTAAAGGAGAATCATCTGATTCCTTTGTTGATTTTTTAATTATCTTTGAATTTGCTTTACTCATATGTTCCCTTAACTGATTCGAGTAAGTAGGCTTAGTACTAGAAAAGTTATTGTCGCCTCCACGTCGAAGACGTATATGTCTACGTCTCTTTATTCCGACTGGAGTGGTAATAGCGTACTAATATCGATTGGTTCGCTCACTTATAGTACTGCAGGTTTCCATTTTGGTTCACCTTTTGTGCGAGTATATATTTTATCACCTGGTAGATAATTAGGAGTATTATGATCACTACTTATGTTAGCTTGTAGCTGTTTAAACCCTAATGCTTGTCTAGTATTTGGCCGTGCATTATCCAATATGCAATTTAATTGACGACCAAAGATTACTTTCCCTGATGATTTTCCAGTAGAGCTATGAGGTGTATTTCTATCCGTGTATAAAAAATCATTGAGACTTTGTACCAAATTATGTGTGTTATTTGATGCCATTCTTGTTTGAAAGTACGCACAAGTCTTTCTGCCAGTCCGTTGGTTCTTGGATAATATGGAGATGATGTAATATATAGTATTCCTCTATTCTTACAGAATTGTGAGAACTCGTGTGATGTAAACTGTGGGCCGTTATCCGAACATATAATTTTTGGCAATCCAAAAGTTGTAAAAATTTCCTCGAATTTTGTGAAGTAATTTTTATCATAGATTTTATCTCTATCCATTTAGAGAGGGCGTCACATAAAACAAGCCAATATCGTCCTTGAAATGGTCCTGCAAAATCGATATGGAGCCTTTCCCAGACTTCGTCGGGAATGGTTCAAGAATAGACGGGTAATTCTGGGTTGTTTGGTCTATGTTCTTGACAACTTTGACAATGTCTCACAAATATATCAATATCTTCCTCGATTGGTGTTCACCAAGAATAAAACCTAGCTAGTGCTCACATCGCAGATATACCTGGATATCCTTTGTGAAAATATTTGAGTGTAGATTTCCGTAATGCTTCTGGCACCACAATTCTTCCTTGCCACATGCCTATTTTTTGCTCTATCGACAATTCGTTTCGTTCCTGTTACTGTTCCAAGCAGTGTTTAGACATTGTATTACTTTCTTCAAGATGTCATCCTTAGTTGTATATTCTCTTATTTTGCTTTTAGTTAAAGGCCAAATCATTGAATTTGTCTGTTTGTAGTCTGCTAGTGATTCGATTGATAGCAAGTTCTTCCGTAGAACGTTGTACCTCTGGATTTGGCATTCTGCCAACCAATTAACAATGCCCATGTAATTAATCGATTATTCACTAATTTTGGTAGATTGCGTTTAGTTCCCAATAAATGAATGAGTGGTTTATGATCCGTTACTAAAGTGAAATGTAGTCCTCGCAAATACTGATCAAATTTCTTGATACCAAAAATATAGCAAGTGCTTCATGGTCGATAATTGAGATCAGTTTCCTCGACGCATATGCAATAGGCTCTTCCTGATTTTCTTGCATATGATATAACACGGCTCCTACACCTTTCTCAGATGCATCACATGCTAAAAATAACGATCGTTTTTCGTCAAAAGCTACTAGAGGCTTTGTATTTGCAATCAATTCTTTTGTCCTTTTGAATATTTTGTGCTCCTTTTTCGACCATTTCCATTTTTGACGGTGGCCAGAAAGGGTATGGAGATCTGAAAAAATACTATACAGATGAGGAATAAACCGCTCATAGAAGTTTACCAAGATCTAAGATCTAAGTTCTTTTGCGTTTGTAGGAGGTGTAGCATTGGGAATTGCATCAATTTTTGATTTTGTAGGGCGAATTCTGTTTTTGTCAATAATGTGGCCCAAGCATTCAATGTATGGCTGTAGGAACAAACACTTCTTAAGATTTACCTTTAAGCCTGCTTTTTGTAGTTTTCGGAATACAATTGCCAGCGTTTTTAAATGTGTTTCATCATCTTTTCCTGTTAATGCTATGCCATCAAAGTAAACAGCCACATTTGGAATTCCTTCTAATATATTTTCTAAAAACTGTTGAAATACTGATGGTGCTATTGATATGCCAAACGGCATGCGGTTATAGACGAAATATCCCTTGTGTGTGGTTATTGCAGTATATCTCTTAAAATTCGGCGATATTTCAAATTGTAAGTAAGCGTTCTTTAAATCAATTTTTGTATATTTTTCACCATAAGCTAACTGTTGTCTCAGTTGGTCGAAAAGTGGTACTGGATGTGTGTGACAGCTCAAAACTGGGTTTATCGTAATGCGATAATGGCCACAAATTGGAATTTGTCCATTTTGTTTAACAACATTAACTGTGGGCGTTGCCCACTCCATTGACGTGATGATTGGATCAACCTTCAATATTATTCCTTCTTTGACTAAGCACTCCAGTTCAGCTTCTACATTTTTCCTAATACTGAACTTAATTGGTCTCGCTGATAAATGTTTAGGTGCAGTTCCTGGCTTTATGTGAATGTGAACTAGGTATTCTATGACAAGTCCCAATTTTGAGTCAAATAGCTCAGAGTATGATTCCAGTACTTGTCGTGCTTTTGTATCGAGTAAACAGGTGAAGGAAATTTCATACCAAACTCTTCACTCCACTGTAGACCAAATAGCATTGGGTAGTTAGTTTTCATTACAACAACTTTTAATATTTTTTTGTAACCTTTGACTTCTACCTTGACATAATATCCTAATCCTTCTGGCTTCAATTTGAAATCACCATAGGCTCGTAATTTGGGTCTTTCAGATAGTTGTGGTGAACCAATTCGTTTCCAGCATTCTGTATTAATAATAGAATAAACTGAATCCCAATCCATGGTGCATTTAAATCCATTGGTATACACATCTATCTTTTTGCATCGTTCAGAGGTATTCTGGATCTTGTAAACGTTATTGTGGTTATCGTTGTCACTGTCGTTGTCTGTGAAATCTGAGGACGAAACTGATGTTCTTGATGAAATACTATTCTGTCCTGCTTTGTTTTTTGCTGCAATTCCTTGTAGTCGATATTTAGACTTTCCCTTGGGTGCAAGTTGTGCTCTGCCTGACTTAATACAATAGTTTCCATAGTGTCCTTTGATGCCGCATTCTTCACATGTATGAATTTTTGAAGCTTGCTTCTTATTGCACGACATAGGACTTTTGAGAAGGCTAGTGAACTCGTAAAACGTGTAACCGTTACGAAAAGTGTTGCCATATTTCTGAAAAGGCTAGTGAACTCGTGAAACTTGTAATGTTACGAAAAAGCGAATAAGGGTTCGTCACGCAACAGTGTTACCAGATTTCTGAATAATTCACTAATCCAATGAAATTTAAATTGAAGCTTGCTTCTTATTGCACGACATAGGACTTTTGGGAAGGCTAGTGAACTCGTGAAACGTGTGATGTTACGAAAAATCGTTCGTCACGCGGTAACTCATTCAAGCGACTGTGCGCAATCTCTCTTGCCGCACTGAGCTCGCACACCTATAGGTGTGAAAAATTGTCAAAAATTGTCAAAATTTTGAAAAAATGGTTAATAATTGCCAAATATGGTAAAATTTTTGAAAGATTGTCAAAAAATTTTAAATATGGTCAAAAATTGTCAAAAATTTGAAAAAATGATCAAAAATAGTCAAAAACTGTCAAAATTTTGAAAAAATGGTTAATAATTGCCAAATATTTTCAAAAATTGTTAAAAATTTGGAAAAATGGTCAATAATTGTCAAAATTTTTGAAAAATGGTCAAATTTTTCGAAAAATTGTTAAAAATGGTCAAAAATTGTCAAAATTTTGAAAAAATGGTAAATAATTATTAAAAATGGTCAAAATTTTTGAAAAATTGTCAATAATTTTCAGAACCTGTTAAAAATGCCCAAAAATTGTCAAAAATGGTCAATAATTGTTAAAATTTGGAAAAATGGTCTAAAATGGTCAAAATTTTTGAAAAATTGTCAAAAATGATCAATAATTATTAAAATTTGAAAAAATTGTCAAAATTTGGGGAAAATGGTCAATAATTGCCAAATATGTAAAAAATTTGTGAAAAATTGTCAAAAATGGTCAATAATTGTCAGAGACGGTCAATAATTGTCAAAATTCGTCAAAAATTGTTAAATTTTTTTAGAAATGGTCAAAAATTGTTAAAATTTTTGAAAAATGGTGAAAAATTCACGAAAAATGGTCTTTGCATTGTGCATAAGAAGCAAGCTTCTGTCGGCGGTCCGACGACCGCTCACCTCTTTGCTTCACAATTGTTTCTATTGTGTCTCGCTCGCTTTCCATATCGTCGATACTGATTTTCAATTAGAGTCACAATTTTTTGTCCTTCAACAACACTTTTTCTCATATTTGATCCTCTTTTGACGTGTTTAACGTTAGCTGGTTCAAAGTCTCCTTCAGCTAGTTCACGGGATTGTGCTATAGCAAATATTTTACCAAATTAAATCGACACGTCCTGTATCGCCTCAAATACAATAGGGTCGTAAAATTCGGCACAATGGTTAAGGATTGGTTAATATGATAAGCCGGTGACCAGTGTCGTGCAGTCAGTTTAAGGGTTTTGCCGAGTAGGGATGGGTCTTACAGTTTTTTTGTTGTTGAATAATTTTGTATTTGTATTTTGGCCCAATTGAATGGTCTCCGTAAAATCGGCCTTTAATACTGTAATAATTACTTACTAATAATATGATACTTGCCTAACTTTTGTACTATTACTTAAACCCGACACCATTCAGGTCTTTACCGAAAACTGTAACGCCAATAATTTATTGCCGCTTTATGGCTATCGACCCTTTCTTATGGTCCTATGCAATAGGAAATCTAGTATAATAACCTTCCTTTCAATTCTAATGTAACATAATAATGATAATGATAACTTGCTCCATCTATTATTATTTCCAGCTACTTTCAAGAGGGTATTTAGGTGTGAAAAATTGTCAAAAATTGTCAAAATTTTGAAAAAATGGTTAATAATTGCCAAATATGGTAAAATTTTTGAAAAATTGTCAAAAAATTTTAAATATGGTCAAAAATTGTCAAAAATTTGAAAAAATGATCTAAAATAGTCAAAAACTGTCAAAATTTTGAAAAACTGGTCAATAATTGTCCAGAATTTTGAAAAATGTTTAAAATTTTTGAAAAATTGTCAAAAATGGTCAATAATTGTCAAAGACGGTCAATAATTGTCAAAATTCGTCAAAACTGTCAAAAATGGTCAATAATTGTTAAAGTTTTCGAAAAACTGTCAAGAATTTGGAAAAATCGTCAAAAATTGTCAAAAACTGTCAAAATTTTGAAAAAATGGTTAATAATTGCCAAATATTTTCAAAAATTGTTAAAAATTTGGATTGGATTGTGCTATAGCAAATATTTGTGTGATAGATACCTCTTTAGTTGTTCCATCTGCCAGTTCTTCTCGTAAATCTGGCCATTTTTGTTTCAAACCAATTTGCAGAAGTTCGTGATTCAAACCAGTAGCAAATCTATCTCTTAATTGCCGTTCCAGCAAATCCCCTTAGTAACCACAGTCTATGCTCAGTTCTTTTAGCTTGTTCGCACAATGTTCCATTGTGTGACCTAACTCGCGTGTACAGCTCCAGAGCTCTGTTAGTGCTTTAAATCTGGTTTTTTTTGTTCTGTGAAGGTTAAGTAATTTTATCTTGATTTCAGTATATGATCTATTTTCAAAAGCTACTTTCAATTGATGAAAAATGTCGGGCGTTAAGCAGCTAATTAATAAGTCTTTTTGTAAGTCTTTGCATTCATTACCCCATATCTTACATTTAGCTTCGAAATAATCAATAAAATTCTCGGCAGTGGTTGTTGAGGGATTAAATGTTTCACATCTGAAATTTTTCACGATATTTTGCGGTGCTAAATGGCCTTGTAAAAGTTCGTTGTTAATATTTGATGATGCAGAAGGTACTTTCTGTACTAGCAGTTGTATGAGTTGTGTCATTTGTTGTTGTTGCATTTGCTGCTGTACTAGAAATTCGTGGAATTGTTCGGGGTTCATTTTTGTAAACCCTCGTCGCCACAATGTTATAAATATAATAAGCAGTTATAGAAAAAACTTTCTCCGCGATCATCACAGAATTTGCCAATTCTGAAATCAAATTTGATTACAGAATGCAGAAATTCTCTCTCTTGAGATTGAAGAAATATTCTGCAACACCTCTACCCCCATGCAATTTAAATGTATTTACATTCTCTCTCTTGTGATAGAATAATATTCTCACACTGGTAAGCAATAATAGCATTAGCCTTGACGCAGTGGATTGTCATCGTAGTGGCAAAGCATGAGTAAGTGTCAAAATTATTGTTGTCACTTAACCCTAACCTAACCTAACTTAACCTCGCAATTGTTGAAAATTCCTCCAATAATGCACCAGTTTTTCATTTCGAGAACTGTACAAATATAACAATTAATACAAAGTAGAATGTTTCTTGAATTATTGAGTGTTTACTTAATATAATAATTGTGATTGAGTAATAATAAATAAATTAAGTAATAAAAATTATCTCTTGTTCATTTCTATTTAAAAATATATATTTAAAATCTTCGATCGTGGAGAAAGTATAGTCTGCTACTCGGTTAGAATGAAAATTCGTGATGCTCGTGGTTCCTCACGCTCGCCTTCGGCTCGCGCTCGGAACTTTCCACTCGCATCGAATTTTCATTCTAACCTTGTTACAGAATATACTATTCTATTTATTTCGTAATTGACAAGTGGTGTCACTTAAAACATATTATATCTAACTTCGCCAACTGGGCGCTGACATTAATTGAAACTATCCTAAAGGTTATAGCACATTATCAATAAAAGGTTGGAAGACGACACTGCCAAGGTAGCGGAACACGACGAAGGTTGCTACTGGGAATTCTATTTCTTAGCGTTATTTTCTGATGCCAATAAGACATTGAAGGACGTACTAACTCAATGACTCTTGAGCGGTTGCAGCAGGGTTGTATGTCGTTGGTGCGGACTTTTCTACAGATCGAAAATGTTGGAAGAAGACCCCGCGGCGGGTAGCAGAACATGACGAAACTTGATGTTAGAGATTCTAGTTGTCATACTGACCATATGCGTCTAGAGTGGTTGAAGCGGGGATGTAATGGCCTGAATTACCATAATGGTTATGGTGATAGTAACTGAGTTAAACTTTCTAAGAGCTGTTGGAGTATGGACGATCAAGATGTAATAGTAATAGTAGTAGTACACTGCGCGTCTTATAAAATTGGTACACTTTTTTCCCAATGTAAACCTAACTTAACTAATCAAAATGACAATCAGTCTTATGTGTCAAATTTATCAAAGCGCATTATCCACGATGCCAGCCCATTTAAGTGAGTTTGATAAAATACGAATAATTTCCAAAATCGAGTATGGTCGATCTATTGGGCACTGGCCCAAGAGTTTAATAGAAGCAAAACCACGATTCAAAACATTTAAAAAAAGGTGGGATAACGATAAAACTATTATTAGAAAAAGAGGAACTGGAAAACCAGTTATAACTACAGCAGAGCAAGACGACGCATCAACTGATTACCTAAGGGAAAATCCCTTTAATACGGCAAGAATTCTTTAAATTGGGTTTTCTAATTCTTCTCAATGCGGTTGTTACTGAAGCATTTAGAGCAACTTTTGCATGTCTTGCCGTTTTAAAGAGATTTTCCTTTAAAAAATTAATTAAAACTTTGTCTAGATCTAGTTAAAACTGGTCTAATTTTCCTATTTTTCTAACAACAGTTTGATCCTTGTTCCACCTCATCTAATAAACCAACCTACTTTAAAAAATATTCGAACCAGTAACAATGTAATATTTATGTATTTATTAAAATATCACACTATTTCTAAATTTAAGCTAGTTACTCTTTTTGTATAATTTTAATGTTATAATAAATTTTCATTTTTTCCACCTCGCTTTACAAAATTTAATTTTTCCAATACATCTACTAACATTTTTGTTGAGCTGGCATCACTGCCCTAGAAATTTTACCATAACAACTAGTTTAGCATCCACACATTTTAAAAGATCCATTTACACAGTTAGTACATTATTTCCGATTATTATAGTTGTACCAGCTTTATATGACGCGCACTGTACATGCCCACATGAAAAGAGTTTATTTTCTGTGGAGAGCGCTGATATATCTTGACACAGAAAAGAAACCTTACACCGAGGTTTGTATACTATTTTATTTATAACCATGATTAATTTTTCATAATTATATGAATGTGGAACGTTAAAACTTTTGACTCAATTATATCCAGTTCACAAATAGGCTAATCTCACTAACAGTTACAAATTATTGTTTGACAGTTCAGAACGAGTTCAGAACAAAGTTATACCTGCAAATTAGGCAGCATTTAACGGTTGAATTTCTGTGTAAAAATGTCTAAAGCCGGAGTACCGCAAGGAGCGATACTATCACCCTTACTGTATACCATATACACGGCAGACATACCAAGAACGGAAAACACCATTATGGCAATGTACGCTGATGATACCGCTATAGCGACAAGATGCAGGAAACCAAAGAACATCACTAGGAGACTACAAACAGCAACGAAAGCTATAGAAGAATGGTGCACCACGTGGAAAATCCAAATCAACGGAGAAAAAACCCAGGCGGTAAAGAAGACACAGACCCGAAGAAAACATATAAATAGACGGAGAAGAAATCCCTTGGACGGATAAAGACAGGTATCTAGGAGTGGTACTAGACAAGGGACTGACCTTCAATGATCACGTAAGTGCAGTGGTAGCTAAAACTAAACAGGCTAGGGCGAGGCTAAACTGACTACTCGGCAGAAGAAGCAAACTGGATCTAAAGACAAAACTACGATTTATAAGAAGTCTGATGCCTTTTGGCCCAATAGATTAATATAATAATAAATATTTAAAATAAGAATTAAATTCCCTTGATCTTATTTCAACAAAACGTTCGAACATTTCATTATTATATAAATATAAATTAAGAAGGTTATTGTCAAGTTCAAACGTGAAGCAAAGCAAAACAATATGTTTATTTGGTTTACTCGAACTTGACTGGTTATATAAATATACATTCAATGTTTATCAGAGGAGAAGTTGATTTAGAATAAGTCATGAAGAACATTCTATATTGTCGAATGGTCAGGGATAAGTAAACCTTAACCAATAAGTATAAGTACGCTATACGGCTAGGTACTTATGCATAACCTTACTAATAGTAATTAGTGTAATGTATTTAGTAAATAAATCAAACATATCCCAGGGCTAGAAGTAGATGTTTCATTAACTTGAGATGATCCTCCATGTGCCCTGCAACACCACCTATTCAGAGGCCCTTCTACACCTTTAGTCTACCAACGTATCCATTGACGTTTTTACATTCATTACAGAAGCATAATAATCCCAATACTAACATATGCATCAGTTGCATGGGAACACACCAGCGAAACAAATAGGAAAAAATTACAGGCACAACAAAACATCTCGATCAGGCAGGCTCTGAATGCTCCCAGGTATATCAGAAACGAAGACATTTACAACGACTTAAAGCCGTAGACGGTACTAGAGATAATGGACGCAAGAGCCAAAAAGCTATTTGAAGAGCTTAGATCTCATCCGAACACAGAGCTGAGAGACCTGACGATATATACAAGAAAAGACTACAAAAGACCTAAGAAACAATTAGAGGACAACCCATAGGAAGCAAACTACGACACAACCTCGCCAAAAAAACACACACAAAAACCATGCACGTTAAGGCGGGCACATACGCACTCGCTGGCACACCAAAAATACAAGAAAACAAAAAAAAGCCGCGAGTGGGGGTGAGCAGGGGGTGTCCGTGAGAAGGCAAACACTGCTCATCCACATAAGCACCAAAAAAAATTTTAAAAACCAAAGACCAAAAAAATCCAAAAAACACAAAAACACCGGGGTAGACAAGAAAGAACACAGCGAAGAGGAACCCTCCAAAACGGAGGCCCCGCACTTCTGATGAAGGAAGCTCGGGGATTCCTGAAGGGTCAGCTCTAAAAGAAAGCGAAGGACCACTCAGGCTAAAGTCTGTTTCACCAGGGCGGGTGAAACGGATTTTAAAATGAGGAAGCGAAAGCACTCACACAACCAAATCGACACAACGGCAAATAAGAGGGACAAGGGAATATAGCCACCAGAGCTACCCATTTATAGAGAGGAGACATCCCTGACGACCCCCATAGAATAAAGGGGAGAAAGGGATACGCGATCGCGAAGTACGAGTGAGATCCTGTGGTGGAAGGTTCTACTTAGCATCAACCCGCGGGCCTAAGAGCCCGGGGGTGGATGCTTTGTGAGACAGGTTTTCTCACGCGAACGAGTGTGTGTGTGTAAATATGTATACCAGTGACGAATCAATAAATTTTGAATTTTTTGTACATTTCCACTAGAGTATTCGCCAGCTAACTTGATGTCCTAAATGCTTTCTAGGGAGCTATTGACGCCGCCCATCCGATAACTGTAAACAGTGCCGTGCAAGTTCTGCGGATACGCTTTCTGTTACAAATTAACACAACTTGTACAATTAATAAAGTAAAGTCCGTCCGGAAATATATGATCCTAGTTATAAATAATATTTCATTCTTTGTTATAATTATTGGTATATTGATTTTAATAGAAACGGATCTGCTTTATACCTTAATTCTGAGTACATAAACAATAACTGTGTGACGCTACGCTACTGAAAATCTTAACACCTGATAAGGTTCGATGCAATTGGCGTTTGTCAAAATTTTACCACCAATAGCAGCCGAGTAGGCAGGGCACTATTACTCTGTCTCTCTTAGTTGGTAATTTCTGGGACATCAAGTTAGCTGGCGAATACTGTACGAGAATGTGTTGCTAGGGTCGAAATGAAAAATCAACAGATGCATATTTTTCAACATTGAACCAGTTAAAAATGACGTCTTTAGATTCACCAGGGCTTTTTCTGGTGACAGGAGGTACTGTTATTATAGAAGCCCATGACACATGTAGGCTTCATTATTTTGAATGGAAGCCGTTTCCAACATGGGGTTTCATGTGTATTGAAGTAGAATAATGCTATTCTCCAAGGCACAAACTGGATAATCGACGCTAGGTGGACATTGAAAATCTTAGAATTTTCACGAAACTAAAACAATGAACTTAAGTATGCTGTGTACTTGGATGCATTCCTTGGGTACTACTTCATCATAAAAAAAACATGGCATACAAATCCACGTGATACTAAGGTTTAAAAATTGATAAAAAGGTGAAAAAAAACAATTAACTTATGTATGTCGAAACGAGTTCAGATTTTGTTATCTTAGAAGATGTTAAAAAAATTAGTGGCTACCGGTCTATTACCCCGATGAAAATATTGCAATCAATGGAAAAAAGTTTAGTGGAGGAAAATATTGAACCCGATGAATTTAAAAGAAATTTTCGAAATACTAGGTAATTATATGCATAGGAGATATCTAAGGGAATAATAGTGATTACGTTAAAGTAGGTGACTATAAAAATTCAGTAGAATCTTTTCAAAGTACCTTCGCTGCAGAAAACTGTAATCAATAAAAAGAGAGGCTTAAGTTAACTGAAAATAATAAGAGATTTGAAGGAAAACTTCTAGTATAAAAGTTGATTGCAAATACCTAAAATTGAAAATTCACTAAGTGAACTCGGCAAGAATGAGACTAAAAATAAATTAATGTCGAAATGTTCTAACATGGACAAAGGACAAATTCCAATTGACATATTTCTTTGGATTTTTATAGAGTTCTATAAGTATTTTAAAATTATAGAAATTGTATGTAAACTACCTCGATTTTTTAAAGAGAACAAATAATGATTAGAAATACAGGGTGTCCCGAAAGTATTGATCATAAATTATACCGTATTTTCTGGGGTCGAAAATAGGTTGATTGAACCTCACTTACTTACATACAAAATTTCATACAAAAAAAATTACAGGGTGATTTATTTGAAAATTTAAATTCAGTTTTTCAAAGTTGCTCTAAAACGGTGTAACTTAAATTTATGAAAATTTATATGAGACACTATACTCTTCGATCATGCCATCTATCGTTGTTTGGGTCACTCTGTTTGTTCGATGGATATACTTCAGTATATGATAATCCATAAATTGGAAGTAGTAGCGGTCATTTATTTTTTTTTATTATGGATTTTCAGAAGGGGTCAGCACCCCTTTGTCCCCCAAAAGATTGAATTATTAAACTGCACTGTATTATCAAAAATAAGTATCAAAAACAACTTATTAAAATAAGAATATTTATTAGGTACTTTAGATTTTCATTACCTTGTCTATTATTATAAATTGTAATGTAATAAAAGAGTTGTTTTTGATGCTTATGAATGATAAATAGTTTAGTTTATGACAAAAATATTTATTTTATAAATATATTCTTTGATTCGAATTCCAATACAATATTTTTTGATAAACCTGCAATTGTTCCACTTTCTATTCACATACATTTTCTTCTTGCTCTTTTATTGGTAAGGGCCATATTAAAGAGCTTCAATACACCAAGTCCTGGTTTTATTGATTGATTAATGAAAGCAGTACTACAAATATTCGAGTCCTCCACACCTCAGCTTTTGAGAATTTTGTGCTTTTGGTTGTATTCTTTATAAGAAAAGACTAAGTTGTCCTAATCAGTCTTAACAGTACTTTCACCAGATCTTTTTGGAAGATATCCTTTCTTGGGAGCTCTATTTCTATAAGTTTATATCTTCAGTAAGTTAATGAATAGTACTGTCACTTTCTTTAGTTGACCTCTACTACAATTCCGTTTCAAACCCTTACTTTTCTAGGGTGTTTTTCATTCCATTGTCCACTATATATACCCCCACTTAGAGTTACCTCATTGTGATTAAAAGTTTTTGCAGGCCGTTCCAGTTGGATCCGATCTGGAGGAATGTTAAGGATTTCAGTGCTGTCTGACATAGGAGAATATAAGGATTTTTTGGTCTTTATATCCCATTCCGATGTTCATTTGCGTGTCAATAGCGAATATTTCCGTCTGAAACACAGATCCAAGCTTCCCCATTACACCTGAATATAGCACCATAGTCTCCAGCTTCTGTATTTGTCAGTTTTGAATCCGCACAATTTGACCAGCAATTTATCACCTTTCATTTCCAGGAGCGAGTTTGTGATTACATCTGTTATTCTGGAATGACTGTGGGTGCTGGTTGCATCGTTCCAATTCCCATTGCATCTCAGTATGTATGGAACCATTAACGCCTCCTCTCTAAGACGCAAAGCTAGAGTCGGAAAATCGAGTAAGGCTTCCACCGTCGCGGTCGGGCTGCTTCTCATCGTACTCGTAATGCGCAAACCAGGTCTTGGTACCTGCACCATGGTTATAATGTGATTTTTACCAGCATTTTGTAGCATCATCTACCCATTTTTTCATCGCCTGAATGATTTAAGTGACTAGTTTCAAAGACTACTCGAAAGCTATTTAAACTACAACATTGTTAATTTGAATGAGATACGTATTTTAGACCCTTTCATATCTACGTTAATGTGGTTTAAAGTTTGTTATTAAAACCGTACAGCTTTTACTGCAAGATAAATAGATTTGCCGACTGCGGTAAAATTTAATACTTCTCATTGCGGAAACAATGCTCTTTCCATTTTGTTAATATTCCTATGAATTGTTATTCAAGTTGAGAGCTGATTAATTTTAAGCAAATGGAAACTATTTGGACTGAATTAAATTTCATATACGGGCGTAAAATTATATATTTCTAGAACTTCGAATTGTAATTAATAATAATGCCAAATACTCGCAAACTCTTTTTTCCCAATTGCTTTTTACAAGCGTTAAGCTAGAGATATCTAGAGGATGTCAAAAGCACTACCAAGCAGTTCTACGCAGATAAATGCTTGCAATAAACTTCTGTGTCGATGAGTGTCTTCGTAGAGGTACCTAAAATCTTTCAAGTCGCCAGCTTTGAATCCTTGTAAGTTTAGAACTGATTTTGCTATCAGAATTTCATAGCACGAGGAATAAAATAGCCACACGAAGAAAGTATATGGATGGAATATATTAATGTTGTGAGGTCACCAACTCAAAGCCGGCCCTGTCTCTTGGCTACACATTTTGGCGAATGCGCTCATTTCGAGAACATTCTGGAAATACGTTTTGTTTACGCATATGAGGGGCGTGGAAGTTCAAGAATGTTCCAGAATTGATAAAGACTATATATACGCGGGTTTTTGAGTGAGTTAACAATTAGTGAAACGGACAGTAAAGAGTTAGTTCACAGACTGTTTACAGCGAAGTTCTTAGTAATCGGACAGTGAATGAAATAGTGAAGATAAATAGTGTAATATTCAAGTGGTAAAAATAAATTAGAACTATTATACCGAGAGTAAATAAATTAGTAGACATTAAGTAGAGTGTGTATATAAATTAAGTTTAATAAATAAATGGATAGTAATTAGCCATGGTTTGTATAATTTTATCCCACAAGTAAAAACTATTTAAATAAATAAGAAAAACATTAGATTTAATTAGATGTTATGAGGTGGCAACTGCCTTTTTTATACCTATTGTGGTCTTTTTTATCCAGATTACCAGATTCCCACTCTCTCAAAGAAGTCCACCAGCCTTAAGACTGGACCGCACATTTGTCCGGTTATCATACTGGCATATAATGTGTTATGCCGTTTCATCATCGAATTAATAAAATCTGTAAGTGGCTTAGCCTGTTCAGCCAATTAGCTTCAATTGCCTTTTAAGTTTAAAGTTGGCAGACAGAGTTTTGACAGCATTCCTTTCTTGACTCATTAAGTCTGACGATAATTTTGGCGAATTTACTATTAGGAACTGTTTCGCGTGTCTCTGTGAATTTGTCCACTATTCCATGGATTTATGCGCTATCCACTTTTCTGTAGGCCTTTTTGTTGTCGTTTTTTTTAAGTTACCGAAGGGTTCGGGTCCGATGAATGGCATTGATGCGCCTTGTCTGAACACTTCATCCGCCTCTTCGTTACCTTTATGGTACCTGTGCTCTGGAGTCCAAGTAACCTTGCTACGGTCTCCCAATATATTCATAGCACTCACAATCCCGTGCTTGCTTAGAATAGGCGTTTTTGGGATGGAGTGTGAAACAATTGCAGTTTCAATGGAAAAATCACAGATAAATAAAGGTAAACCCCAAGATGTTCTGCTATTATCTTTATTTCCTTTAGTCCTTATTTATCCTTTTCTTGCTTATATCATTCAATGTATACAGAAGAAAAGAATTAACGTTACTTATAAATTAACAGGATCTGAGCTCAAAGGAGTTGAAAATTGTTCAAAACAAAAAGAAATGGTGAAATAAAAAGGAAAAAATGTTAAATCCATTCTCTACGTCAGTTTTTCAATTCCTTTGTAGAAGAATGAAATGTATCTAACTAGTCTATTCACCGAAGTGTTTCTTAATGTAAGAACCGACGAAGAAGCACTTCAATGTTTGAGGTGTATATAAAATTACAAGGAAAGAGTATAAAAATCGGTATTAAATTCTGATTCAATTTGTTTGCTCATTCAGCTGTAAACGCAAGAAATATCAAGACCCAAGATTTGGGGCGTAAAATAATGGGGATACGTTTAAGTCGGGGGATTAGAAGTAGGGAATATCAAATTTCTACCCAAAAATAAAGCAAGCGTTTCTCCGCAGAATATGATATGCAAATGACTTGGTTGCATATCTTATGGGAGTGAGAAGTTTCAGCGGCATTTATGGAAATGCATTTGAGTTTACTTTTCGATAGAATCTTGTAATAGTTGAGTATACATTCGTGAAAATCAACATATAATTATTAGTAGATGGAATTAATTTAAAATTTCATGCATTAAAAAATACTCAGACAATAAAAGACTTTTTTGTTCGCTAAACCTGGTCTTTTCATGCGTTTTTTTATATCAGTCCAAGTAATTAAATAGTTATTTGTATGCTAAGGACTGAAAGTGCTACTTTGTTGGACGAGTCTGAAAATTGCGAGGCGAGCAACAGACCAACAAAGTAGTATTTCAGCCGCGGCGTACACAACATTTTTTAGACGACGCATACGATCCAAAACTTTTTCAATTACACTGAGGAAAGAAAATAAATAATAGAGAATTTACTTTCTTCGGTGGTGCTTTCAGGAGGCGTGGATTCAAGTAACTCTTCATCGCTGATGTTTTCTTTTTTATCATTATTCATTGGTATTCATTAATTTAGACAAAACTTCGGATAAAATAAATAATTTCAGAAAATTAAAAATTTAAGATTATGCAAAATCATCGAAGTGAAACTGTCAACTGTCAACATTGAAGTGGCTAGAGTCACATTTAAGGAAATTAAAGTTGTCTACTCCAGAGCGTCCCGAAAGTGTTTTGGAGTACGGAACTGTCACTTTCACTACGTGGAACACTCAAAACGCAACTTTCGGTATGTAAATGAATACAGAACGAGCGACTTTCAGATGGCGTCGTCTAAAAACAATATTTAAATAATATTCAGAGCTAAATATTTCACCTTTTTCATTATAATGTAATTTTACGTATCTAAGAACTAAGTATCTCTCTTCAATAATCAAGTCATTGAACTCGTCAATGAATTTTCTTACCTAGAAGTCTTGTAATAAGGGCAGCGAAATGGCGGATGGAACGGCCAGACAACGCCACTCATTGGACCGGAACCCTTCTGTGGAGTCGCAAAGTCGACAATAAATGTGGCCACAAGGAAGTGGGTAGTATAGAAATCTCTAGAATGGTAGAAAGAGACAGAGATAGAGACATTATGGGACATTCGCTAACATTTACGGCAGACCTAATAGGCAAAGATAGGAAAACTGTCAAAGCCGTAGTAAGTATGTTAACAGGGAACTGTAAGCTTAACAGGCGCGAAAAGCAGTGGAATAGGCGAATTAGCCACCTCATCAAATCTAATCTATCTACGAATGACTTTTTTTGTTTAATTTTTTATATTTACCCCTACTTTGTAAAGCATTTTATATTTTTATAATCTTCCTGCTTATACACTGGAGTGCGAACACGGGGAACATGAATTTAGTAAGTCTAGTTTACTGACGTATTTACAATTCCGACAACTGTGTGAATGTCAGTTATAGAGTGATGGGTCCAGAACTGTTCGTTGAGGTACCCCAGACGATACAGGTGAAAAAGTTAATAAAATATCATCAATAACAACTTGTTAGTAAACCAATTATTCAAATAATGATTAAAAAATGTCTAGGCTATGTTATTGAAGCCATAGTTTTCATCAAGTGTATCAAACGATTTTGAAAAATCAAGTTGTACTGCTGGTATTTTTAGATAAATAATAGGAATGAATAAATAAACTCTATAATTTCAACCATTAAAATATATGTATATAAAGTTATGAGAAATAGTCACTTCTGAGAGCAATTTATCTTGCCAAAAGGCAGTATGCTGTTATGCAAACGGATTACCTATATTCTACTGCGACTCATTTTCTAGCAAAAGTTGTCACATACAGCAGCAGAACAGCGAATAAATGAAACATTATCCCATGCGGTAGAAGTTGGGAGAAGTATTAAAACTTTTAACAAATAATGGTATCTTTTCATGTGTACATAAACGTGGGTTTATGCTGGTTGTTAAATTTTGATCACTTTTCCACGTTTATTACAGATAATATCGTCAAAAGGGTAATGTACAATTACGTTTAGTATTTTCACTGTAAATTTTTTATATCTCAAAATAATAAGTGAATAAACATTTCGATGTTTCAGATATGTGGTTTTCAAACGAATTAAGTACACCTAACTTATGTCGTTTTTACCTACCTCTTTAATAACAATTTTTATCCAAGTCTTAAGTACTTGTATGAATTATATACAGAGCGTGGCGCGAAAAGTTTTGATTAAAAGTCATGACGAAAATTACGAAGCTGTAAGCTTTGGATGCCGCTTAGTTCAAATGTAATGTTGTCCTGAATGTGGCACTTCCGTTTGTACCGGAAGTAGGCGTTAACTTTGTTATTTTGAATAGAACCTAATATTTTTTATTTCATTTTCGAATTCTACGTGAAATTTTAGATAAAATTTTTGCACAATGTCTTATACCAAAAAAGAAGTATTTTCGAGATTTTTTTCAAAAGTTTGAAAAAATCCTGGTCCAAATTGAATAACGAGATCTCCATTAATAACGAAGCTAGTGACGTGAAATTGTAAACAATAAACAACAAGCGCTTGCCCGTTAACTCCATATGTCCAACTCGTTGATATTTCATACAGGGTGTTTTAAACTTGCACAATTTAAATATTTTATAAGTTGCTTACTTTAAATAGAACACCCTGTATTTTTTTAAGCCAATTCGTTTGGTATCGGTATTCCCTATACTTAAATCCAACAACTTTTGAGATATTTAAGTATCTTAGTTAAAATATTACAACACTTAATTATTTCAACATTAGTAAATGGTAGGCCATGGCTGTAAAAAATTTGATAGTTAGAACGTTAATTGTTTATGTTGTTTTGACATATTTCTTTACCAGTTTCTATTTCATAGTAAATAATGGTAAATGTAGAATTTAGTAATGATGATTTTTTAAATCTTATTATTATTTACGGCGAGTGTAATAGAATTGTTGAACCGACTTGCCCTGTTTTTGCAGAAAGATATCCAAATCAAATAAAATGCAACTGGTGATATTGTAAGAAGATTGCTTAAAAACTGCCGTCAGTTTTGTTAATTTAAAACAAAAATTAACCACTAGTGGACAGTGAAATAAACGAAATTATTGTTTTGGGTTATTTGTCCACCATTATTTTCGATACATAATTGAAAACGTCTAATTATATTTTGAATTGCATCAGAAATGGCTTGATTGTTTACATTTAGATTATTTATTCTAATTGAATTCGGTCTTTAATGACTTGAATACAGTCATTATTATTATTTATTATGTCTTTTATAAAAACCCCAAAGAAAGGAGTCCATAGGGGATAGATCCGGACTGTTAGGAGGCCATAATATGGTTCCATTATTCCCTATCCACACTTGAAATACATTGTTCAAATGCTCTTTAACAGGTAGGACATTATGCGGAGCTGCCCCATCCAGCATCCAAATCATATCCTGAAGTTGAACGTCCAAAAAATTCTCCACAAGAATATTTTCAACTTCAGGAAGAATACTTCAGATAGGTAACTCCAGTTAGTTTTTCTTCCTGATTTTTTTTATTGGTTTTATCAATCTTTTTCTTTTCTCCTTGTTTTCCCATGACCTACGATATTTCCTATTAAAAACTCCAGCCGTAGAAAAGGATGATTCATCGGTCCATCAGGATCTTCATCTAACTTTTGGAGCATTTGGCGGCAAAACTCAAACCTTTTCCTTTTATGAGCCTCTGTCAAAACTTGTACGGGTAAAATTTTATATGGTTTGTAGTTGTTAGTCTTCAACGTACGTTATATTTTAGAGTAACTCATATTCAAATGAGCTGCTGCATTATTTATACTACATTCAGAATTTTCTAAAAAATAATATAGTGTTTCAAAAAACTTTTCAAGAATATCTATAAGAGCGCTTACCTTCGAAATAAAGCAGTATATCTAATTGATCTTCGTTGTTTGCATGAACTAGTCGCCTTTTTCTATTAAAACTACCGATATTATTTACCTGTTGGTAAATACGTCTGAACTTATTGTCTGCGGGTGTTGGACGATTTGGATACAACTCCCTGTATGCTCTTTGCGCTGTACGTTTATCTTTGTTATTTTCTATATAGCAAGTGAATATTTGAATTTGTTCTTCTACACTGTAAACCATTTTGAATGTTTCAATAAAGGTATGACATTTAATAAACATGACAGCTGTGATTTTCATAGCTTTCTTTGATAATATTAACTTTTCAATATTTATAGTAACTAGTTTAATTTTTTATATTTATCCTTTAATATCTTAAGAACAGTGTAAGACAGTGGAATCAGAAGAAAAACATTCAATAATATACCATGTCTCATTTAAAAAACGAATTATTTTTTTGTGTCCCCTAAACTACGCACGCCACTGTACTTTTGTTAACGTTATAATAAAATTAGTTTATAACCACACAACATTTATTTCAAATTTTTTTTTGTTTATGCAATAATAACTATGGACATGTATAATGAATAACCCTGTACAAGGAATATCTGCTAAGATATTGTATAATATCTATCATTTATTTAATTAGAAACACATTTTGTAATAAATTTCAATAACACAATTAAAAATAAATGATGGAGAGGTCAAAAAGCTTGTTACGGCGTTGCATATTACAACTGCATAAACGTATATCGATATTATCAAAATAGCATGATCAATAGCAATAATAATTACACCTTTAATATACAATAAAATACAAAATACACAACATTAAAACGAATGAACAAATTATTTATTACCATATTAATTTTAAAAGAAATGTTTTCAATTTACACTAAACTGAGTGATGATAGTTATTAGCGGAATCAAAAAATAAAACTAAAGCTATTTTCAATTTGGTCAGAGATGGTTTGCTATACTGCAGAAACAGCTATTGACCTAAATATATTTTTTTCAATTTATTGTCCCATCAAACACTGAGGGTTATTAGCGACAAGAGCCAATTAATTTACATTAGATACATGTGTAGATTACAAGACATTATACAACTTTGTTGACTCAAGAAATTGACACAGGATATTTTCGTATTTTCTATCAAAAATGCATGATAGTGTATGTGGTAAATTTGCCTTTTTGTTCTCTGATAATCGTATTTTTTACATTCTAGCAATATGTGTTTTATAAAGTGATAATAACATTACATGTATCACGAACTGAACTGAACTGAACTGAACTGAACTGAACTGAACTGAACTGAACTGAACTGAACTGAACTGAACTGAACTGAACTGAACTGAACTGAACTGAACTGAACTGAACTGAACTGAACTGAACTGAACTGAACTGAACTGAACTGAACTGAACTGAACTGAACTGAACTGAACTGAACTGAACTGAACTGAACTGAACTGAACTGAACTGAACTGAACTGAACTGAACTGAACTGAACTGAACTGAACTGAACTGAACTGAACTGAACTGAACTGAACTGAACTGAACTGAACTGAACTGAACTCACTGCCACTTGTGAAACTACAATTTGAGATTGCGTCACGGGGCTAAATATTTTTTAAATATGAGTTTTAGCTGTTTTTATTTCATCCTTACCAAATTATTTTATATACTGGGTGATTCGTTAGTGCGCTAAAGGCAAATATCTTGTAAATCCTCAATGATATTTAAATAAAAATTTGACCGATTCTAGCCATCCTATGGGCACATATTTTGAAATTGGTTGAAATTGTACACACAGTGTGTCCAGAACACCGTGCCAGATCAAAGGTACGTTTTTTTAAATAAGACATCATGTATTTTACTTGACATTTGAATTCTGCTTAACTTGCTATGCAATGATATATGGTTGTAATAGATTATACAGTGTATTTAAAAAATTCTGACTAGTTCCTGAAAATCGTAATGAGTTGAATATATTATACTTTAAACTGCACAATTTGAAATTAATCTTTCACAGCCATACGTAGCCTACCTAGTATCATAATTCACTAGACCTGCTCTCATATCTAAGAAATCGTTTACAGGGCGAGTGTGAATTAATTTAATGTAGCTGCTTTTTATTGGAAATAAAATTTGTAACCCTAAAATTGCGACTAATTTCAAAATATGAGCCTTTAGGCTGGCTACAATCGCTCTAAATTTCATTTTCAAATTGCTTTATCTAATGTGTAAATATGTATGAAAGTTTATTGGAATTCAGCTCAATAAATGTTCTGTCGATGCTTAAAAAAGGATTGTACATTATTCTAGTCAAGTAGAAAAAAAAATATTTAGAAAATTGCCATTAAATTTGGAAAAAGTTTGTAGTAATTTTTTTAATATGAGTTTAATATTTATAGTTCATAAAAATAGAACACAAACATCCGTTTAGTATCGAAATAACCTGACTATTTTACCAGATATTTTCCTTCCAGCCAGTATGTTTATCCTCAAGTTCTTTTCGCCAACTTCAGTCTCCAATAGCAGATTTTTTCCAAGTATTAGAAACTGGAAAGATATTTTTTCGACAATGAAGAACATCCAGAGACACGACAATTCATACTGCTTTTACCCATTATAACAAGTGACGTTCAGACAATGCGGAAAATATTAATTGTGTGAAATTATACACACAGAAACAAACTTGGTGAAAATTGGATTAGAACAGATTGAAGAACATATGCAAAAGAAGAAAAAAAAATTGGTACACTTGGAGTGGAGCTAACCGAGAGTTAGCGCTAATCATAAATGTGAATAAGCTCACATGTCCGACAGGTAAATATTTTAAGAATAATTAATTAGAGTTTTCTGTAAATTGTCTTAGAAGTGTAATTCAATGTTTGTCGGGGCATATAGCCCGAGAAGTAGCTGTTCCTTCTTAGTTGAACGGCGATTGTTTTTTGAAATATTTTTCAAAAGCTTTATAATAGTATTAAATCTATTATCTATTAGTAAATATTTTAGTTGGATTTGGCACATCTTTGAAGCATATCGCTTTTTGTGTCCAAAATACAGTCTTTATTTTTGTAGTTGATAGAAATTGGTAAATTCGAAAAAATCTAGTAGATCGGACCATTGGAGTTTTGACAGGTATTCTAACATGACTCTACCTTGTAGTGCCCCTCGTATAATGTATTAGGTCAGGGGTTCCCAACCTTTTTGCACCTGCGTACCACTTGACTTTTTGAGAAATTTTGGCGTACCACCAGAACTAAATATTTTAATAAACGTATAATATTTACTCTTCTAAAAGTGTTCAAAGGCTTTTTGAATCAAATTCCTGAGAAATCTTCATATTTAAAGGTTAGATATTTGTTTATTTATAACAGTAAAAAATTAATCATCGTACAAAATATACTTTTATAATCTTTAGTGCGAAACTTGTTGTTGTTCGCCTGTTATTAAAACACTTATTCTGCATCTATGTTTATTTTTTATGTACAATAGTTCAGAAAATCCACTCTCACAAAAGTAACTCGGTTTTACACTTAGACTATTTTAATAGTCTAAGGTTTTACATCCGATCCAGAAGTTAATTAAAGATTTCTCTTTAAAATAATCTTTCATCTTACTATCTTCTGTCCACTTTTGAATAATCTTCTTAAAGCTTTTTTGAAGGCCTTCCAAGTGAACAATGATATCTGCAACCACATCTGGCATTGGAGATATTTCATTTTCTTCAAAAAATTATGATAGAGTGGGAAATGCAGATAAATTCTCCTCTTGTATTTGTGAACAAAACAGGACCAACTTTCTCTTGAAGTTTATTTTGTCACTGGCTGTGAAGGCTGTTGTGTTTGGTCTCTGAAGTCCCATACAACATCAAGTTAAACTGGACTGGGAATGCATACAAAAACTTTCAACTCTGGCAAACTCCAATAGGATCTAGTGGGTCCCGGGACGCATTTTTATAAGTCACCGACAATCCGTCCATTTACGATTTCCGATTTGAAAGGCGATGGTAAACTGGGTGCAAAATAATGTACCAGATTTCTGAATATTGTGGGATCCCATAATTCTTTTTATTTAAATATCCAATACTTTGTAATGCACATTCAGTTTTTCAGGAAGAAGAAAGAAAAATGATCATGCCATTGTTTCAATGAACTTGAAAATGTTAATATATTTAAAATAACGTAACGAAAAATGAGCCCAGCTCTGTATTTCATTCCGTTTGATTTACATACGTTACAGATTACTACTTTAGTTGAGATTAGTTATCAATTCAGTTTATTTATCAATTTTAGAGAACCCTCAGCTTTCTACGCCCAGTTTACTTATTCAATAAATGATCGATGATTACTTCTCGCCCAGTTTTCCTCCGTCCGCCAGTCAACAGGGGAAGCACAGAAGAAAAAAATTAATAATTTTACTCCTATTGTTATATATATAATATGTATTAATTGTTGTATTTATATTATTCTTGTATTTTACTGTTTTATTATTGCGAAAGTTTAGTAATCTCTGTGACTGATAAGTCGACTTTTTAATGCCATTTTAATAGCTCGCCAAACACCTATATGTAGCCGACAGATGATCCTGATTCGTCGGCTACAAAATATCATATCACTCACTCGGTTCGCATAGGAAACTGTGAATAGATGAATAATTGTTAGTTACTTAAAATAATGGTCCCCGGACACAATAGTATTGTACGCAATGAAACGGCGGATATTTTATAGACCAGAAAATGAAGGATGAAAAGTATGCAAAGTGTACAAAAATCCTGCCGGTCCATGAATTTTCCGTGAAGGGTAGGGTTTGACTAGTAATTGAACATCCAGAAATTTCACACACCTCATCGCCATTTGGGGAGGGGGGTATTCCCGGCCTTTGAGCCTTCCGTATACCAGTATACCAGCTTGCCTCAGTCTGTATGGGTACAGTCTTCCCTGCGTGGAATAGTTATTTGGAACTTATTATTTAAGCTATATCTCATGGTCGTTGCGTCAATGGGTTGTCCCATTAAGTCATCTCTTTTTAGCTCCTCGATAAGCTTTCGATAGACAGCACCGTGTGTTTGTTTTGACTTTGCAAAAGTCTGTGCATTACAGATCTGTATAAATATGTGTAGTGGAAGCAGATTCAGAAAGACTTCTATCGCACTTGTGGGAGTTGAAGCACTGACTCAAAGTAGATATAAACGTCTAGGACTATCGCGCCCAAGGAAGGATTTATCCAAGAAGATTGATGAAGACAACTGGTCTCTTCATATAAATAGTGCAACCAATAGCACAAAAAGCAAAAAGGATGAGGACTTAACTTAAAACCTTGACCGACTGTACTGCTTGAATAAATCATATAATCACGGCCTGGGAGAGGACAGAAATCACGACCAGAAAAAAAAAAAAGAACAGCAAGAGGATAAGTTCGAATTACTGTTTAAGTCGAATTACTGTTTAATGCAATAATGGATCTAAAAACCGAAATAACTCGAGAGCTAAAAGAAATTAGAACTGAGCATCAAGCATACAGAGAAGAAATGAAAGAGATCAGAAAAGAAAACGGAGAAATTAAGAAAGAAAACTTGGAACTCAGGGAAGAAATACAACAAATGAAAATCTCAATAGAAATATTGAACAACGAAAGAAGAAAGAAGAATATAGTAATACAAGGATTGGAAATAAACACCGAGGAAGAAGAAACACTGAAAAATGAGATGGAAAATTTTATTAAAGAAAAATTAGACATCGAAATAAAAATAAAAAGAGCCAAGAAAATAGACAATATAGTGTATATAGTTGAAATGAAAGAAGAAAACGATAAAAAACAAATAATGAGAAACAAAAGTAAACTAAAGAATGTGAAGAACCAAAGAATTTATATAAACGATGATATGTCGAAAGAACAAACAGAAATACAACACAAAATAAGAATACAAGATAAAGAAGAAGAGAAGAACGAAAAAGCTGTGAAAATAGCCTTTAGGAAACTTATCATAGATGGGGAAGCATTTCATTGGAATAACCAAAAAGGGGAACTGCAGAAATCACAATACAAAGGAAGAGACAAGTTTTCAAAAAACTAGTCGACAAAGAATATGTCAACAAGAAACAAGAAGAAGATAAAAATGCTAGTATTAAAGACGTAGATCATAAGTTCAGTGGTAAAAATAGTTTAAGTTGTATTAATATCAATTATGGGAGTATTGGTAGTATAAATGATGGTAATAGTAAGATAAGTAGTAAACATAACAGTAAAGTAAAAACTTATAGTATTTCACAGGTAGCATACAATTTTAAAGATTAAATAAACAGTAAAGACAAACAAAATAAAAACAGTAATACAGACAAAGACGAAATAAATAACAAAAACAAAGCACAAAACAACGAGAAACACAAAAACAAGAATAAGCAAAGTAATGATAAGACAAATAGAATATAGAAAATAGGGACTTGGAACATCAGAAGCTTAGCAGACAAAGGGAAAGAAATAGGAGATGAATTTGAAAAATGGAAGTGGACATATTAGCAATTACAGAAACTAAGAAAAAAGGTCAAGGGGTTTTAGACCACAAGCATTTGTTGATATACATATAGTGGCGTGGAAGAAAATCAAAGAGCATCAGGAGGCGAAGGTGGCGAAGGTGGCATAATACACAAGAAATTAGATAAAGAGATATATAGCTGGAAAGCTTGGTCGGAAAGAATATTAACAATAGATAATATAGATATTATAAAAAACAAACAGAAAAATAAAACAATAGTAGTTGTGTATGGACCAAACGAAGATGATAAGAAAGAATATAAAGGTAAATTCTGGGAAGAATTAACTAGGATAACCGAACCAAAGGCGAAATTTACATACTAGGAGATTTCAATAGCAGAGTAGGTAAAAAGTACGAAAGTACGAAAGTACGCAGAAGAAATAGGAACATACGGAGAGAACAGCAGAAATAACAATGGCAAGAGAATGTTAGACTTTTACGTCATGCACAATCTATTGATTACCAATACATTTTTACAACATAAAGATATTCACAAGTACACGAGAGAAGTGAAAAGTAGGAATGAAAAATCAATAATCGACTACGTACTAGTGGAGAAAAGCAATAGAAGAAACATAAAAGATACGAAAGTACGAAGAGGGCCAGAGATCGGAAGTGACCACTTTGTAGTAATAACTTACATAAAAGAACAAAGCTATAACGAAGTAGATATTAAAAAGGAAAATGGGAATACTAGTAAAACATAAATTATAAGATCGTATAAACCAAGAGATCCAGTTACTACAGAGAAATGCGAAAGACAAATAACAAAAACACTAGAGGAAATAAAAATAGAGAATGAAGAAAAAATTGAAAAAGCCTGGAGTATATTTAAGAATATGATACTTACCACAGGTAAATAGATATGTGGAACTAACAAACAAACACATAGAAAACAAACAGCCTGGTGGACGGAAGCAATAAAGAAGCAAGTTAAGAAGAAGAGAGAAGCATGGAAACGAAATCTTTCAGAACAAACAATAAAAAACTACGATGAATATAAAAAAGAATGAAAGAAAGAAACCATTATTGTTAGAGACTCCAAAAATAACACATGGGATAACTTTGGAGAAAAGATGGAACGCAGCATTAAATAAAACCAGAAACTATTCTATAGAGTCCTGAAATCACCAAGAAAAGACAGCTCACAAAATATAAATAACTACATACAAAATAAAGAAGGAGAATTACTAACTGATGGAATAGAAATTGTCAACAGATGGAAAGAATACTTTGAAGATATACGACATCAGCAAACAAGAGGAGAAGAACAAGAAGAAGAGCGACAAGAAGAACAAATAAGTATAACTGAAATAGGAGAAACCTTACAAAAACAGAAAAATGGGAAGGCGGCAGGATATGACAAATTAACAGTAAAAATACTCAAAAATATAGGACAACAAGGAAAACAAATTATGCTGAATATTTATAGAAAAATATGGAAACGGGAAGAAATGCCACAAGACTGGACCAGATCTCTCATAGTTCCGATATATAAATGCAAAGGCAGTAAAAAGGACTGCAATAACTATAGAGGAATTACATTACTATGTACTGACATGAAAATATTTGAACAAATAATAGACAAAAGACTATTAGAAAATACGCTGGATGAGTCGCAAAGTGGATTTGGGAAGGGCAGAAGCACACAAGATCATATTTTTTCTATAAAGCAAATAACTGAAAAAGCCTGACAAGAAAAGAAAAAGATATACCTAGCATTTATTGACTAGAATTTATCGAATACAGACAATTGGGATGGTGGGGGCATTTACAAAGAATGGAAAATACAAGACAGACTAAAAGTATATGGGAAGCAAAAATATTAAAAAATAAAAGAAAAGCAAGACCAAGACACACATGGAATAAAACTATTTCAGAAATATTAAAAAATAAAGGGAAAACATGGCAGGATGCAAAGAAAATGGCAAAAAGCCGAAAAAATTGGAAAAGCTTTATAAGAATTTAGCTAAAGACTCATACCCTGACACCAATTATTTCGTAAATAGGGTCCCAATTAGATATATATGTTGAATTATGACTGTAGTACCAGTACAAATGTTTCTTTTTTGTGAATAAGACAAATAAAATGTGTTAACGCTTCAAAATTTTATTTGTTTTTGTTTAGTGTGTAATAATTTATCTCACAGAACATACACAAAAGGTTTGTTCCTACCAACAATTCTGTTATCGTACGTAACCAGTAATTGAACTGTTTAATTCGAATGCGTAAGAGAAATTAGTAAAGTTACAGGTAATCTTTTACTAAATGGTTGGAACGTTTTTTGAACTAGTTTAGTAGACCAGTTGCATTTTTGTTATCAACGTATTTCTTATAGTTCCGTTCAAGAACTTTCCATCTATTTTCCACGTTTTTTTCGGAAATATAAGCATTAAGGATCTCTGACATTCCTTTTGCTATGTTTCCAAAACGCCTTTAAGTTCCTTACCTTCATTGAACCGACCATTTCTCTATATATCTTGTACAAATCGATTAATATTTTTGGATAATTTTTAGTAAAAAAAAAGGAGAATTTTCACTCTCACCACCGACTGCAGCCATGCTTGAACTGTTTGAAGCATGGCAAGAAATTCTTCCAGTCCTACTTGTACAAAAAAAGAATATTCATTAAAATTGACAAAAAATATAGGTATTACCTTCTGGCGTTTCGGATTCCATTCTTCCCTTCTTTTTTTATCAACAATCAACAACTACACGAAGCAAGAGCAGTCCCCGGTGAAAACTCACTTCTATAACCTATTTACACTTTCCACAGAAAACAAATTTGAAATTTGTCGGTTTAAAATAAAAATGTTACCATTGCGCATGTTTGCTAATTTCAGAACTTTCGGTACTCGCTATCCAGCAAGAATCGTTTGAACGGTAATTTTACTCGTCTGCAAACGAGATGGAACGGAGAACGGTTAGTAATCGAGAGTTCCGAACCAGTAATTTTAGGTGGTTGGAACGATTTTTTTAACTGCGCATGTGTATTAGTAATGTCACTATAAATTACTGGTGGTTGGAACGAACCTCAAGTCTATTCTATTGAGACAGTTCGTATAACTGCCCTGATTTGCCACTGCGCCATGATACTGCGTGCCGCCACCTATGAAAGAAGTCAGTGTCAGCATTGGACGCTGTCTGGTTTCAACACCTATTACTCTCAGATAGGTGTCAGCACAAAAGTGCCTTTTTTCCGTCCGTGAGGTGTTATGTTTACATAACGCCTCGGGTGCTCGTACATATTTTTATTTCCTCATTACAGGCGCTATAAGTAAACAAGGAGGTAATAAATGAAATAATAATAGATATTTTGAAAAACAGCCGGAAAACGAACACATTTTAATTGGTACGTGATAAATTCTTTAACAGTCACTAAGAATAGTTTCTATAATCTCTTCGTAGACGATACAAATCATGAGCTAGCACTGTAATTAACTGATAAAGATTGTACGCGGATTATAAAGCAACAAGAATAATACGACCATAAATATCAGTAAGTTGAATGCGGCAATTGCGAATATACCAGAAAGGTCAAAAAAACTAAAACGAAGATTAAATTTAGACTAGATGTTAAAATTATGCAACCTAAGCTGTTAACCACGTTACTAGAGCACATATGGAGTCCCTTATTTATGGTAATTCGTGTTTTGTGTTAGCGACATAGATTTTCACTTACACAGCCTAGTGAACATTCTACATTTTCCGATATTATGAAGAGGTTGTACACGTAGTTTTTAATATCGCTTATAAAATAATTAAATTAAAAAAAAACCGATTTAATAAAGTACAGTTAACTAAAAGGTAGAAATAAATATTTTTACACAAGACAAGCAAATAATGGAAAAAAAAATTACTGCATTTATGGACCTCGAGAAAGGTTTTGATGTGGTCTCAAGACAAGAACTATGGAAAGTATTCACAGATGCATAAATGGTAAAATAATTAGATTAGCACTAAAAATTTATAAGAACAACGAAAACGCAATTATAAAAAACAATATGATGTCACAAATATTTACTACAAATACAGGGCTAAGACAAAAAAAGGCAACTTCAGCACGTTGCAAGTCACTAACAAAAAAATATTGTGTAAAACTCGTACAATTACAAAAAGTTAACGTAAAAGAAGAAGAATTCGCAGATGCTATCATAATACCAGCAGGAAGTGAGAAAAACTGTCAAAAAGATATAGATATATGTAACATACTAATGAATGAAAATACCATGAAAATAAACAAAACTAATGACTGCAGAATACTCGAGAAATACTCCAGGCCAAAGACAAGCAAGATGCTTATTACGTCCTTCTGATCACTTGGCGTATATTACATATCGACCAATACTAACATTTGTCTGTTGATTTAACCTATGAAAACACACAGGTCCCACCTGCTTTGTTCCTCTTCAATTTTTATTAGTGCGATAAAGTCCAATATCTTGTAAATCCTCGAATATATTCTAATCAAATTTTTACCGATTGTAGCCAGCCTAAAGGCACATATTTTAAAATTAGTCGCAATTGTACAGCGTGTTCCAGAACGCCGTACCTGATCAAAGGTATATTTTTTTTAAGTGGAACACCCTATATTTTACTTTAAATTCGAATTCTGCCTGTCTTGTCTATTGCAACGATATAAGGTTGTAGTAGGTGATACAGAGTATTTAAAAAGTTCTGACCACTTGTTCCTGAAAATCGTAATGATTTTAACGCCCCGTATACGTTAAACTGAACAATTTGAAATTGATCTGTTACTGCTATACGTCTGTGATGGTCTTCTAGTATCATAATTTACTAGACCTGCTTCCACATCCATATCCTATTTTTAAAAAAATTTAAACCGATATATTCGAGTTTGGACTCGCCCTGTATACGGTTTCTCAGATATGGAAGCAGGTCTAGTGAATAATTATACTAGAAGGCCATCACAGACGTATGGCTGTAACAGATTAATTTCAAATTGTGCAGCTTAGAGTATACGGGGCGTTGAACTCATTACGATTTTCAGGAACAAGTGCTCAGAACTCTTTAAATACACTGTATAACCTATCAAAACCATATATCATTGCAATTTGAAGTAAAATACAGAGAGTCCCATTTAAAAAAATTGTAACTTTGATCTGGCACGGCGTTCTGGAAGACGCTGTACAATTGCGACTAATTTTAAAATATGGGCTTTAGGCTCACTACAACAGGTCAAAATTTTATGCGAATATCTTTGTAGATTTACAACATATTGGACTTTATCGCTCTAATGAATCACCCTGTATAGTAGTGTTGATAGTCTATAAAGCTGGATAGATAGATATATAGAAAGACAAATTGGGGTCGGTCTCTGGACCTGCCATCTTTGCATTACCAGTTTTGTACTGCTAAACTGACTTGACGACTGCTTCAGCTTGTACATGTGTGCATTTCATCAATTCATTGAAACCTGAATACACTCAGCGTTTTACAAAGTTTTAGACCTGGGAAAATATTTCATGTTCACAGCAAAACATGATAAATTAATTATACTTGGGGCAATAATTACATTATAATAGATAGAGGCATAGATTTGTCCATCCTTTTTCCATTGTGCCATCGATTTTATCTAAATAACGTAATTGGTCTGGGTTCTTTTTTTTACTTTGGTTTTTCCAAGGTTCCACCTCTTTTTCTGATTTTTTAAAATTTCTCCATTATAATTTTCATCGTCGTTGTCGTATGTTGAAAAGTACGATAAAAATCGAAAATACAAATATCGCTCAAAATAAATTACGTAGAAAGTGAATTTTATAAAGAGGGTGTCCAGAAACTCTAAAATCTAAAAAAAAAAACATTAAAAATTAATCATTAATCTATTTTGCTCTTTTCCTCTGCTACTATATCTATTTCGACGACTAGAAAAGGCTCATAGGTCAAACAAAAAACCACATAGGAAATTAATGTATCTATAAATAAACAACAAATAAAAGCATAGCAATTTTAATTTAAAACTACGCATACCATTCTAGAAATAACTATTTACCGATAAATTTTTTTAAAATGCTTTTCATTCCGTCAATCTATTTTAATATCGTTTATTAGTCTATTTTGTACAACTTCTTGAAACAGTTTAACCTACTTTTCAGAATAGGTAGTAGTTTTTTCGAATAAATACACATCAGCAGCTCTCTACAAGATTATTATGTTCACTTGCGTTTGATCGATTTGAAGTAGACCAAGTTGAAAATTTTATATAAGTAGTTTAGAAACTCCTTAATATTTATACGAGAGCTGTTGAACTATATAAAGATTATTGTTTTGAATAGATAACATTAGGAAGTAGGTATGTATTGTACCGGTTGGGTAACACGTAAAATGGATTTCGAATTATTGAGAATAAAAAAAGGTGGGATGAAACAAAATACTGCAAACTAGCTAATGAATTATACAGATCCATATCTAAAAATAAAAGTTGATGATGGTTTTGAAGAAATGAAACGCTACACTGAATATTTGAGTATGACACCTTCAGCTGCATTAAATTTAAAACAGACTGTTTTATTTGCTTTTTTCATTGTTTGTAGAAATAAACATACGAAAAGGGACGATTTTGTATTTTTCTTGCATTTCTTGCAAACTGGACCTGACACTGGGGATTCCAGAACGTCTCTGTATTGCACTTTTAAATAGGCAAATTTGTTCTTTTACAACCATCCCCCACCCCTTATTTTTCACATGAAATATTTCCATGCAACTCCTTTAAATGATTCTAAGTGATATTGTAACATAAAAAAATTACCAACACTTAATAAAGAAATAATTTTTTTATGGTCCAAGAAAAAAAACTTTCACAACTTCAATTCCGTAATTATTCTGTTAAAGACTTGAAATAATTTATCTTATAATTTATATCATTGAAATTTTGGTCTTTTTTTCTCATTATATTACCATAATAGATAATTATAAAAAAAAATTAATAAGAGCGAGAAAAAAAATCGCATTGAAGATCGGGTGACTACCCCACCAAACAGGTTAAAGGCGCATGCTAGACTGTGAGTAAGACGTGGTAAAGATCGCTCCGTTATAATTCACATTTTTGTGGCAATTTAACTTACGTTAATAAAAGTGTGTGTCCTGATACGATTTGTGAACAGATACCATCCTTCTGTGAGTAATTACTTTTTCCTGGAACTTGGAATTAACTTGTTTAACAAAAGTGAGGTTATCGAAATAAGACTGACTTCCTAGCACGATGTCTAAAGGTGAGTCTAGACAAACACGGCAAAATATTCGCAATTATTCGGATGGAAATGACCAAACTGAAGATAATATGGAAAAGCTAATTGAGAGGGTTTGTAACCAATTTTCAAGCAAACTAGAGGATAAATTTGATAAGAAATTGGATGATAAATTTAAGAAAATTGAAAATAAGTTAAGTGATATATTCTCTCTAATAAGCACTTTGCAAAAAGATACTGAATTAAACAGAAAGAATATACAAAAGTTGCAAAATGATATAGATGTTATTGAACAAAGGAATCAAGAAAATAAACTTAGGATATTGGGTTTGCCTGAAGTTCAAAATGAAAAAATTATACAGGTTTTCTTGTCTTTCATTATAAATACACTGAAGACTGAGTGCAATGTATCAGATATAGATGAAATATATAGATTAAGAAAGCCAAATCCAAAGACAGGAATCAGGCCTATAATAGTGAAATTTGTAACAAATATTAAAAAATCGGAAATTTTTGATAGTAAAAAGATACTTAAAGGTACTGCTGGAATTTCTATGTTCGAGGAGTTGACTAAAAAGCAGCATGAGCTTCTAATGCTTTCTCAGAAGAAATATGGTGTGGTCATTAGGAGGAAGAATTTTCGTCAGAGAAAATGGAAACAAAAAACTCATTTCATCGGTTGGTGATATATAGCATGTAATTAAGCACGTTATCAACTCCTGCATACTCTAGAAATATGCGTTAAGTATGGAGTTATGTATGGAGTGAATGAAAACTAAGTATAATGTGTCGTTTCTATTGCTGCTTCCGGTCATTGTAAACCAGGATTAATATAATTCAAGTTCTGTAGCAAATAACGACTGGTTAGGTTACAATTAAGTATTAAATTAGTGTGTATTTGGCTAATTAGCTGTTTTGTTCATAAACTCGTTTACATGTTTGTAAAATATTTGTTGATATATATTTAATTCTTAATTTTTTGGTACTGTTTCAGTCATTTTCGCTATACTGAATACCAGTTTTAATTATCGTGTCAGGTATATAGATACTCTTTCTATAAACAATATTATCATGGATAATGTAAATAATTTGTTGACATCCCTATATTTGAAGTATATATGCAGATTACTTATTTAATATTAATAGTTATTTTGTCATATACAATAATGCTTTATGTTTAAATTGGGAGCTTTCTTTTTATTTCTTCTCTTTATATACTTTGTTTTAATCAGTTATTGAGCGCTTATTTGGAATTGAAGTTATTATTTTGTGTTTTTTTTAATAAATATTTTATTGGATAGGAAAGTAGGTTACGTATTTAGATAAATTTTTTATAACAGCTTGTTGCAAGATTCATATGATGTATTATTACTTACTGAAACTTGGCTTCCAGATGATATAGATGATGGTGAACTTTTCGATGATAGGTATGTAGTTTATAGGAAAGATAGAAATAAGATATTATCCGGTAAAAAGAGAGGAGGCGGAGTTTTAATAGCGGTACTGAAAAAATACTCATCCAGTTTAATAACAGTTCCCACTAATCTTGAAACGATTTTTGTTAAAGTTAACATACAAGGAGAGTAGTTTGTTCTCAACTCCACTTACATACCACCCGATAAAAAATCGTGCAGACCTTCTATAAATAATTTTGAAAATAAATATAATTTTAAATTGGCAGATTTTCACCTTCTGTATACTATGTTAAGAGACTTTGACTGGCCTGTTCTGTGCAAAATAGATGACGTCAATGAAACAGTAAACGTATTTTATGCAATATTTTATGACATATTGAATATTGCAGTTCCGAAGTTCACAGGAAAAGGTAAAACTGGAAAACACTTTCCTCCATGGTTTACAGAAGAAATTAAATTTAATCTTAAAATAAAGGAATACTTTAGAAATCGAAAGGACAGAAGTTATTATCATTTGATTAATTACAAAATGTTGCGTGCAAAATTAAAACGTCTAATAAAAGACACTCATTACTCTTATGTAAATATCATCCAAATAAACTTAATTCAAGAACCCAATAACTTTTGGAATTTTGTAAAAAATAATAAGAAATGTTCCTCATCGGATAATTATATCATAAACAATAGGGAAGTTTCAGATACAAATATTACGACGGAAGAGTTTGCTGACTATTTTTGTTCGGTGTATAAAAATGATTCATTATACGATAAAAATTTAATTAACAGTATTTCAGATGCATTTCCATGTATAACTTCGGAACTTATCCATTTCACGAAAATATCCTGCACAGACATAGAAAATGTTGACTGTATATATACCGACTTCGCCAAGGCTTTTGATAAGGTGAATCATGACATACTTTTAGCAAAATTAAAATTGTTTGGATTAAGTGATTCTCTTATCACCTTTTTTATTTCCTATTTGAAAAATCGGGTTCAACCTGTAACTTTCCGTGGTAAAGAGTCACATAACTTTTTGGCTGTATCTGGGGTACAAACCTTGGCCCCTTTTGTTTCTGATCTTCATTAACGATTTACCATCTTGTGTATCATCAGAGTCACTTCTGTATGCAGACAATTATAAAATATTTAGAAAAATCAATGAACTAAGTGATTGTCTGGTTTTGCAAAATGATTTGGATGAGTTTTATAGGTGGTCACATTCCAATAAACTACTGTTTAATATAAATAAATGTGAAATTATGACCTATACTACAGCTGTAAATTTTCACCAATTTGTGTAAAAGATGGGAGATGTTATGTTGGAGAGAGTTACTAAAATCACTGATCTAGGTGTATTATTTCAGAGTAACTTTAGATTTACTGAACATGTATCAATGATCTCAAGAGAGGCTCTCAAATTATTGGGCTTTATTAAAAGAATAACTTATCAATTTTTGAATATAGATGCCATAAAATCATTATATTTTTCACTTGTTCGTGCCAAACTAGAATATGCGTGTGTTGTCTGGAATCCTCTGAAACGAAATTTAATACAAATGGTAGAAACAGTACAAAATTATTTCATAAGATATTTGTTTTATAAAAAGTATCGTACGAATCCGGAATTTACTTCATATACTTCTTATAGGATAGAATGTAAAGTCCCTCTTTTGGAAGATAGGAGGAAGAATCGCAGTTTACTGTTTTTATTTAAATTAATCAATGGAATTGCAACTTCTGAATATCTTATAAAGGAAATATCATTTTATACTTCTCTGTACAGTACAAGACCCAAAAAAATACTATTTAAAAACACTCAATTTGTGCCGTTATATCATATATCTGTTATTTACAATACATACAGTAAATATAATGAATTGGAAATATTCGATGTACCTTTACTAAAATTCAGAGTATGCTTGCAACATTTAAAGTATTAGATAATTTGGATAATCTTATTTATACTATTACGTTAGTAAATAATTATTGATAATCTAGGATGTCTGGCTGATCTACTTTTCAATTACTTTCTTTTTTCTTTTTGCATTATTATTGTACTTTATTATTATTATTGTACCTTTTTTTAAATTTCTTTTATGTCTATTTTTGTATTTTAGAGCTATAGAGAAACTTGTAAAAAGGCTATGCCTGTTTGTTTCTTGAATAAATATTTTAAAAAAAACTGAAATGGCAGTCTCTGTTTTTCATCTTAGGCGTTGACTGATTCACAAAATAAGAGAATAATAATACGTAGTTCTAGCACTGTTCAATACTGATACAATAAGAATACAAAATGAAATAAATTTTTGTTTAATATACCACGTTTTTAAAACGAACTAAAAAGTCAAAAATAATAATAATAATAATAAACGTGAGGCGCATGCGACACAGTTACTTTCTACATTTTTATAGAACTGTCGCATGCGCCCCACGTTTATTATTATCTTTTTTTTACTTTTAGTTCGTTTTAATAATAATAATAATCATTTTGTTGTTCACACGTAAAGAGGTTACATGAACAAGGAGAGTGACAAAAGCTATGAATAAGTACACTGAACACTGTTTACACTACCACTACACTACACTACGTTCAGAGACTTCAGAGACTGAAGGTAAAACTGTAAAACTAAGTTTTACCTTCAGTCTCTGAAGAAGATAACTTGGTTATCGAAACGCGCGTAAGATAGTGTAAAGTGTTAGTGTTGGTGTAGTGGTAGTGTAAACAGTGTTCAGTGTCAAGTATCGCCAACGGTTCCAGAATTCCCAACTTAGTTATGAATAAGTACATTGTGAAACATAAAATACATACAATCATTTCATTTTAACACGTTAAGCCCCATGCGTACCACATTGGTACACAACGGTGTTTTCTCAGGGACCGTGCGTACCTAATACGGCCGCAGTATATGATCGCGATCAATCTTGGATCAAACTTGTGGCTCTCCCAGGACCACCGTTAACGTGATTTCTTATGGATTATTAGAATCGTTTGGTCTGTATGTAGTAAACTAAAAATCTGCTTGGTACGTGAAAATTGTGGCGTTTAATAGTTTATTTAGGTTATGTAGTTAACGTTCTGTATTTGTCAGATAAACATCAGTATTTATTGTGTCTTTGGTATTTAATAATTGTTAAAAACGTTAGAAAATGTCGCGAATGAATAGAAATAAGCTGTTGTCACATGATAAACTTAGTCGTATATTGGAGGAAGACGATTTTAGTGATGTAAGTGAGCAATTTGATGACTCAGACGTAGATCCGACATATGCGGAGAGTGACTCCGACTCCGAGGGTAGTAATAACGATTATGAAGAGATCCCGAGAAAGAAACAAAAATTAATTCAAGGACCAATGCCGGGTACCAGTCGAATTCTGTTGAAATAATTGAAGCAGGTAAGTTTTTAGGAAATTTTAACGATAGTTCAGATTGACTATTCCTTTTTTCGTATTTCATAAGAATACGATTCATCAGGTGAACACTTGGAAGAAAATAATGCAGTTTATTTTAACAGATAACCGAATACAGTGGAGTGAGGCGTGTAGTTCCGAACATCTAAATAAATTTGCTTTTACGGAAATTCCAGAATTTAATCCCGAAGAGATAGTGAAACTTCAAGGACGTGAACCAGTTGATTTTTACTTGTTTATTGACGAATTTATTCAGGATATGTTTGTTGGTTGAGGAAACCAACAAATATGCGGAATAAAAAATAGTAGAGGGGATTATTGATGAGTCAATTACCAAACATTCACTTTTGAATAACTGGAAGCCAACAAGTAAAGGTGAATCACTTCGTTTTCTGGCTTTAATTATTTGGATGGGGCTAGATGAAAAACCGGAGCTGAGAGATTACTGAAGTTCAAATATTTTGTATAAAAACAAAACAAAAATATGTGGTATTAGCAGAAATCGGTTTGAATTTCTTTTACATTTTTTTCACATATCCGATAATCAATTGGCACCGAATAATGATAGGCTGTACAAAATTGCTTCTCTGGTAGATGCGCTGAATAGTAATCTTCAAAAAATGTGCGTGCCTCAGCTGTCCTTGTGCATAGACGAGACGATGATACCATTTCGGGGTCGATTAAGCGTTTTACAGTATATTCCGGGAAAACGACATAAGTACGGCATCAAAATTTTTAAGCTTTGCGTTACAGGAGGCTACACGTACGCAATTAAAATTTATGGTGGAAAAAAAGAACAACCCACTGAAAAGTCTTTGGCGTCCAGGGTGGTGATGGAGCTTATGCAGCCACTTCTAAATACCGGTAGAACCCTTTATATCGACAATTTTTATACCAGTGTTGCCTTAGCCCATGAATTGATTGAATTGAATGAGAATAAAACTCACTTGGTTGGCACACTTCATTCTAATAGATAACATAATCCTACGGCCGTGGTGGATGCAAAGTTAAAGAGGGGCGAAATGAAATTTTTACAGAATAATACCAAAGCAATTGTCGGAAAATGGAAAGACAAGAGGGATGTTCTTTTTTTAACGACCAAAGAAGTGCCAAAAATGACCGAAATCCAAACAAAACGAGGCCCAGTCACAAAACCGTTAACAATTGTTGAATACCTTTCAGCAAAATCGTTTATTGATGTTTCAGATCATAAGGCAGCGTACAGTTCGCAGAAGTATAAAATGGTATCGTAAGGTAGCTATAGAACTGTTAACCAACACAGCGATGGTAAACGCTTTAGTAGTTTATAGTCATGTGACCGGCAATAAAATGAGTGTCACCAACTTTCGGGAAAAAGTTGTCACATCTCTATTACAGGCCCAAGGTAATGTGCCAAATAATTTGCAAGAGCGTCCTTTTTATGAAAAAATGAAAAAACACGTCAAAAATTATATAAAGGGGGACGTCTTTTTGCTGATATGTAGACGTTATAACCTTAACCCCTTCCCCCCTGTGGTCACCACTCCTAATTTTTTAAATGGATCACCCTATTCATTATTGCATTGTTGGATTCTCCTCTACAAGAGGATGACAAAAATGTATAATACATAAGTGAAAAGTCAATCAGTTGAGAGTTACAGATAATTCCAATTTACTAATGGTGACATTTTAATTCGTAACAAATCGGCAAAACAATACTAAATTATTTTATAAGGTGCTCAAATTGACTGAAGAAAAAAATATACTCAATTTATGTTTAGTCCCAATTAAAAACGAAAGTGAACCGATTATGTTTTCCATAAAGAAAGCATATAAGTATTAAAATTAGGAAATACATAATTTTAATTCTTCAACAGAATAATTACGGAATTGAAATTTTGAAAGGGAAGATTATTTTTGTTCTTGCTTTTTGAACGATGTTATTTAAATAGCAAAACGGCACGAAATATAGATGGGCTGTAATATGCACAAGCAACAACGAAAGCGGAGAAAGATTTCGTGAAACGCCACTGTATGATAATCGGCTTATGCTAAATTAAATAGTGTGCCAACTGAACTTCATGTACACCATCTAGAATAGCTTATTATTCCGGATGGAAGATCTTACGATGCAATTTCATATTTATAGTTCCTACAACTTCCACTTAAAGATAAATAATAGTATAATTAAATAAATGGGAAATTCCATGGAAAAATGAACATTTATTTCGAAATTAAGGATCGTCTATTTACAGTTTTTAATGTTTAATTTTTCCTCGCAAAATTTAATTTGGAATTTTTATCTATAAAGAGGTTTTTTCTTTGATTTTAAAATAGTAATTGAACGAAATCAATGTTTGATTGTTTCCGGAACATATCCCTGATTATATAATTCATGATAAAATTAGCAAATAGAAATTATGAATTGATCATAGTTACGGCGTATACAGATACATGCAATGAGTAACGGAACATAGCTGTTTAATGTCTTCTCCGATCACAATTAATAGCCCACCAACAAAACATTTCTATAAATTCACTTCAATGAATACCAAGTATTTAGCTGGAGAGCTGGATTCAGAACCACTGTAAGAAACCCCACCCCTTCTCCTTCCAAAATTTGTTAGTTATGTGCGATGCAGTGCGAACTGCGATTTAGTATTGAAGTATTTTTTTATGGGAGTGGTTAACGTCGCTACATATTGAAACAATTTTTTCCTGAAGTCTATTTTGATTTCTCTACGAATTTATTTTATTTTGAAAAGTTATGTGCTTGAACAGTACTCTCAGCTATCGACTGTTGTTTACTGACTGTCTGGCGCTAATTGAGGACCGCCCACTGTTGAGAATGTGGAGTGGTGGGAATTGTACGATATGTTGTAGGTGTCCAAATAAACGATTGTAATAATCGTGTTTTTAATCTGTTGAAGGATGTTGGTCGACTAGTTCAAAAGCAGTTCTGATACAATGCGTAAAACCCCCATGTTCCGTTTCTCATTGCATGTATCTGTAGATAACCGATTATGCGCTTGACGACGTAGTTTAATCACTTTCGTTTTTCGGAGGGTCTAACAATGTGTGTTGCGATAGTAACCACCTTTTGAAGTTTCTCAAAGAGTCAGAAAACGTCTTAAAATCACAATGAATAGCTTCAAGTTTAGAAATAACCGAAGCAATTGGATCTTTAATGCATTCTCTTTTTTTGTTTTTTTTTGTCTGAGAAAGATTTTACTATTGAAATTTCAATTTATCCTTATATGCAAGTGTTGAAATCTATCCTGTTGAGTTAGTCCTCTTCAGGGTTTGAATTGAATAAAAAGGTTAGTGAAGTTACGTTCGCGGTAGGGACAGCTGTGGCTGTGCACCCAAGGATGGCCATTTGGTTATCGCGGTTCCGATCATTGCGGAAATTAAGATGCAGGAAAAAAACTGAAAACCTGCATCATCATCACCATCCATGAATAGGATAGGGAATAGGTGTTTGTTTATTGTGTTCCATAATGTAGATACTTCAGGTACTGAAAAGTACCTGAAGTGTGTGTAGTGAAAACCCATTCATTATATAATCGTGGCGAATATCACTCGAGCAATCGAAAATCATCGATTATTTTCTACTCGTAACTCGACTTAATAGGTTTGTTCCATCTGGCATTTATGAACCGTACTGTAATCGTTTCGGGTACTGTATAGTGCACAAACTCGAATTAGAGACGGAGACGTCAACTTTATCATGCCTTCCAGAAGGTACAGTTTGTATACCGTCCCAAGCAGTCTCAAGTCAGCTGGTACGTGAAAGAAATACAGTACTTGCGCGAACGATACCAAAAACGGTTCTAACTAGTGATGAGCGATATCGTGATTTTTTAATAACGTTGTGAAATTATATCGTGACTTTTTAATATAAGTTATTTTAAAACGAGACATTATCGCGACATTTGATATTCTGTTTTGAATATACGATGGGGAAAATGTATCCATATAGTACAGTATTTTATTGTATTCTCAAATTTCCCTACCATCATTGATTGATAAGTCTTATCAATCAACGCTACTAGGTATGGTAAAAAAATGTTTCAAAATTATGTTCGATTTCGAATATTTCGATTTATTCATTCAATTCATTGTCGTTTTCGCTGGCTGTGATCAGTGTGATCACGTTATCACGTATCAATAAAATATCGTTCATTTTCACGATTTCACGGTATAATTAATAGATATCCGAGTCACCATACCATAACAATATAGTAAATACAAAATATTAGGATATCGTTTACCGTTCTCGTTTCTCGTTTCTTGAATAAAGAGCACAGTCTCCTTATATTACGGTTGAACAGAACAAAATTCGATCTTGTTGACGATTTCGATTAATTCATTCAATTCATTGTCGTTTTCGCTGGCTGTGATCACGTCACGCTTTAGATTTGATTATAGGAATTGTGACTGACTGTGATTTGTGCACATCAGTGAAAAAGTAACAGTTTGTGAAATATCGCTCATCACTAGTTCTAATGCCAGTTGGAACGAAGCTAATACTTTAAAAACCACTCGAGCTACGCTCTCGTGATTTTTGGCTGATTACGTCTCGCTAGTCGTAGAATAATCGATTATTTTCGAAGCTCATGTGATATTATAACTGATAATTAAAGGTTTTGCAGGAAATTTATGATATTCTATTTTTTTTGCATTTTTTGAAAATAAATTTGGACATGAAAAATATTAAAGCATAAAAATACATCTTTCAAGAAATCAAATGATCGTCCAGCAAATGCCTAATAAAAACAGTTTTGGAGTAACAATAAATTTATAAAACTTCAATTTTCTAATGCTTTCCATTTTATTCTCAGTACTACTGTAATTTACGAACTAACTGCGTTTTAAAAGTTAATGAAAACATCAAGAAATTTTTCCCTCCTAAATTTTTTGACAGGCAGAAGGGCCAATACTGTAAGCAACGTTTAAAATTTACAGCATGGTTAAAAATTAGACAATCCGCTAATTCTATTTTACTATTCCGTGTGCATGATAAGGTTTAAAATATTAACAGAATACGCTTAATTTTACGCGATACCTGTTTAAAATTTTATCCCAGCTCTTTACTATGGATTAATATTTACTGTGTATTAATAAGGGCTATTAAAAGTCAACATATTTTAATGTTTGAGATTGTCATTCGCCCTTTTAATACTCGTGAGAACTATTCCGTCGACTGTATAAGTTGTATTCTTTTTTCTCAATATTTAAAAACTGAGAATATTAATTTGTTTCATAGGCGAATGCTTTCAAAAATAATTCATGACATTGATATGTCACAGAGATGGTCGGCGGTTCAAATGTCACTGTTTTCGTTTTTCTAAATTATTTTTTGGATATTTCAACACTAATAATTGTTATAGTTTTTTAAAATAATATAATAAAAACGAAAACCCTGAAGGTTCGCGACCCTCGGAATTTTGCAACGATTTTTTTTTATTAGAAAGCCCTATTGCTATAGAACATTTTAAAAGAAACAAAATCTTGGATTATTTACTTTTGAAAGAGAAAATTGCAATTGAAAGTACTAAAATTCCGCCATATTTTTTTTAGATTTTTGACAATTTTTGACAATTATGTCTAGACATCAGATGGTCACAAATTTTAGAAAGAGCGGTCGATGGACAATGTTGCCAGTTCTCACTTCCGTAACTCGTGACGGCTTGGAAATACTCCGCAGAAGGTTTTAGATTTCTTTACTAAAAAATTTGTGGTATATTCAGAATTTATAGGGAAAAATCCAAAAAACAATATTTTTTCACCACGACCACTATTTGGAAAGATATTTTATTTAAATATATATATATAATAAATACTTTATATTCAACATTAATTTTTCCGAGATAAGGAATAAATATGTATCTACAAATGTAGACATAAATATCAAATAATTTGCATTCCACATGAAGTTTTCCAAAAAGGGGAAGGGAATCCCCTACTGAATGATCCAGTGAAATTTTTGTTCTAAACTGCTTTATTTAAGGTAAGCTATCAAACAAATTTAAAATTAACATAAAATTCCGAGGGTCGCGAAGTCTACCGGAACCACTAGAAGTATTCTATACGGCTCTACGGCTTTTTCTAAAAATATTATTATATGTTTGGTTGCCTATACCAAACTCGTTTATTAATATAAAATCGTTCATTAATAGGAGTAATTAATTAATGATTTTATGTACATTAATATAGCTCAAAAACGCTCGGTCCACGGAAAAACATTTTTAATAGTGGAAAGATCGTTTAATATAACCGAATCGATTTAAATTAAAGTAAATGATAGAAATGACGTTTGGAATTAATTAGAAACAGTTAGTTTCATTTATAAGAGTAAAATTATCATTATTATTCAGTAAAACTTGGGAATAAAGAAAATAACAAAAATGATAACCTTAAAAGAAATATACAGTATGTCTGAAAAAGTTGGCAACATATGGGAAACTTTTTTATGGCAGGTTTTACGAAATAAAATAATTCTTCGACATCTATTGTTAAAACGCTTTACTAAATACGACAATTTTACAGGAAACTGTAATAATTCAAAATTATTCTTCATGAAAATCTCTGCTTTCGAAAATAATACTGAATATTATTATTTACATTAGATTTACAGGGTGTCCACAAATTGCAAAAAATTCATAGGAATATTTTGACCACTTCAATTGCAACTTAAATTTTGCAAATTTTAGTTGTGAAACACGTCAACTTTTATCTTATTTTACAAGTCAACACACCTCAAATGTTTATTTGTTGATTTGAAATATTTTAGCAATGAACTTAACTGTATTTTCTACCGTAATACACAAAAATAAACGAAATAATTTAAAGGTGGCTCTGATAGTGACATTTCTCTTACCGAAAGTCAGTCTAGTAAAAGCTTTCGAGAAATAAGTAATACATTCCATCTAGTTAGTGTGCATTGAAATTGACATGTAATTGTAATTAATGTAAACAAAATTGAAAACATCAGTATGTATTAATTGTACTTTAAGAAGTAGCATAAATGCCGTTGAAATTGACTCTTGACGAAAAAATTGAAATTGTACTAATTGTTGGAAATAACTACAAAAAGCTGCAGTAATATTCAATAACAGACATCCCGATAAAAATGTACATTTTGCAATAATTAGTAAAATAATGAAAAAATTCAGAAGAGATGGAAATGTCGATAATAAATTCAAAAAAAAACATCAGTCACGGATCGCGACTGAAGATATTCAAAACCAAATAATGGTCTCAGCAGTAGCAAATCCTAAAGATTCGATAAGGAAAAGGTCGGCCACATTTGGTGTAAGTAAAGATGTTGCGAAGATATTAAAATCTGACAAATTTAAACCCTAAAACCGGAAGATTTTAATAAAAGGTTTGGGTTTTGTGCTTGGTTCCAAAGGGAGTTAAAAGATAATCATTATATGGTACGGTGCATACTTTTTTCGGACGAAGCAACGTTTACTTCTAATGGGACAGTTAGCTCACAACATTGCCGCTGGTGGAACGACACTAATCCGCATTTTACTGTCGAATGTCGCGACCAATATTGTTTTAAAACAAAAGTATGGTGTGAAATATTCAAGCATAGAATAGTTGGGTCATTTTTTTCAGGAATGCTATAAATTCCGAACGTTACTTAGAATTTTTGAATGATAAAATTTCCGATTTTATTGATAACCTACCAATTATAGAAGAAAGACAACGCATGTGGTATAAACATGATGGGACACCATGTCATAGTACCGGAATATCTAGTGCAAACTTTTAATGGACGAATATTAGGAAGATTTGTGGAATTTGCTTAGCCTGCAAGATCTCCAGACCTGAACCCACTAGACTTCTTTTTGTGGGGATACCTAAAGCAGAAAGTATTCCTTAAAAGACCATTCGACAATATTGATCATTTGGAAAGAACAATTCAGGAAGCATGTGACGATATTACTCCGGCTGTTATTAGAAAAGTAATTCTATTCTATTTTCTAAAAGAACAATTAAATGCTTAGAAAGAAACGGTGGACAAGTTGAGATGCGTAATTAGTGATGAAAAAGTTAAAACGGATTTTTCTTGTTAATGCACATAAAGTTTGATGTTACGTTTTCGAAATAAATAATTCTAATTACGTATTTGTCTATTTAAGATAATTCTTAACAGATAAAGTCTGAATTTTGCAATGAGATAATGAGTGAAGTAATCAGTAATTGCACTCAAACGTAATATTTAATTCCTATCGACACCTTAAAATTACATTTAATATTTTGAGAACAATTCGTAAAAATAACATAATTTTATCACGTAGTATGATCTAATTGCATATTAAAACATAGTTTTCTACACTCACAGACAAAATTATTGCATATTTTATTTTAGGTCTTTTTTCCCTTTAGCACTTTTGTGATTTCGGTTGCTAAGTCTGTTACATTGGAGTGCACTACGTATATTGCAATTTATTACAGATAAAGTAATGTTTAGACATAGTTTTTATAACTGAATAAGCGATAACGTTAAATAAGCGGAAAACTGCAAACAATGGCTTTTCTGTATTTGACGTTGTCAGAATGACATTTTCAATGCATTATTTCTTCAATCTGTAGTTTCGTCACATTTAAATGAGTTAGTTTCGGTCAAAGTTGTTTGTTTAATCAATGAGGGGTACATACAAGAAGACATTGCACAGAGATTGAATGTCCATCAATCGACTGTTTCTCGCGTACTAAAACATTACAATGAGACTGGAGGATACAAAAGGCTGCCTGGTCAAGGACGTAAAAGATGTACAACGCCAAGGGATGACCAATATTTAAGAATTCAATATTTGCGAAATCGTACACTTACTGCTCCACATCTAAAAAATCAATTACTAAATGCAAGGCAAGTCAATGTTTCCACCAAAACAATAATAAGGAGACTTAAGGAGGTCGATTTAAAGCCAAAACGTCCTGCTAGAATTCCTCGGCTTCTTCCACGCCATAAAATCGGACGGTTACAATTCGCAAGAACACATGCTGGCTGGAATGAACATCAATGGGGAAAAGTACTTTTTACAGACGAAACAAGAATACAATTATGGAAGCCTAATGGACGTAGTCGAGTATACAGAAGGTCAGGAGAACATTTCGCAGAATGTAATCTTGCACATAATCTTAGCTTTGGTGGTGGTTCCATTATGCTATGGGCTCGCAACATCCTTGCAGAACATGTTATACCATATGTTGGCTTTATTGGATATGATAAATTTGTGCTAATGCACGATAATGCCCGTGCTCATGCATCAAGATCAGTAAACCAGTATATTAAGGATGTCGGGATTGCGAAGCTAGAGTGGCCACCATACAGTCCTGTCGCAAATCCCATAGAACATGTATGGGACATCCTAAAAAGAAATATTCGAGCACGGAATCCGGCTCCTAACTCAATTGCAGAATTAAGGATTGCTGCACAGGAAGAATGGAATCGAATACCCCAAGAAACCATCGAGGAGGATGCAGGCTATCGTTAGAGCTAGAGGAGGAAATACTAAGTACTAAATTGTTATTATTTTGTCATAAACTAATGTATCGTGTCGATGTTGTTGTTCTTTCCTAATTAAACGTTATTATCAAAAAGGGGCCATTTCACTAATTTCTCCACGAATGTAATGTAAAGCTTCAATATGTAATTAATTCAATTATTAATAAGGTAGAAGACTCTAATGTAACAGATTTAGCAACCGAAATCACAAAATTGTTAGAGGGAAAAAAAATAAAGACCTAAAATAAAATATGCAATAATTTGTCCGTGAGTGTATTTCGAACCACTTTTCATAATTAAAGTTTTCGATATTGTAAAAAATAACGGTACTTTACTCTTGTATCAAATTCATATTTTTTGACAAACCTCGTATACGATTTAAAAAATTGACATCTGACGTTTGCGTTTTACTTTATGGGCCATGCAGAACTTTTTATAGAGAATAACTTTTTTTCGTAACATTACAAATAAAAAAGTTTCTCATATTTTGCCAAGTTTTTCAGACATACTGTATAAAACATTCATTTTCGCCTTTTTAGTGATTGCAAGTACAAAGCATTATCATTTCTGCCAATTCCTCAGTAATTTGATTAATAAGTATTAGCTATAGGAGAGAGTGTATAAAATATAATAAATCAATTGTAAACCCTGATAAACCTGGTCAGAATATTGGAATCTAATTATTGTATTGTCATCGGTTCTTGATAAGTGTGCAAAGTTTAAATTTAATCTGACGTTTTCAAGACAATGAATATAATTACTTTTGAATATCCCGTTATATAGATATAGTTCTTTTCAACGATCTTGGCGTGTGCCAATACGTTTGACCGTTACGTTTGTCGGTGATAAGTTGATTAATTTAGCGAGTTACTGATTACGTGTGTTAGAAAAGGAGAAGTAGTCCAGTCGATTCATTGTAACGGATTGATATCAAGAGGCACTGAAAACCATGACGTATACTTCACTTCTAGTGATATTACCAATTCATATTTTTTGAATATCTGGGAATAAATCATAGCATATGGACATACCTAAAATTTTTTTCATTATGCAAAGACCTTCTCGACATTAAAGAGTACTTTCTTTTTTGCATTAATGGCAAATTCGTGTTCAAGTGGTAGAAATCTGAAAATAAAAGTATCGACAATTTGCTTAACTCCCTAAGTACTCAAAATCCGGACAAACCCTATAGATTATAATACCCGATGTTGTTTATTCCCCAGAAACGTGATTATCGCAAATAATTGCCTATACAACCAAAACGAAGCACTATAGCACTGTTTATATTACAGTTAACAAACATTGTTGGTTAAATACTGAAACATCCAGTTTAAATATACCTGAACAAATATTTTTCAACTCGTTTTAAACGAATAGTACCAAAAAGGAAATAGAGTGTGAATCAACGAATTCATCAAAACTTAAATAAACCGGTCAACAATGACTGCTAACAACCCATAATGTAGCTAGAAATTGTCAAATTCCAGGAATAAAATTTACTCACATGTTAAATAAAAATGATCCTGATTGTTGAGTTCAATTTAAGAGGAATTGAAAGAACTATATCTCTCCAGTATACTTAGATCTTGATAATAACCTTTAGAATAGTAATTTTCTACGGATGACATCAAAAAGGAAGATTCTAATCTACCGGGATTCCTTCTTCATTCAAAGGTTTTTATGCATCCTTCGGAAAATGTCTACAAGCTTGTATTGGATTAGAGCAGGTATGATCTAACAGGCCTTTTAACAGGCCACTGCTGTCTGGATCATCACATGGTAAAACTGTCGGAAGATCTGGCCTGCCATCTTTGTCTGGAATATGATCAAACAGCAGAGCATATACTTTGTACTGGCTCGAATCAACTATCGTATGTTAGGCAGGGTCTCTATCGCCCTTAGACCTGAAATATCATTCAATTAATCGGCTTTGTTAAGAGTAGAATTTGTTTGGTAAAATAGGAATAGGTGAGAGCCACAAAAGACTCTTGCCTAATAGACTAACTCACCACTAACCTGACCTAACTAATTTTCCAATAAAACGATACCCCTGACATAGAACGAACCAAAGCCGTTGAATTGACAGAAAGGGTTCAAAGAAGCTCTAATCCGTGATCCTGGGATCTTGCGGAACTTCAAGATCTAATTCACATCGAATGATGACTATTGTTACTGATGGTATTCACAGGTGGTAAGAAAACCTTAAGAACCGTTGGAAGAGAATCGTAGAATTCTAATTCTGCTTTCACAACTCAAAATAGTACATAGTAAACTTCATATTGACGTTTAGCGACAGATCTGCAATTTTTAACACCTAGTATATCTTCAGACCAAATTTAATCCACGATCCATATGAATCGTGGTACAATGGACTGATTATAATGTCATCATGAATAGGCAAGCTCAATTTGCAAATATGTTGCTGACAAATCACATTCCAATATCTCATTAAGGTCCAGGTTGGTTTAGAACTGACAGGTTTATATTATTTTGTTATTTAAAGGTTTTCTACTACCCAAAATTTAATACATTGAATCCCGTACAACTTTATCTTGTACAACGTTCCTTGCTTTCCAAATATTTTGCTACTTAGCCAAACTCAGTTGCAAGAGATGTGTTGTTTGTAGCTTCATAGGATCAAAGCATACCTTCGGCATTTTATCAAGCTTTGCCTGGACTACAATACAAATATATTTTATATGTTTGCCAAAATTTACAAGCAATGTTTTATTCCAAAATTTCTAAACGTCAATAGGTTGACTTACAGTCTATTGTCTTTTGAATAATGATTTAACAAGATTTGGACTGTTAGAAGATTCGACGTGCCGTCTCTGACTGGAGGATGAAGTTTGCACTCTCGCATTCGAACTAAGAGATTATTTGTAGAAATATGAATTGGTATGAGTCTCGATGGACCCTCAATGATCCACTTACGTTTAACTAAACCATAGAAAAGGGTTGATACAAAGCTCTAGGGGGTTGAATTTCTGGGTATAAATTTGTTCCTTTGTCAATAAAACTTGACGTGTTTATTTAAATTACGAAAATCACCTTTGTTTCAAGTTTCTACTAGAATGGTAATTTACAATAATATTTAACAATTAAACAAGGAAACATGGAAAAGACAAGAGAGATTTGCCGTGTCGTTTTAGTTATGCTGAAACATTATGAGAAACCATTACATGTTCTGAACCAGTTAAACTGCAAACTTATTAGAAATTTAACAGGTTAAAATTTAATACATCCCTTTGTTTATTCCTATCTTATTAACACCACATATTCCTCACATCATTTTCAAAATACAATTTCACGCTACTTAGTTAAAACAACAAAATTACTTCATGGTGTTCACATAATCTCGTCAGTAATATTAAATGATATCCACATACTTACAGGGTTGCACCTTTCAAGCCGAAATACTCACTCTTCAACAGACAGAAACTAACCAAAAATATTTTAAATTCGAGTTTTTAAAGTGAAACTTCTTAAGTGACGATTCGATACATAGACGAGAATCGAAAGTGAAATTATTGATGTGAGAGAGAAAGAGGAAAGTAGCTTAATATTCTGCTGGTCTTCTTTGCTATCACATAACATAAACTAACATAGCAGTTGTGGTGTGTTGGTTCAAATCCAACCAAAGTTGTTTTATTTTATTTTTGGTAAATTTATTCAGTTGGAAATATGTTGAATTCGTGTTATTATTGAAGTAAACTTTTGTTTAATTTCAATGAATTTAGGGTTTTTTTAAAGAAGATTCACTTTTATCACGTGTGCGATGTTCTGCGGAGGAAAATTTGGACAATTTTCATTGAATATTGAGAAACATTAAATTATAATTTATCTAGCTTCAGTGTAAAACCTAAGAAAATGTCAAAGACTAAAATCATCGGTTCAATGAATATTTTTTTGGTTTTCACACTTATTACATAAACTACACCTACAATGGGAATTCAATAGTTTAAAAATATCATACTGACAGACTCAAATAGTACTTTTCAGAAGAAGCTTTCATGCTATATGAGGAACAAAACCACGGAATGTTCCAACCGTCAATTGTCCGCAATATGCCTTATTTTGACAAAAACCATCTCCCCTTTTTTTCTCTTTTTGGGAGTCGTCCTCACAGTCATATAAGATATGGGTTACGTTCTAGATCTCTATGCCACAAAGTCTGCATCTAAGATCCCCGCTAATGGGGCTGTATTATTTTATGCAGGTGGTATTTTACCTGCTTTAGCCCGGTGTATCCTATGTTGGCTTTGTACTCATTTTAGTATTTGACCTCGGACCACTTTCTTTGTGGTCCCAAGGACTCGTTCTGGTCCAACATATACCGTTTCTGAACCTCTTCTCGCAACCACCCCCACATGGTACACTGTGATAATTTTTATTTTTACACCAAATAAGAGAAGGTCTGACCATTGGATCTAGTAGAGCGAAGACAATTGAAGATAGTGAGAGCAAATACATTCCTGAGCCAAAGTAAGACAGCACTAAAAGGTTGACCGGAATGGGCACCTCAAGAAGCTTAGCTAGCTAGATAAGTACAAATAATGAAGAATATGTGTAATGAAAGAAGAAACCTTCATTCACACACTCGCGGAATGCATAGCACTACAAAATCCTAAAACGACTGCTGGATAGATGAGGAACACTCAACTATATAATAAAAGTCTTCCAGGAAATTGGACTAAAAAACTATGACTCCCTCGGGAACTAAGAAGAAGAGAGGGACGCAATAGATCTTTTACATCTCAGTGAAAGTTACCACAATATACATACATCTAAGTGCTTGTAGATAATATCCAGACTCCTATAAAGGAATGTGAACGGCACTAGATGGAGATGTGGAAAGGAATGTTATAAAAGCACATCGAATCTTGTGAAAAGCTATTTTTAAAGACAATAAGAAGACTAAATGGAACGGTAAAAAAAAGGAACCATAAGAGGTGAAATTAGTCAGAGACAAATCATGGGATAGATTTTAAGAGGTACAGTTTAAATGGTTTGGACTTCTGAAAGAAATGTATCCTTAGGCAGTGACAAAAATGTAATGGCAATAGATGAAGCAATAACTAAATAAGTTTTAGGAGACGAAAAAAGGGTTAAACCAATAGAAAATTGGACATTGGACATCAGAAATTACAGTAGCATAAGAAAAAGAAGATAACTTTTATTATAAAGTAGGAGTATGAAAAAGTAAATATTAAAAAAACCTGAAACATGAGATGGTGCGTGTTACTTGATATCAAATTAACCACACTGTATCCTACGAATGAGGTTATGAATTATTTTGTCACCCTCTTGAGCGCATGAAAATTTACATAAACAATGTGTTTGCTTTCAACTGTTATTTTTGGAAGACATGATATTCGTCACGCACGAACATAAACGTATAATAAAACATTTCGATCGAAATGCAACCCAAAAATTAAGAACGTTTTATAAAATGAAACAAAAAAATATATACAATTTCGGTATATTTAAGTCCTGTTATAGAAAGGAATCTCTAGAATCAAAATACTCGCGAAATTTGTCCCAAGAAACATGGATGCTGAGCGATAACTGATACTGACGTACGTGAGAAATATCCAGTTATAAAAAATGACAAACTTACCAAATTTTCATTAAAAATAGAATTTGTCGTTATAATCTTACCTGGAACAAAAAAAAACAACGTTAATAATTAAAATATAGTATATGTTATATTTCATATTTCTAGCGTATTATATTTATTAGACAAGGCCCATTAACAAATATGTAATCGAGTTTTGTTTATCTCATCTCTCGTAACATATACACAGGGCCAAAATTAAAATGCAGACAGGACAAGTTAAGGGTTCTGAAAAGGGAAGTGGTCTAAATGGAATATTTTGGAATGTTTAGTCTATACATAGCCGTGGTATTGAAAAGAATAAATTCAGGTAGTTGTATTAGTACCGAGTTTTTTTTAAATCTCACATATACCTATACAGCTTGACCCACCGCAAAGAAGAGAGCAAAATTTTGTTTACCTTATGACAAGATGAAAATTTGGAAGCACAGCAGTTTAGCTGGGTCTACACTGGATATCCGGGATCGTGCTGCAAGTTTGGTAACACGCCGTACGGTATTCGTTCGATGATGATGGTAATCATAGAGATATTACAGATAGAGGCAACAATCCAGCTCGGAACCCGTCAGCATATAAGAGAGAGATAGAAAATCAGAGGTTCAGGCTGTCTTTCTCTAATGGCACGCATGCTATAGACGAGAGACAAAGACAGAAAAACCTCTGACGTTTGTCTTTTTGTCTCTCACCGGAGTTCAGACGGACATTCCCACTTACCTCTATCTGTAGTATCTCTATGATGGTGATATTTCAACTCGCAAGGCAGCAACTACCGAACTGGTTAATTCGGATGCTGGCGGCCTTCTCATGGCATGGCCTACCTCTGGAAACTCGTCTCTGTGCTTTCAGGCTGCATCGTGGGGCCAGTCTCACGAGGCGCAGATCGAGCTTACCACGTGTGGTCATGCGCCTGGTATGGTCCAAGCTTTTGATATACTAGGAAAACTTTGTAACCATATATTATTGTCAGCACCCAGAATTTGCTCTCTACCTGTTAAACTCTGCAGTAGATCCAATAGTATAGTAAAGTCCTATTTACCATTAAACGCAAGTAGAATATTATAATATGTCCACGACGAACTAACTACATATTCACGTACTTAAACTGGTATAGTTCACAAATGGCATAACAGGTCTAGACTTCCTTCATGCTATATTTACTCATTTTAATCACTTTCCGTGAATTTAAGCATTAGTAATAATTTGCTGGTAAGTTAAAACTAATTTTTTTCAAAAAACAGAAAAACATCGCAGGATACATTAATATGCTTAAGAATGTTTACTGCAACAAATTTCGTTTTTCAAAGCCAATTTCGAAGCACTTTTAATACGATTTGAACAAAAAGTTTTATTTATTTTTTATTTCCTAGTTTCTTATGTGTCATATATCTTTGAATATCTTAATATTAATTTTGGCAATTACGTTACCCAAGATTTTCGAAGAAAAAAATTCAAATTAAGTGTCGTATTTGTACTGAATTCCGAGACATCGTATAAACTTTATAATAACTACAGGAGCATCAGAGTGTACTTAGCTGAACATAAACTATATCAAAGTAATTTCCTCCTTGAATCCGGAAATAATGAAAGCGCGCATAGTTTTTCAAAGGAAAGATGCAGTTGAACGGAAGAAAATATATCTTCTAGCTTGTTTCACGTACGATGTAAATATGGGATGAAGTTTGAGAAACATTTAACTGAAGTTTAAAGATTTCAGACTAAACTTTTGAAAGTAATAGGGACGTTACGTGAAGTATATACGTAGATAAGTGTATTTGGGGTGAATCGGGACGATTTTTAGATATTATTATTATTTTCTTGTAAAACTATCGAAGAAAATTAAAATTTAGGGGAAAGTGACCGTAGTCAATACGGCTGCTGAAATATGTATTGGATGATTATCTGATTTGAATAAATTAATTAAAAAAAATAATATGGAGTGTCCCGATTGACCCCGTTTTGGGGCGATTCGGGACACGCTATTTCAAGCCATGCAATGTGCATGTCGCCTCAAGTATGGGGTTAATCGGGAGAAAAAGAAATTAAGATATTATTTTTCATTTATTTTTTTAATATAAAAGCCAAAAAAAACAACAGGGAAATCTGGATATAGCCTTTATTTTATAGTTTTGAAGTGCATAAGATTTTAGCTTCAAATGCAAAAGAAATTCGTAGCCTCCTCATCGCAATTCAGTTGGTTTAGGCAGTTTTTTCACAATTTGTTCCAAGCTAATCATGCATATGTCATCCACTGTGGGAAAGATAAAGCAATTTTTCATTTTTCTGTTTGGTCTAAGAAATTTAACTTCAAAAGTTTCATCGAAGAGTTCCTTAATTTGCCCGATGAAATATTTGTTCTCTTTGTTTGTTTTAAAATCAACCCCTACAAAGTCGTCAGTGGCAATGTTTTCCATAGTAGGCTGCACATCTTAAAAGCACTCTTCCTGTTCCATTACTTCTAATTCCGGTTCTGACTCAAGTTCCAAAGTTTCATTCTCTTGAGGCACTGCAGTATTGCTTGTTGACGGTTGCGGTTCTAAAAAATCTGTCGTTAAAACGCTTTTGCCTGGTTCCACTTGAATTTTCTTTTTCCTTGCTACTGTTGGTTTGCACGCATTCCTGCTTTCGTTAAGCAATTCTACAACAGACTTCGTCCAGGCAGCAGGATCGTCCTCTTCGAGATTTCTTTCCTGTGGCAATCGTTTTATCTGTCCTATCAAGTGGAATAATTCCCGTCCCACGAAATCCGCTTTTAATATTCCGACTTAGAGTCCCTCCTAATTTGTCTATAGCACTTTTTAGTAAACTCGAAAAATACTCCTTCGGCAAAGAACCCTTGTATTATTTTTTCCAATCTTGTAGAGTTGACCTCCAAACCTTTTTCATTGGGCCAATCTTCCGTCTTTGATCCTTATTTAAAGATTTATCGAATCGGGTAAAAGGAATTGACAAGAATCAAATTAATTTTATTTCTTCAAGTAAATGGAACCATTTAACGGCTCCGTAAATGTATTCAGCGATTATTCAAATAGTTATCGAATCACAGAAACAGGATTTAAATTCGAATTGGTTTAATTTGATCGAGACGAAAATAAAAGGTTACCGAATACACGAATTAAGTAATAGCGTTTCATTTTTGTTTGGTACAATTTGAATTTTGAAGGTTTTATGAAAAATTAGGAAATGTTTTTTTTTACTTTTACATAATTTAAGAATAATTGAGTGAATTCATGAACATTATTGTTTTTTGAAGTATTCAGTACATTTTTACAATCCCTGAGCAGAGCTGGGATCGTTACTAAAAAAAAGGAACGCGTTACTTTATCGTTACTTTTGCTTCTAAGTAACGCGTCACATATTCGTTACCATTACTTTTTCTAAAAAAAAAAGGTGAGCGGTCGTCGGACCGCCGACAGAAGCTTGCTTCTTATGTACAATAGAATGACCATTTTTCGAAAATTTTGACCATTTTTCAAAAATTTTGACAATTTTTGACAATTATTGACCATTTTTTCAAAATTTTTGACTATTTTTTCAAATTTTAACAATTATTGACCATTCTTAACAATTATTGACCAATTTTGACAATTTTTCAAAAGTTTTGACCATTTTTCCAAATTTTAACAATTATTGACCATTTTTGACAATTTTTGAGCATTTTTGACAGGTTCTGAAAATAATTGACCATTTTTGACCATTTTTCAAAAATTTATACAATTTTTAACAATTATTGACAGTTTTTTATAATTATTGACCATTTTTTCAAAATTTTAACAATATTTAACAATTTTTAACAATTTTTAACAATTTTTAACAATTTTTAACAATTTTTAACAATTTTTAACAATTTTTAACAATTTTTAACATTTTTTAACAATTTTTAACAATTTTTAACAATTTTTAACAATTTTTAACAATTTTTAACAATTTTTAACAATTTTCAACAATTTTTAACAATTTTTAACAATTTTTAACAATTTTTAACAATTTTTCACAATTTTTCACAATTTTTCACAATTTTTCACAATTTTTCACAATTTTTCACAATTTTTCACAATTTTTCACAATTTTTCACAATTTTTAACAATTATTGACCATTTTTTACAATTTTTGACCATTTTTCAAAATTTTAACGTAGCGTTGGTTATATAGTATCGCGCGTTATTTCAATGCGTCTCTCTCTCTCTCTCTCTCTCCTTCTAATGAGTCATCGCGTGACGAACGCTTTTTCGTAACATCACACGTTTCACGAGTTGACTAGCCTTCCCAAAATTCGTAAGTCGTGCAATAAGAAGCAAGCTTCAAAAGTAACGAATTATGCGTTACTTTCCGAAAGTAACGCGTTATTGTTACTTCGTTACTTTTAAAGTAACCGACTAGTGATCCAACCAGTGGTAGGATAGGGATCTTTATCGAGCCCAACATCCTTGGACTCGGAACCTCGGTTTTACGTCTCATCCGAAAGACGGTATATCTACATTATACCTCGTGCTCATTGGTATAATGCCTGCGAGCTGTTATATGCTACTCATCCTAATAGTCTAAAGTGCACTCTAGTAGTGATTCGCTGCAGGCTGTGCGGCCTCTACGACGGTGTTTCTCCAGTGGTCACCACATCCAAGTACTAACCGCGTTCGACACTGCTTCACCGTAGTTATCGCATCAGAGGCATTCCACTACAGTGCTGGGTCGACGCCTTTATCAGCATATTCTTCATAGGAATAATTGGCCCTTTTGATAAAAAATTAGAATTATTTTACCTTTTTTACAAAACAACAATATCAATAACTTCTAACTTCAAAGCAATGGGACGTAATTTCGATTTTTGTTAATCTGTCAGCCAACTAGGTAGATTCTATTCCAGGATATTTCGATTTAACTCAACACCAACATGATTGATTCAAGATAAAAACCCACAGCAGGGTTAATCCGATAACAATAGCACAGTATCGTATCGTATTGGTTTCTTCGAAAAGATAATGCCTAGTAGTATGGTTATTTTACCACTGAAATGTTTGGCTGGTAAAATAATATTTAGTTTTAGTATCTAAATTTTACCGACTACGGATCTGTTACTGTTTACTGTACAATGAGGAATTTATAAACTTTTATTATTAAATCCTTAAAACCAGATACCGAGTCGAAATACGAAATATTGTGAAATATACTGTACTCTAAAGATTGTTTGGTAATCAAATAATAATATGGAATGCCAATAATACAAAAAGTCAAAGTTGATTTTTCTCGAAAACTATGCATAATAGCGAATTCAAACAAGAGAACATTTTCTTGGAAAATATCTTGTAGTTTTTGGATTTAATGTAAAATTTGTCAAAAAAATGATATACAAAAAATTAAAACAAATTTACCCGTTGCCCTTCCCACGTTAAACGCTTGTGATAGCAATAAAAACGCGGGTCTGTAGTAAACAATTTATCACCGCAGGGTTATAAGTTTGAAGTTTGTAGATAACGGGTTTTTTTGAGATATGCTTAAAAACCGACTTAACACCTTTTGGATAAAGGTAAATTAGGTTAGATGTATCACATCTAATATCTGTAGTTTGCGTTTGGCAGGAGAGTTTCTGTGCACCCTGTATGCAGTGTGTCGATTTTAAAACTTACAATGTACTATACCTCGTGAACGAAAAGAGATGACAAAAAATCTCAAAACCTTCTCTAAGGTAGAAAGTGGGAACTAAACTGACATAAGAGATAACGCACTTCCATCAACTGTTGTTATTAGGGTGATACAAATCCACATCTATTTAGAAAAAATCACACTCAATATCCTGAGAAACTAAATGTGTTGACACGAGATTCTGTGATTGGAGAGCATTATTGAGCCCTTAATTGTTCATGAACTAGAGAACCAACAGGACGACGATGAAAATCTAGCTTTAGATGGCAATCTGTTGCAATACGGAGCACCTCTTCACTATGCAGTAGCAGTTAGGGACCGATGGGACAATAATACTAAATAACTGGATTGGAAGGAGAAGTCCCATTGAGTGGCCACCTAGGACACCAAACTTACCGCCTCCTGTTTTTTTTTTCGGCGTGGATATTTATAAACCTCAAACGAACTCAATTTAAGAAAAAGAGTAACTCAAGCCAGTCGTGAAAGTACTAAAGCAGCCAACGTTCGAATTTCGTTATTGATTATTTTGCTTTATTGTTACTCCCTGGATAATGGTAACTTATAACATAACGTTGGAAAGTATTTTGTACAGGCTTCCCAACGACGTATCACAAGTAGGGGGTTGCCATATAAATTTTTGTAGGATGGGTGGGCGGGGAGTGCATTATCTCATTATGTCACTTTAGTTCCGCCACTCTACCGAGGTAATAAATTTTTTCAATAATCTGACATCTCTTTTCATTCACGAGATATAGTAAGTTTAAATATTGACACACTTCAAAGAGATTTATCTCGATGCTGGCCTCCCCAATCTCCAGATTAAAAACCATGTGATTTCTGCATATGGAATTACTCCAACGCTGAACAGTGTGTTCAATATTAAAATTAACCATCAGGAAACATTAAAATATTCACTGACAGCCAGACTCTGCTTAAGGCTATCAGTAATCCAACAACTAGGTCTAGACTGGTAAAAAACTGTAAATAATCATTTAACGAGCTGGCAAGAGATAACAAAGTGTCTCTAATATGGGTGCCGGCACATGAGGGGATTGCAGGTAATGAAATAGCGGACCAGTTAGCCAAAGAAGGCTCTAAAGAAACTTCATGGGACTGGAACCGTTTTATGGAATCACAAAAGATTGCATAACCGGGAACTGGCTAGTTATGGAACACCAATTCAAATGTAGGGTGACACAAGGGCACCTTCATACAAAGAGTTTACTGAACAAGGTAGACAAGGAACTCTCATCCAGTCTACTGAAACTGGGTAAGAGACATTTGAAGACAGTTACCGATCTGGTGATTGGACACTGCACCTTGAGGAAACATCTGTACAAAATGGGCAAAGCTAGTGATCCTATTTTCAGAAAATGTGAACTTGATGATGAAACACCTACTCACATACTCTGCTTCTGCGAGAACTTACAAGAACTTAGACGGAAGCACTTTGGAGAGGAATTAATACAACCATCACAACTACTGAAAATCACTCCAGTCAAACTAGTGGCCCTTATAGAAGACACGAAGCTTCTGGAATGGAAGTAGATAACATGGGAAATGGTACAAAGATTCAGTTCAAGTGCCTGGGCTGATGATCACAACCCAAATATATGAATGAATGAATGAACCCTCGTATATAAATGACACTGATAAATTATTCTAGTGGAAATTCTGGTTTGTGGAACAAACTGAATCTTTCATGCTAATTAATTAGAATAATGTGGTTAATGCAGTTAGTTAAGCCGCTGACAAAATATACTGTTCGGGATAAAGTAGACAACGAAATATTCAACACTGCATTACAAGTATAATGTATGGCCGTGGTAAATATATGGATAAATTATAATATTAGCCCGGATAATGTAATACAAGTCTAGAAATACATTTTATTGTGGTGGGAATTGTTTTCCAATAATACTAAATGTTACAAATAATTAAAAATCACAATTTATGTATGAAAAAATCGCATATAACACGATGCAATTGTCATCTTAACAGCGGAAAAAGTTTCCTGTGACTTTTACAGTGATGACGTTTTCATCATTTTGGCCAATAGTAATGCGTAATTCTATCCAATCAACGTCTATTATATTGATTAAACTACGTGTTCCTCTATAAAACCTTGTGTACATGCTGTCAAAAATTTATTGTGACATTTCAAATTTTCTGTCGTTAAAATGAATCCAGATTTTAAACGAAAAGAACGATATTTATGAAAATTTGCAGGTAAGTGCAATGGAACAAAATGCATCTGATGTACATTTTTTTGTTAATACTATACTTCCGGTTTAACCGGAAATGCCATCAACTTCTTCAATTTAAATGGGACACCCTATATATTTTTACAGATTTTGAAAGAGCCTGTTATTTTGAATTCATACATACTGACTTTAGTGTAAAAAAATTTGTAAAAACGAGGAATAACTCACTGTAGTTAGTTGTACAATAGGTGTACATTTCATTATTTTAGAATAATGAGAAACAAAATTACTTCAAATGTTCGAAATACTCGCCGTTTACTTGCTGACAATATGCCATCCTATTAACAAATTCTTGAGTCACTCTTTCCAAGACTTCTCCACGTATTAGTTCACATTGATCAATAATTCTTTGTCTCAATTCCTGTAAGTTTGTTGGTCGTCTAACGTAAACACGTGATATTAGATAACCCCAAAGAAAAAAATCTAACGGGGTAAGTTACGGAGAACGAGCAGGCCACTCTATGAATCCTCTACGTCCAATCCATCGATTTGGAAAATTCGCATCCAGAAAATACCTAACCCGTCTATCATAGTGGGGAGGTGCTCCGTCTTGTTGAAACCAAACATTTTGTGGTAATTGCCCATTCTGTTGAAGTGCAGGAATAATTTCGTTATTTAGTAGATCCAAATAATTGTCACCATTCAAGTTTCCGTCGATAAAAAATGGGCCTATAAGGCTATTTTCGACAATTCCCATCCAAACATTCAACTTCTGTGGATGCTGGGTATGAGCTTCATGAATCCAATGAGGATTCTCATTTGACAAATACCTTGAGTTATGGCGATTAACTTCCATTTAAACAAAAAGTTGCCTCATCGGAAAACTATGTTAGAAGCAAAATTATCGTCGATATTACAGATGTCCATTAGCCGTTCGCAAAATTCTAGCCGTCGGTCAAAATCATCGTCTGACAATTCTTGAACCAACTGTACCTTATACGGATGATACTTTTCACTTTTTAATATCTTTCCTACAGAACGTCGACTGATAACATAGTTTAGTGCCAAATTTGTGGTGGAAGTTTGAGGTGATTCTTCTAAATCGATTGCAATATTTTGTTTAACAGTTTCGTTCGTTGCAGTCCGCGGTCTTCCAGGTTTTAGCAAATTTTTCACCATCCCAGTTGTATTAAAACGTTGTAATGTTTTAGTTACTGTTGAGCGTGATATAGGCTTTCTCTCCGGATGTAAATTATTAAAAATATGACACATTTCTTCATGAGTTCTAACACGATCACCATAACCGATCATCATTAAAATTTCAATATGCTCTTTTTCACTTAATTGAACCATTCTAAATTGTAAAATTTATTTCCGTCAATTAGAATTTGACACTTGGAGAACAAAAGACGTACAAAACAGTACTCGTTTATTTATTACTATGCATACAAACAACATCAATTAGTTTATCTAAATAGTTTTTTGCTCTAATGCTTTTCCGGTTAAACCGGAAGTATATTATTAACAGAAAAATGTACATCAGATGCATTTTGTTCCATTGCACTTACCTGCAAATTTTCATAAATATCGTTCTTTTCGTTTAAAAGATATTTACTTGGTTCCATACTTTATCCCAACCCTGTATTGATGAAGATCATATTGATAAATTATTGAAATTAATACAATCTCAAGTTCTTGTTATTACCAACTGATGAAAAATCTTTACAAATACAACTCGTCTTTCAAATTTTATTGATAAATTTTCTTTTACACTTAAACATTCATTATTTTAAATCCAAAACACTCAAACCAACCGATCGAGATAAAATCACTCGTCGTACGGACTCGCGATTTTATCAATCGGTTTGTTTTTGTATTTTTTCCAAATAAAAAAGTTTTTGTGGAAGACAAAAAATCGATAAAATTTGAAATACATGTTAGCTTTGACAAATGCACTAGTTGTTTTGTTTTTTCACTTATTTATTTTTCAATCAATTATTGCGGAGTAGTATTGTAGATATTTCTGTACCCCCCACTTTTTTGTGACCATGTTTATTGTGGATTTTGCGACGCCGCAGAAGGGTCCAGTCCGATGGATGGCATTGATTAACCTTGTCTGGCCATTTTTGTTGTCATTATGACCATCTTATAGCTTCCACCTCACTACTCATGTATACCCTTGTATATAGCTATATGCTGAGTCCCCAGTTTTTCTCAATTCTTTTAAATCTGTCAAGGGCAATCTGTGTGGTCTTCTAAATGTGAGGTGAGTGTACTAAGCACTAAGAATTCAGTGAGTCTACGAATAACAAAATAGTTAGATTATTAATACCTGTATGCCTGTTAATACAGTTACTATTCAATTAACAATCTGGATGCAATTTTATTCTTTTTGCGTTGCGAAAGGATATAAATTTGTGCCACATACTTCCATCGAGAAACTGAATAATTGAATGTAATATTGCGAGATTCAGCATTTAATATGCAAAAATGTAACGGAGAATAGGGCTACAAGGAATAGGTAGTTGAAACAATTTGGAATACCACCGCTGAAATGCTACAAATTAAATATTATAAAAAATTCAATATTGTGTTCAAGCCTTTTATCGACGTACAGTTTAATTTAATAGAAAATTCAGAACATTAGTTCTTAATAAATCTGAAGTATTTGCAATGGCCAGATTATATGTGTGAAACGGAAAGACTTCAAAGAAATCGTGTCACAATTTTTCGATGGAATTAGTTTGGCGCAAAGAAGCAGGTCACTGCACTTCCGTATCCGGAATTAAAAATAATAGAAGAGACCCTTACTACGTGGAATTTTTCCATAATTATTAAATAAAATCAATAAATAACAAATTCCATAACAGAAATATAATATATTATTCAACCGGTTTCACAATTTCTATAATTAACTCATGTTATCCACATGTTATTTGTGAAACCTTTCGAGTAATACATGTTATATTCCTGTTGTGGAATTTGTTACTTAACGATTTTATTTAATAATAATAGGAGAGAAACTGGACTAATTTTGAGCACGAAAATAAGAAGGTTACAAACCGTGTAGGTACTCATTTAACAAAAGTAAAAAATACGAAGATAACAATAAAAACTGCAAAATTAAGTACCTACGAGTTCTATCAAAGCTACAGAATTCGGTGAATAGTTTTTGTACTATTTTAATAAAAAAATGCATTATTCTTAGTAGGCTGCTGTTAAAGGTCGAAACACTCATATCAGCACCTCATAGGAACAGCGACTGATCATCACCAGCAGATTTTATTTCTTATGTGTATTTAAATGTAAACGCGCATACCTAACAACATCAGCACAGCACCGACAAGGCACGTCAACGCCTCAACCACAACACATTTCTCAGAGAGAATATTTTGCGGACGGCGTGCCAATACAATATTTCTGACAATATAAAGTAAAGCCTATAGTCGGATATCGCGTCGGTGCCGATTCCGTGTCGATGCGTTAAGTGAGCGCATACACAACCGTCGAGTTGACCACTCGACGGTGATAATCAGTCGCCTGCCTATGAGGTGCTGATAGGTGTGTTTCGACCTTAACTCAATTTAAATTAATGTAAATATTTGTTGTCTGTCTACAGTTTTGAGGATAAGTAACGAGAAATCGGAGTGCAGTGCGATATAAAATTGTCCATCTCTCTTAGACCGTTAATTTCATCAAGATGTCACAGAAAGACGCTTTTTCTTGGAAAATGTGAAAAAAAAACAAAGATGATAAACAATTGCATCATCAACCATCGAACTTAGTCCGTACCAGTGTTCACACGGGTAGTGTAGATCTGTTTATAACGCCAGCAAGTGTACATTTATGTTGTCTATAAGCGATTAAATTTTGATTCATCCCCGAAAAATCGTTTAATAAAAATTATAAATCAAAATCACTTTTTAATGTCTAACTTTAGACTCTTACAGTTCGTAAATAAAGGAATAAAGGGAATAAGAAGTCCTATCATTATTTTTAGTCCCTCTATCATCTTCCAAATTAGTGATACTTTGCGATACTATACATTATTTTAATTTTCCTAGGGATCTCCAATTTTTTACAAAATGACATAAATCCATGTTAGCCGCTAATAATGTAGCTTTCCATAGGTGGAAGAATTTTCAAAACAGTAGATTTATATAATACATCTTTTTATTAGATAATTCTGTATTAAGGAAGTTGAATCATGTCAATGTCTTTTTAGAATCATAATATTCATCACAGAAAATAGTAGTAATTCCTTAATTCCAGCCCTGTATTAACTCACATTATCCTCATAACCGACTACTCCCTTTCAACGGAAAACTTAATACGAGCATAACATTCCTGAACCTGGTTCGATTTATTTTTCCTTTCTACAAAAAAAAAACAATATTTATATCTAACACGCAATCAGCACTAGAATGCGAGAGGTCAAATTGAAACGGCTTGGCATTCAAATTGCCCTTTAATAAGTGAGGAAATATCCAGGTGCGATAGTTCAGGAGCTAATACTTTTCCTAATCTTTATTAGCCCAGAGGACACAATATTCCAAAAAAGTGACAATCAGTGCTATTCTGCTTGCATATTGCTGGAAAAATTGTTGTATAAACAATATTGTTAACATACAGCAATATGGTCACGAAATTGTATATTCTGTATCTGCGTTCTTCCGTATTCCTGGCGGATATCTAAGCTATCGACACATGTTCGCAAATGAACATCGAAAGGTGGCATTGAGGCCAAAATATCCTTATACTCTCAGATAGTCAGGCAGCACCTAAATCTTTAGCCTGTCCCAAGATCAGATCAAGATTGGTCTGGAACTGCCTACAAAAACTCTTAACCCTGGCAAATCATAATAGAGTAACTCTTAAGTGGGTCTGAAACTGCATTCACTGGTCCTGAACCAGTATTTGGAATATTAAACATTGCTGCACGTGGTTGTACATCTCGGTGGATTCAATCAAAACATCAGACGTACTGGAGCCACGTGCTAAAACAGGAACACTGCATACACCTGGTCAAAAACCATCGGAGTCGCTGACTAACAAAATATTAAACCTCAGCAGAGATAAGGAAAGTGACGGGATTACTCACCGGTCACTGTTCCTTAAGGAAACACCTGCATACAATTGGCATATATAGGGAGGAGCCTATCTGTCGGTTGTGCATGGAAGAGGAGGAAACAGCCTCACACATTATCTTCGAATGTGAAGCACTGTTTAATTATAGATACAGACTCCTAGGACTAGAGAACCCAAAGGAGCATTTCTCCAAGAAGAACCTAGAGAAAAGCCTGATAAGGGCTACTGGTCTCTTCACATAAACGGTACAACCAAGAGCATAAAAAGCCTAAAGGCTGAGGTGCCGAGGTCTCGAAGCCTCTGACTGGTGGTGCCGAACCGATCAATCAATCAATCAATCAATCTGCGTTCATAGCAATAGTTAATGGTTTTATCAATAGCAATGTTATTGCCAGAAGCTTGAATTTACCTACTGACAACACTGTATTTCGGCGTTCCATAAGAAAAGAAGACGATTTATTTTAACCTATAAATTGTTGAAGAATTCTGGTTTATTTGTAATATTGTTTTTGTTTATTTTTCAAGTAATGTCGCGAAGTAGTGAAACAAGCAAAGCTCAAATGGACCAGTTAATAAATAATTTGGGAAATAATAGAATAATGATTATTACTGGGAAATGACACTTCTTAAATATCGGGGAACTAGATTATAAATGGGAAGAACTTACTAATTTGTTGAATATGGAGGAAAATGGAGCACGAAGAAATAAAAAAAATCGCAATTGCTATTTCTCATTTGGCTGAAGCATTCACAAAAATTCCTTAACAGATCACTGTTTACAGTGGAGAGAAGCAAACAAGAGGCCTGGGTGAGCGTGTCCATGTCAATGTAGTTGTATTTTTGTAGTAACAATCGATATTTTGAATCGAAAACCAATTATCGATACCATAAGTTTCAACTGTCAACAAAGTAGACAAAGTCAAAGTTGCTAGAAATTTAACTCTAAATGTGAAAAATTGAGATTGGACCAAAAATAAAACTACCATCTACCAATGTTTATATTCTGAAATCTCAACCATTTCATGGCTCTGTAGTAATGGCTTAAAAAAGAACTGGGTCAAGTTTGTATTGAAAGCAACAAAGTGTCATATACACTGGTTGTATGTAGCCTATTCCCACATTTATCTGTTTATACATCAGGATCTTTTGTAGTAGAGCTGTCGAATCGAATGTTAGTAAATAATCAAATGAGTTTTGATAAAGACAGATTGTTCTGTAATTTATGAAGCAAATTATGGAGACTAGATAATCTCCATGAAGCAAATAACGTATAAAAATATAAAATCAAGGATTTTAAATGACAGCTGATATCAAATAAAATGCAGTTCAGTGTTGCCGATGCAAAAATAAAATTATCAGAATTTGTCAAAATTATCAAAAGGACGCCGTGTTGTTTAAATAAAAGTCTTCGATTCTAGTCAATACTAAAAATCCCCCAATACAATAGCCGTTTTCTATATATTTTCTGCAAAGATCTCGAAAAGTTATTCTATCCAAAAATTATCTGGTTGGCGAAATTGTCTGAAAATCAAATAATTATCCTTACATTGAAAACACTGATGCAGCCACTGAAATTGATGTATATTGATAAAATCGTTCGGTCATATTATTTCGTTTATGTTTACAATTACTAATGTACAATAAATTAACATTGACTCCTGATTGGCTGGTTGCGATGACCTATCTTTTAGTTTGCTTCTGTCGACAGTTAAGGTTGTTATCCCTGAATTGATAAAATTGCAATTCAATAGTGTCTCTACAAATTATTTACATAAATAATCTATCAATATAAGATTCGTTCACAATTCATCTATTTCCAATATTCTCAAATTATTGAAAATAAATAATGGAAAATGTTTGCGAAAGCTCTACAAAGCTACAATTTAGCAAGTAGAAATTGAGGTTGCTGAGATACCAAAGTGAATAATAAGATATCTTTAAAATTGACAGGTCATATATATGTTGCTTAACATAATGGTCAGTAAACCATTTTTTGAACTGTTGCTATGTCACTTTAAAAGTGAAATCTGCTTCACTTCCCCATTACAAAAATATAAGATTGTAATATGTTATACCGGGTATTTTAAAAGTTATAACCAATTTTCCGTTAAAATCGTAATAAGTTCAACGCCCTGTATAATTGAATAAGAGTATAAGAATTATAATCTATTGAAGCCAAAGATTTTTAATGATTATCAAAATTTATAAACACAAACGATTTTGCAAATATTTATCCCAATCCAATCCAATTATACAGGGCGTTGAACTTGTTACGATTTTGACGGAAAATTGGTTATAACTTTTTCCATTTTGAAAAACATGACTTTGGTCTGATACCGAAATATGAAGCTTGAAGCTGCCTACAATTTTTATAATTAACTTTTTTTGGTATCTTTCACGATTAGAGACCTATTGAGCTTTATCACACTAATCAATCACCCTGTATATTTTCTATAACAATATTGCTATTTTCGAACAGAATTGCAGTGAATGTGAATATTGGAAATATTATGGAAATTGGAAATCCTGATGAATTCAAAAATTTGGATGAAAAATTAGAAAATAAATGACAGATTAGGATAAATAGCCACCCAAAAACTTTCTAATTAATCCGCGATGACAATCAGAAAATTTACAACCTTTCTAAGTAAGTATAGCATAATATACAGGGTGTACCAATCTTAAAACAAAGTAAGAGAAATAAAAAAATCTTATTGGGGAAAACAATAGGTGTCCTGAAACTCCATATTTTTAAATCTATCGAACTATACAGGGTGTTACATATTTGCGTTACAAACCAAATATATGATTTTTCTAAAATTAGAATTGTCAAAATTTTAGATTATCTCTTGATATAAGGTTTTGCTATGTTATACTAACTAGTAAGTCCTTATAAATATATGGACAAATTTTTTGTTAAAAATCGTGGGTAAATCAACGTCCCGTAGTTTGGATTAGATTACAAGAGGGTCTCCGAGTTGTCTCCGAAGACTGGCAGGTCGAGTTGTCTCCGGAAAAAGTCGAGTTGTCTACCGTGATTGATAGGTAGATAGTGGAACTAAATCTTAAAGAAATAACAAATTGGACCATTATAATATTATTGTAAATGATTATTAAATTCCAAAATAATTTTGCCCCAAGTATTGATTTGTTAACGTGTAATGTCCCTTGCCCGCACAATTAATTATTAACTTGTTCTTGAGAAAAATATACCATTTTTTTTAACATAATTTGCTACTTTAACTGACGTTTTAGACGTTCGGGATTAATATTTTCAAATTTTTTTTTATATTCGATATTGTAAGATTGAAGAGATTTAAAATTATATATGATGAAACTAATCCCTCACTGATGCAAGATGCCTATTTAATGGGAGACAACTCGGATATGACCGGTAATAACGTCCGGTTCGGGGGACAACCCGACCCCGACCGGCCTCATCACACTGCGACCTATAAGATATGTGCCCCCAATACAAAATTACATAATCCTATCTAATTTAATTTTTGAGAAACGGCTTATAGCCGGTGGTCGTGTAAAGCCATGTATACCTAGTTAATATAATTCCAAAATATGGACCCTAAAGACATTTACCTTTTTTTTTATTAAAATGTGAGTGTGTGTGTGTGTGAATTAAAAATGATAAAAATAAATGTTACGTTGGGTTATTGTTGTGTTAAGTTAACTTCACCTAGATTAGATTGAATAGCCACGGCCAGGGGACGTCTGTCAGGGACTTGTCAGTTGCGAGTAAAATGGATCAGTTTAGTTTGATTGTACTTTTAGAAAGTTAAATAAAGTATATTCTAATATTCTGGTATCTCTAACACAAGAGTTATAAACTTTTGTTTGGGAAGCACTGATGTACTCGACTGTTTTCTTGATCATCGATCGCCCTGAATAACTTTTTGATCTCTGAATAAGTTAACAATGTCGTTTTTGGTCGACAGTCAAACTAAGAGTCAGCGACTTTTTAAAATCAAAGTTTCTAGGACGACTCGAACTTGAATACATTTATCAAGTCAAAACTTACATTTTATACGTGACGTTTACTTTAAAATTTTAAAAACGTTTTCCTCGGGTTTGAAAAAAATAACATTTCCATTAATAAAATTTATGTGAATATTTATAAATTACGTTTTTAACCACAAACCACCAATTTATTTAGTCTCCAGCCGCCAATGAAATAAAACTGTTGAAAACGCATTTATATTTGTTATTTTAATATTTGAAAGTTACGTAATTTCATTTTATTTCGATACCTGTAATTAAAACAAAATGTTCACCGAAATCAACATAAAAGTAAACCTTTACGGGAACATAATGACCGGTACACACTATTTTTGGAGAGTGTATTGAAAACAGGAAAATATTTAATCAAAATTTTGTCATGCTGTAGTGTTCAATGTTTATTGAAGAGGAAGGATCCAAAGATGCAGAAGTTATTGCTGATGATCGTTTTTTTAATATAACTAGCATATTAATGCCATATATAGAGTCTATAGTTTCTGTTCGCTGCCAAACTATTGGACCGATTAAGATAAAATTTGGTACACCCAAAGAAGGACTTCAATATTTTTTTTCCAAAATTTTCAAATACATAGATTTAAATTTATTTGGGGAAATAGATGAAAATTAACCTTCCCTCCTCCCTTATCTCCAAAACTCAATATCATTAAGCCGTTCAATCTTTGCATATTACGGCTAATGTCAAAGCAATTTAATCCATTATTCGTGATGGATCAGTCCTCCTACTTTTCTTGTTTAACAATCTGTTGTCGCTCCTAGCTAGTCTTGATATCTTTTCCCAGTTAATCCTGTTCTTAGATGTAACTTTCCACTCCCTTATTTACACTGCCTTTGCGACTATCTCTATAGCTTCTTTCCAACGTTTTCTCTTATTAGGCCATATTGGGATCCAGTTTGGTACCTTCCTGACCATTTCTGTCGGTTTTCGTCTCATTATATGTCCTGCATGATATTTTATAATTCAAGTTCCTCCTTCAATTTCTTTTGTCATAATTAACCATCTTGTGTTATATTTGGTCCCAAAATGCTTTTTACTATTTTTCCCTAATTTATCTGGTAATAGTTTTCCTCCTTTTTTGTCATTGTAGTTGTTTTCATAGCGTAAGAAACTGGTCTTATCCCAGTTTTATAATTAGTTATTTTGCGGTATCAGCTCCAATGTAATATTGGAAGGAATAGGCAACGCCGAAAAGAAGCGAAGATTTTGCCATTGGAAAGATCTAGTAGGGTCACACAGTCAAAGGTAATCCTGGGAAACTACAACCAGGTGAGAACAAATGAATTCCTAAGCCAGAGTAAGATTGCACTACGAGTGTTGACAGCCTGAATGGGCACCTCAAACTCATAGAGCAAGATAATGTAGATTCTGTGGAATGGAAAAAGAGGCATAGCAATACAGAATCCTAGGGCACAACAACTAGGACGCTACAGGGTGGAAGAGGACCACTTATCTGAACTGAAGCCTGCAAATATTATAAAATTCCTTCGAGACATAGGCCTAAAGGAACTATTAGTCACTGATACTTTACTCAGTAAATAAGTAGAAGAAAGAGGGCAACATAGTCCTTTTAGGTCTCAGTTAATGTCACATCATTACGGCACAATTTGGTGTACTGTACGGAGTGTGCTAGTACAATCAATTGTACTGGCCCATCACTCCTCAGTATAGATACATACATTCATACGAGAGTCTCCCTGATTCACCCCTTTATTTATATTAAACGAAGTGGATGTTAAACCTTGGAATTTTACTTAGACTGTTGTATTTTTCAAGGTCGTTCCCATCAAATCTCTTAATTTCTTAGAGATTCCCAATAGTTCTGATTCTATAAGGATCATCCAGGTCTAAATCTATTTTGGTAGTCACCAAGTATATTTTCTGCGAGTATTTTACAGGTAATAATAGGTAATAATAGTTTTGGCAATTTTCCAATCCTCAGGCATCTTGTTTTGTATCCATATTTGGGATCATGCTCTATCTTGCCGGCTGTGTCCTTTATTCCTCTTTTTTCGGTAGTTACTTGATTGTATTGGAGTTTCACCTTTCTATTCAACTTTTTTATCATTTTTGTGATTTTAGCTAACTACTGGGCCTAAATTTTGGAAAAAAAATACAGAAAACAGTTTGTTTTATTACAGGAAAATCCATTTTCTTAAAACAACATGATCGGATTTAAAAACAAAACTACTTTTCTAGTGATACAGCAATAGCCTCTTTTCTAATCCATAGAATTCGTACTTCATGTGACTCTTTGCTATACCATAGACTTTCAAATAAACAGAATGAGAAAATGGTTCTTCACCAAAAACTATCTGCATCTAACCTTTTTCTTTAACATCCTATACACAACAGAGTTCTGTGAGTGGGTTGGAGCTGAAGTTTTAAACTGATAGACAATCTTCAGTGGTGAGAAGGAATGTTGAATGGGAGGATACAGCATTGGATGGGGGCATGTAGAAATGAATTGAAGGAGAAAGAAGAGATAGAAAGAAACAGAGGTTGTAGTAGCTGAGAAAGTTTCGAATGGGCTGTTACATTAAAAAAAGTTGAAAATAGTTATTTATGTACCAAGGACGAAAAACTGTCTATTATAGTCTAGTCTGCAAATTGATAGTCGAGGCGTAGCCATAGGGACCACAGCGGACGAAAAGTACTTGACGTCAAAAATAGACGATTTTTGAAGGGGAAACTTCTTTTGGCGCACCGCACACAGATTTTTCCGTAGGTAGTAAGACACGCTCTGAGGTGAAAGGGAACTCGGGACCGCCGAGTGTACCCGAGCGAGAAAGATACAGTCAGCTGCTCTTCACTGTTGTGTCGCTGTTTAGTATATTCAATTCATACCTAATGATTGTCTTTGTTAATTTAATAGTTATTATTGGTACGTAATAATAATTATTTTAACAATTATATGGTTTACATTGTGAGGTTAGTGTATGTAGTTAGCGGTTTATCGTGCTAATATTATATATTGAAAAAACATTATAAACATTAAAGATTATAAAAAACACTGTTATTGTTATTATTATAAAGAGTGATTCGATCGTAAAGGTAAGTCACGTCATGTTTATATATATACTACTGTAATATAATGAAAAATTAACCTATCTTTTACTCTCTGTTTTTAACTTTTACTTTCCCATATTCAAAAATAAATATGTTTGAGGCACAAGTTATTTTTATGAGTAATAATAATACAAGGTATGAATGTTTAAATTTTGAAATATGGTCAAAAATTGTCAAAAATTTGGAAAAATGGTCAATAATTGTCAAAAACTGTCAAAATTTGGAAAAAATGGTTAATAATTGCCAAATATTTTCAAAAATTGTCAAAAATTTGGAAAAATGGTCAATAATTGTCAAAATTTTTGAAAAATGGTTAAAATTTTTGAAAAATTGTCAAAAATGGTCAAAACCAATCAAAATTTGTCAAAAACTGTCAAAAATGGGCAAAAATTGTTAAAATTTTGAAAAATGGTCAAAAATTGTTAAATATTTAAAAAAATGGTCAATGATTGTCAACATTTTTGAAAAATTGTCAAAAATGGTCAATAATAGTTAAAATTTTGAAAAATGGTCAAAAATTGTCAATAATAGTTAAAATTTTGAAAAATGGTCAATAATAGTTAAAATTTTGAAAAATGGTCAAAAATTGTCAATAATAGTTAAAATTTTGAAAAATTGTCAAAATTTGGAAAAATGGTCAAAATTTTTGAAAAATTGTCAAATATTCCGAGGGTCGCAAACCTTACCGAATCCGTCTTAGATTCTGACAATTAAAAATAATGATTGTAATCACACGCAATACACTTTCTTTCTCTCTCTCCCATCTTTCTCTCCCATTTCCCTCTCTCTTCCATATCTCACTTTTTTAATCTGTTCTTTTATGCATATAACTTATACAAAACAATACAAACTCGGGACCGCCAAGTGTACCCGAGCGAGAGAGATACAGTCAGCTGCTCTTCACGGTTGTGTCGCTGTTCAGTATATTCAATTCATACCTAATAATTGTCTTTGTTAATTTAATAGTTATTATTGGTTCGTAATAATAATTATTTTAACAAAAACGCGTGAAGAAGAAAATTGCGAAATAAACATTGATTTCAATTCACCGCCACTACAAGTTCAAGCACATGCATCGGTTACTCCCACTTCTCAATTCAACAGATCATCGACATAAAATTTTCACTTCTGCCGTGCGGTCTTAAGCACACACTCTAATTTTTTCATCCGGAAATTAGTACGTAATATGTCATTTTTTGTAAAGATCGACGAAAAATACTATTAACTAACAGTTATTTACATTCCAAGCTGCGAAAGCTTTTGAGGCTTTAGACTGTAGACTGTAATGAAATGGATATAAGGCTGTTTGTTGCCATACAAATGATAGTGTGTTGTTAACGTTACTTTTGTAGAATATATGTCAACAAAAAATTATATTTTGACAGTTATAATTATTGATAGTCGAGGCGCAGCCGAGACTAGCAGGCAGGCAAGACAATAGACAGTGTTTCGCCGAAGTGCATATTACATTTTTCTGACGATTTTAATAAAAAATTACGCTGGCCTATTTTAAATAAAAAACTATATTTTTGCAGAGGGAAACATTAAAAAAAAGTATTCGAATGAAATTTACAATTCAAGGTACGTATAGAGATGATAAAATCTGATGAACAACGATACAGTAGATAAAGTGGCTTGGAAAAAAAGTTTTCGCTACAGTTAATAAATAATCCGATTCCTGTGGGTATATTTTAACTTCCTCAGCCCTCGTTCGCCGTTCATTAATAAAACGGAGATAAAGTACACAATTATGCATATTATGTACATTAAGCTTTTCATGGGATGGTGGGATTTCATTGTTTAGACAGCAACTCTACAAGTAAACGCGAGAAAGGTAGATGTATTAATTAAGGATTAATTAACAAAAAAAATGGTGATGACATTTTGTCATAAATTAATTAGTTTGAACAAATATAGATAACAGGGATAATAGTAATTTAAGATTGAACTATCGATAGTATTCAGGGATTAAAAATAATAAGATTGTCGACCATATCTTCCAGAAAAAGTGAAATTTTGGGGGAAGTTATACCGGGTGTTTATTATATTGACGTTCCTATGGAGAATAGGTATCAACTGACCATTATAATGTGTCGGCTTCCATTGTTTACTAATATTCAGGAAGAAATGTGAATTTTGACTGAAATTTGTTTTGGTCATAAATTTTTAACGGTAAGTTCAATTTGACTCATATTTTGGTAAAATTTTAGACTAGTAGAAAAAAATCAGGACCGGTCTTTAAAAATTTGTTCCTTTCATTTTACTATAAATCCAAATTTGAGGATAATGAACGATACATTTAAAAAATCATAACTTTTGTTGCAAGAATTTGAAAAATTTTGCGCACACTTATGTCAAAATAATCCCATAGTATATAATCAACCGCGGTTGCGTTTTATCTTTTTGTCAAAATTTATTTGTTTTATGTTTTATGAATTGACAACTTGTATTGGGCGAAATATTTCAATTGAAATAGCGTTTATTAACGCCATTAGTTACATGAAAAAATTTGAAAAAATTCGAAAAACGATTTTTTCCAATGTTTTAGGACCTGAGGGTGACAGTAACAATACCAAAGAAGAAGAAGACGACGACCCATGAAAAGGCGAATACAACTCGGACAGCGAATTGATGGATAAATATGAAGACCGAGGCAAGGAGATCGAAGAAAAGTTCAATTTGACTCATATTTTGGTAAAATTTTAGACTAGTAGAAAAAAATCAGGACCGGTCTTTAAAAATTTGTTCCTTTCATTTTACTATAAATCCAAATTTGAGGATAATGAACGATACATTTAAAAAATCATAACTTTTGTTGCAAGAATTTGAAAAATTTTGCGCACACTTATGTCAAAATAATCCCATAGTATATAATCAACCGCGGTTGCGTTTTATCTTTTTGTCAAAATTTATTTGTTTTATGTTTTATGAATTGACAACTTGTATTGGGCGAAATATTTCAATTGAAATAGCGTTTATTAACGCCATTAGTTACATGAAAAAATTTGAAAAAATTCGAAAAACGATTTTTTCCAATGTTTTAGGACCTGAGGGTGACAGTAACAATACCAAAGAAGAAGAAGACGACGACCCATGAAAAGGCGAATACAACTCGGACAGCGAATTGATGGATAAATATGAAGACCGAGGCAAGGAGATCGAAGAAATGAACCAAACAAAAAAATGCTAAAGCTACGGTTGGAAGTGTAAAACGCAGAAGCCATCGCAAGAGAAATTATGCTAAAAAATGACATCCACAAGCTAGAGCGAACAAACGACGACCAGGAAAGAAAAATTGACGAAATGGAAAGATTGGGAAAGATTGGGAAAAGCAATGGAGATCATGGCGAAGACGATGAAAAGCAGACAAGAGGAAAAAAGAAGCAAAAGTCGGTGAGTGAACGTTCGAAGGAAGGCGCAAAGGACTAAATCCCCCCAAAACAATGACGAGGAGATAGACGTGATGACGTCCAACAAGGAGACTAAGAAAGAACAGAGGAAGGAAGTCGCCATCAAAGAAAACAAGAAGACAACAAGCAGGTCCTCCGGAGCGTCCACCACTGGAGCTCTGCCAGGAAGGACTTTCTCAGGCTAGGGATGAAAAACAAGATTCATCACAATTCGAGTCAGGCTCGGAGTGAAGGTACCCTGCGAAGAATCTGAGAACTACAGGTACCTAAGCAGGTACCTGAATGGAGAAGGGAAGAAAGTGAAATGGTACACATAGATGGGGTTGGTGGAAGGTTCTTCCCGAGATGCATCGTTTCTAGAAGGGGGAAAAAGAGACGGACTCAGAACAAGTTGTATGTGTGGCACAAACTTTTGTACTCGTGGGAAAACTATAACTTTGCGCACTTGTACAAACTTACGAAACTTACGACTATTACGAAAAGAGTGACATAACAGTAACATTAAGATACATACGATTATAAAAATCACAATTGTTTTTTTTTAATGAATAAATTTTAGAATTTTTATTTTTCTAAATATTTTGTCACCCTGTAAATATCAATTTTAGGTTAAGCAATGGCGTTTTTCTTATTAATTTGAAATTGTAAAAGAATGTTGAAATAAAATGAAGTCTTTCTTAATCAAGATTTATTTGAGTCACATACACAAGCTTTATTCGTTTAAGAATTCATGTGAATTTTTCGAAGACGTTTTAAAATATTCCGTTCATGTTTAAACGGGAATTCTAGCGTACATTTTGATTTTCGTTTCGGAAAATTGTTTTCAAAATTTTCACGAAAGTGTTTATATGTTTGCTGTTGAATATCAAAACATAAAAGCATGCTGTTCTGTGTACTGTACATTGTATATTAAAAATTCCAGAGAAATTATAAAATAATTATCTACCTTTTGACAATTCCATAAGAAATGCATTGTAGCTAGGATAAGCAATTTGTATTTGACATTTATGACATTATCGGCACCTATCATACACTGGAAAAACTGTCGAAATAACTTACTATGCTTTCAAATAACTTAACTTAAAAACGATGTAGGCAGTTCTATTGCAAATAAACAGAAAAACTACACAAATGGAACGGAAGAGTAAAGTGAAAACCATGTGGGGACACTTCAGCTTTAGAAATTATCACCAAAATGGCAAATTCAATTCACAATATTCACATTCACTTATGCAAAATTAATACTTGTGAAAAGTGACGTGGGTTGTCTATTTTTCACATAGCAAACGAAATGACAGTATCAGCACCTAATATTGGAGGAAGTTTTTAATAAGAACAAAGGGGTCTGTGTAAGTGGGTTATTCTGAGTATAAAAAAAACAGACACAACTGATTGGAACTCTGCACTGCCTCAATATGTATTATTTATATCCAAAGGTATCACGTATGTTTTGTTCGTGTCAATAGTTACTGACCTACTTATTGATTAAGGCCAAAATGTGTGGTGATTAAGCATAGTGTTGGATACATATATTACAGTACTATTAGAGATATATTTGTGAAAACTGATGAAGTACACTGGAATAAAGCCAATGTAGAAGTTATACTATAATTTTAACACTTCACTTGTTAAACAAATCTCTATATATTATCTCTTGTCTTCCCATGTGCCGTAGAATAAAGAAAGCTTCAACACCACCGCGTTTATCCACGTATCGATCTAGCTAGAACTTTCCAGAATTTTTTCGAATAAACTTTGTTACAAGTAATATGCAGCCACCTGATTTCTGCCGTCCCGCGAGGCTGCACGTTCTGCACCACTGCCAAGAACGGCACTGAATGTAACAGCCACCGAGATAATTGAACGAAAGGGTTACGAAGTGATTAAAACATGCAAATCATTGTCCTAAAACAATATTGTATCAGTTAAAATACAAACTTTCCATGGTTGTCTAATGGATTACTGAATCCACTTGAAAAAGTGCTGCAAACGCTTGATGACCTAAGTGTTTTAGCCTAGACTAGGCTTCAATCGTTAACTCCCACTTCGTACGGAGGCGAGTGGTGGCGCGACGTTCGAAAGACACCAAGGTTAGATTGGTACTTGTAGGTACTTGTACAGTTTTTTAGACAGTGTTTTCTTTAGTACTTTTTATATTTTGTTTGTTATTTTTGAGAAATTGAACTAAAATATTTTTTATAATTTTATTTCAACGTTTCGGTAGCGCTCCAGCTGCGGTTATAAAAAATAATTATATATTTTGTTTTGTGTATTTAAGTGTGTATTGGTTAACCACAAATCCAACAAAAAAACCTGGATAAAAGTTATGATATTATTCTGATAACGAATGCCTAGGCAAACTAAATGAACTAGGCGAGAACAATATAGTCACCTTACTGTGGATTCCAGGACACTCTGGAATAGAAGGAAATGAAATAGCAGATGAACTAGCAAGGAGGGGGACTGGAACACCCTTTTGGGGGCCGGAACAATTTTGCGGGAATCAGCTCCAATGTAATATTGGATGAAATAGGCAAAGCCGAAGAAAAGAGAAGATCTGACCATTGGAAAGATCTAGGAGGACTTAGACAATCAAAGATGCTTCTGGGTGACAACAACCAATTGAGAACAAATGAATGCATAAGTCAAAGTAAAACTGCACTAAGAGTTTTAACAGGGATCCTTACGGGACATTGTCGCCTGAATGGGCACCTGAAAAAGCTCAAAATAGTGGAGGAAGAAGAATGTAGATTCTGTGGCATGGAAGAAGAATCCTCCATCCACATACTTGCGAATTGAAGAGCAATTCAGAATCCTAGGGCACAACACCTTGGAGACTACTGGAAGGAAGAGGGACATTTACCTAAGTTAAATCCTAAAATTCCTCCGGGAAATAGGACTAAAGGAGCTACTAGTCTCTGATACTCTCCTCGGGAACTAAGTAGAAGTAAGGGGGCACAATAGATCTTTTCAATGAATGTCACCCCAATTTAGATACATACATTCTGGTAACGAGGGTAATTGATTATTAGGGACTTTTATCTTCAGTATAGGTAACCAAATTTGACAAACTCTCCATAAATATGAAAAAAGATTATGGTTCAATTTTCGAAAAATAACGAACACATGTTGTACGTCGTCTCTTACAAAAATCCTAATATTTCCATGACAAATGTCACATCTACGGACGTTTTCTTCTTATTCACGCTTTTCTCCATAACTAATAAGAACATTGTTTTTTAATTGAAAAATCACCCTGTATTATACCAGAAAGTCATACAAAGTTTGTTATATATTCAGTTTGATAAGATATCCTATTTGTCTGAAAAATACGATATCTCAAACGTTCCAAGCAAACAAAAATATCGAAATTAATATTTTACTGAACAGACGACTATTGATATAAGCCCATTTCTCGAATATATTCTTCTTCATCCATAATATTCCAAAAAGGCAACACCAATATATTGGAAATTTACTTAAGGTATGAGTGGATATATATTATGAAGCGTTTTCTTTCGAACCGGTAGGAACTATTCCTCGTGCAATATACTCCGACAGAAATTTAATTATGTTTTTTTTAGAAAACGTGATGAAAAGCTGAATAAACCAACAAAAAAAAATCAATAATTTTTCACAACTTTCGACGGTAACGGTGAAGTGATTAAAGATGAAGCACCTCAGTTTACAATGAAGAATCACTTATCTTTGTAACGGATAATCCATCAAAGAATTTAGCACCAAAGGTAAGGTATATAACAGTTTATGAAGAAATCATCTTTAATTTATTTTTCTTCACGGTAAGTATCTTCAGAAAAAATATAACTTCAAAGGAGGTATGTTCAGGAGGCAACGTCAGTTTAACCTACTCCAAGTATGAATCCACAAATATGAACATTCCAGGTGAACAAATACCAAGGGAACCATTCACCAATGAAAAATCCATTAGTTAAGATATCTCCAGAGGAAAATCATGCATCTCGGCACTGGGCAGGGATGTGGGCTTGGTAGAAAGGGCTAGGGAGAGGCAAGGACCTACCCATTTGGACGTGATGGCTAGAGCCAAGAACAAACGCTGGAGGGGTGCGACCAGAGAGGAAGTACAATAATGGATCGAGGGGGAAATGGAAATAAGGTGGGAGGAGTATGAGGGCGTGCTAAAAAGAGCGATTGGGAGTAGGAGAAATTGGATGAACTGGAAATTCGGGGAGGTGAACTACTTCTTGACTCAGGTGCTCACTGGACATAGGTCGAGAGTAGGGTACATCCACAAGATTGGGAATAGAGAGACTGGGGTGTGCGAGAGGTGTAAAGAGGAGGATGATGTGGGGCAGTGCTGAATAAGTTGAAATGAAACTAGGGGAGCAGGTGTATTGGGAGAACATGGTGGAGATAATGTTGAGGGGGGGGAGGATTGGATGGAGGTAAGTGGCGTAGTATAGAGCATGATTGACGGTGTCAGCGAAGAGTGTGCGAGGGACCGCCGCCCGTCTTGAAGTATGCAAGGTTAGTGATTCCGAGGCGGGGGTAACGGCGAGTTTGAGGTGGGTTTGGTTGGTAGACATCCCCTTGGGGATGAGTCCAACACTGTTTGGGTCCTGGATAGGACCCATTCGAACATGAGTTTCACATCTCAAACCGAAAAAAAAAGGGGGAAATCCTTATGGAGAATAAACTGTATGTTACGGAGCCTAAAGAAGTTGCTTGTTTGAGGTGCTCAAAGTGCATTGAAAACTGTTCAAACACTTGCACAAGTGAATAGATAGATCTTCATGAAGAATTATTTTACAGAACAATAGTGATGTAAGAGGAGGAGAAGCATTATATGCGCAATATATAATCTGTTGTTCTTCGAATCATTAGATTAGATTACAAGGTGGTCGATTGGCCCAATAACTTCCTTTTCATTCATGAATTGGTTTGCTCCAACCATTAGTATCTCAAGATCACCGGGTTACAAAGATTCAGCCTGTAGGCATTTTCTAGTGGGATACTTCGTAGATGTAGATGTAGTGGAGGAAGGCCTAGGATTACCTCTAAGACTTCGCTGGGGAACGATCTCATTGCACCCGTCCACATGCAGGCGAAACGTTGCATTTTTTGTAGCATGGTTGTTAGAGTTATTATGGACGAGTAAATATCGCAGAGTGCAATCAGTGGAAGTATAGTTGGGTTAAACACTTCCTACGTTTGACAAGCTGTAGGTCCAATACAACCCATGATGTAGCACTTTAAACATGTGTCAGTTCTTTTAGTGGTTCAAAATGATAGTTTTAGCCGCATTCCGAGCAGGACAACGGCTAAAAACCTCAAATAACATTTCAACATTTTACGTCCCAGCTTCCCCAATCAACCAAAATTAGATTTTTGATAAAAAATTACAGATTATTATTGATTGTATTCAAGTTCATTTTACATTATTATCCATTTCAAGTGTAAAATCGGTGCTACAGTTCCAATTGTGTTTAAATTGAAGCTAAATAACTGCGCTCTACCTTCAATTTCCATGACTTTCCTCGAATAATGGAATATAATGGTCGGTTAAAATTTCTTTTATGCACTTTAAAATGCACTTTTCCGTGGGATACAACTTTTAGAAATCATAAGTCAAAATTTGAAAAAAAATCCGGAAATGTCGATGTTTTTCGGGCACCGCGATGTTTTAAATGACTGGCCTAAAAAGGCAACTTTGCGTATCATATAACCATAGTCATGACAAATTTCATCAATTGCCCCATATCTATAGTTAATAAAATACAAGCCTACCTGGTTTTCCACGGACAGGACTAAAAAAGGAAAATTCTGCCCTTTGTTCTTTTTAGAGACGCTCAAGTTTCAATACATATTTCAAAGCGGTAAAGGATGAAGGGTCAGATTAATTGGGACGGCCTTTTGTGTTTTAGCGAACAATGATAATGTACGACTTACGAAAAAAGAAATAAAGTAAGAACCGAAAAAACAATTTCACAAGAAATGCGATTTCCTGCCAAAAAAATTTCGAACAATGAGGAAGTTTTGTTACTAAAATCTAATACAAATGAGCAGTTGAGGTTGAATACTTTATAGCAGGAATTCCCAAAGTGGTTCCTAGGGATCGAAATCGGTTTCCCAGGGGTCGACATAAGCAAAAACTAATTTTGGGGGTCGACGAGGGCTAAAAATCGACCCTTATTAATTAATACAAGTTCTTATTTGAAATTTTCAAGATACTGTGTGTTACGTGAACCAACTTGTTAGAAGAATGATTAATATTTTGGTAGGAAGTATCATTGTTATACTTTTAGGAAACTCAACAAGTCGATAAGCGTGCACAAGTTTGCACAATATGAAAAACTCGGCAAGTCAATTAGCGTGGACAAGATAATGAGTTCGACCATACAACGCTTTCAGGCACGTTTTCACTTGCTTTGTATTTGACGCTTATACGCGAAATAACACGAAAAAAATCATTATCTAGATCTAGTGCAAACATGCTTCTGATATTTAACACATTTGCGTTTTGAGATTCGTTGGTGCTTGAATAATAATACACTCATCCACCAAAATATATTCTATGACTTGACTGATATCTTTGGTATGCCTAGCAAAGTTAATTTGCAGCTGCAGGGTGACGATCTCAACTTGATTAAAACAAAATCAATAATATCGGCCCTTGTGGGTAAAATTATCCTTTATAAACAAAATTTGAGCAGAAAAGAATAGTCACAGTATCTGCATTTTTTCAAAATTACCAGAAATACAAGATGTTACTTACTTGGACGCATCATACAAGGATTTTACTGAGAGGTATGAAGATCTCTTCATTTTGCGAAAGAGGTCTCTGGCCCAAAATAGTTTGGGAATCCCTGCTTTAAAAAATAGACCGAGGGTATTTAGAAAGTTTGGTGAGGAACAAGACATTAGCAAAATTATTATTAACTGCTCAATAAGCATTATTGTAAGTGACCAAGTGACTGGAACCAAAATGTATAACAAATTTTCGAGCAACAATTTCGTTCCTATTGTAGTTGCACAGTATTGTATAGATTTTAAATAGAAGTTCTTGTTTCAGTGTATTGTATAATATATTCATAATAAGTGATAGAATATATTCTTTTGTAATCTCTCCAGTATTTCTCTTCAGTATTTCATTACAAAGCGTGCTTGAATATACGTATATGCGGGTTAACTATTTTCAGAAATGTTTGCTATAAATAGTTCCATTTCAACATATTCTCGTTTATCTGGCAGTTATATTGTACCTTCTCGCATCAACGACGTTATCCAGATTTTCATTTTGACATAATCTTCGCTATCTTCGTTAAATGGGATAAATCGATCTATTTAATAGGTAACGAATGCGCTAAAAAATATATACAAGTAGAAACAGTTATGAGAATATTGAATTGGGACAAAGAAGATGTCAAAGAAAAAACAGGAAAATTGATTCTAGTTCACTTGGTGGAAAAAAATTATCGGCTCCTACAGAAGACAACCATTTGTCCCTTTCATTTGGAAAAAATTGGAAACAAAGGAAATTTAAATTGCGATAGCTCCCTTGGCTATTGAACCTCATTAGTTGTACCGATAACTCTTGGAAAACGAAAAACTGACGGAGCCAGATATCTAGTTTCAATCTAAAACAATTTGAAGAACGACGAAGAGTGAAAGTAATCAAACGCCATCAAACTGCCAAAAAGACCTTCTACTTACTGTGAAGGATTACCCTTAGATGTGAAAAATTCAAATCTTACTTCAATATATCCCAATAAAAGTTAAACAAAAACTGTCTACCCATTCAAAAGTTAGAGGGGTGGCCCATGACTGGTTTACACCCGATATTCACTACCATATCCTTCCACCATAACGAAAGGAAAGTCGATTTTTTGTTAGACGAAAATTACACACAAATTCAAGGATTCAGTAGAGTTGGTTTCGAACCAAAGTCCTTCATCCTTTGATGTTAATTCGTCCTGGGATGGCTTTGTAATTTAATAGAATTTGATCACGTCGATGTACTTAAATAACCATGTCAGTTATGAAACTTGTACGAGCTTAATCCTCACTATTATAATATAGATATAATGAGAGATTAAATCATGATCCAAGTATATTTTTTTCATTTTTAATGGATTTGGCCGTTGGTTATCCTTTCGCTACGGCAATTTTATGTACCAAAATATAAAAGTAAACGACAGAAATAAATCCGTGCATTGAGTCTGATAGAAACATCGATCAAGAACATCTAATAGTATAAAACCAAAAAAAACAAACAGAGAAAGGATTATTAGGAATATTCTCTTCACGCTAAGATGCCCGTCATAGCGACTTATACGAACACAAACAAGACAGGCAACTGATAGGGGGAATAAAAATAACAAAGAAAGAAACAATTGGTACATACATCATCATTTATAGTTGATTCATCTATTAATATTTTTATATTCGAGAGTTGAGATCAGAATTTGCGTTTAGAATAGAATTCACACAAAATGGTTTTAATTACGAGGTTTCTATACTAAATAGAACAGTAAGGGAACATTTTGAGGAAGAGGCACGTTTTCTTCTAGAAGAGCTTGCGTTGCCTGACCATTCTGATAGTATCCAAATAAACAATGCTCCAGGTCATCCAAACTCTGAATATATTAAAATGTAGAGTATGTATGTATGTTTTTTGTTCTTCCTTCTTCTACTCAGTCTTAAAGGTTGGTGGTTCCTTTGGTACTATTCCTTGAAATAATTTCACGTTATCCATAGGCTTCAGCTTAAGCAACTCTACCTCTTCTCTCCAGTATTTTCCCAGATATTGTGTCCTGGAATTCTCTTATGTCATGCATTCTATTTGAGGTGCCCATTCTAGAGGCAGTCTTCTATTAGAATACCTGTCAAAACTCTGGCTCTTGGATTCTTTCGATCTCACTTGGTCGTAGTTTCGCAAGAGTATTTTTGATTTTTTTGCATCACTGGATCTTTTCAATGATCCAATTTCTTGTATTTCGGTTTATTACAAAATTATATTGGTGCTGATTAACATTAATATGGGACTTATGTGCCTTTAGGAGCTTCTCCGCTACAACCTTTGCAGATCTATTTTGTATGCCCTCATATGTTAGAGTTCCTTCATTAGATCCATCCTTATTACTAGACTTCCTAGGCCAGACCTCAGATCCCTCATATTATATTGGAAGGGTTATGATTTCTCCTCCTCTATTGGCGAAAACCTTGTCACAGTCAGACCTTCACACAATATGTTTGATGTCGTTTCCTCCACTTTTTTGCAAAACCTGGCAATACGATGCTGTTCATGTATTTGTTGAGTCTTCATTGTCCTGTCAGGTGTTGATACCGCAAGAGGATTCCGGTCCCCAAAAAAGTGTTCAAACCCTCTCTTTGCTATTTCGTTACAAGTGTGGCCTGAAACTCACAGTAGGGTAACAATATTGTGTTTTTTCAAGTTTTTTTTTAGGCATTGTCATAACATTTCAAAACTGAGTGCCATTAATGGCTATTTGTTGAACGAAAACAACTGTAGTCCTTTTAAGGATTTGTATATCTATTTTTATCGATTCTATATACACTTTTCATTACCAAATAAATAAACTTTCGACTATACAATAGAAAATCAATACTGCAGCAAGTCATTACGTGTATTTTTTTCTAAACTTTCAAACTAAACTTCTCTTTTTCACGAACTAATCTGTGTTAATTCCAACGACGAATTGACTGGAAGTAAATTGGCCGACAAATGCATCATTTATCACGGGAAATCCAGAGTGACAATAATTTAAGAGAAATGTTTGCCGTAAAGGGCCCATTGGGATGTACACATACACCCATTATGTTTAGTTACCATCAATTTCGTTTTACTCAATAGTTTAACCAATTTGAATGTAAATAATTTATAGCTCTCAATGCACATTTTGAGATTGTTTAATACAAGATTGTATACAGTACAGATCAGGATGAAAGTCAAACCAAACAAATACAAAACCTAACAAAGTTTCAGCGTAATATGACCCACACTCAACTCGAAGTATCATTGGACAAATATGTTTTAATTGGCCGAGTTTATCTCGGAAGACAGTAAATATTGAGTACCTGGCGCGATTTATTGATTGATTACTCAAGTATATACAGTCGAGATTCTCATCACCTTAGCCTTTAGACTTGCTCTTGGTTGTACTGTTGTACTAATTGTCCTTATCAGGCTTAGCAATCTTTTCATAAGATTAGATTACCTGGTTGCCTCAGCCTGTATGGGTAGATCTTTCTTCCAGTCTTCCTTACCTGCTATAGTTATTTGGAACTTATTATTAAAGCTATATCTCGTGGCCGTTGCGTCAATGGGTTGCCCAATTAAGACATCCGCTTTTAGCTCCTCCATAAGCTTTCGATAGTCAGCACCGTGCGTTTGGCTGATGTGTTGTTGACTTTGCAGTAATCTGTGCGTTACAGATCTGGCTTCGCCTTGTATAAAAATGTGTAGTGGAGGCACATTCAGCAAGACTTCCATCGTTCTTGTGGGACTGGTTTTTATGACTCCCGTAATACACAGGCAAGCACGCCTTTGTGTGCTACTCAATAGCCTTGCAGCCCCCATTTGCAGTGTCTTTGTCCACCACACTACTGATCCATAGGCTATCATTGGTCTAACAACCCTTATGTACAGCGTAATATGACCCACACTTAACTCGAAGTATTATTGGACAAGTCTGTTGTAGTTGGCCGAGTTTATCTCGGAAGACAGTAAAAATTAAGTACCTGGCGCAGTTTATTAATTGATTACTCAAGTACTTCGACACCTTAGCCTTTAGAATTGTTCTTGGTTGTACCGTTGTACTACTTGTCCTTATCAAGCTTAGCACTCTTTTCACAAAGATCCTACTTGGATGGATTCTGGTTTGGCCGCTCTAGTCCCAGGAGTCAATATCTTCAATCAGTCAGTGCTTCGCATTCGGAGATAATGTATGAGGATGTTTCACTCCTCTTTGCCAATAAATGGACTGCCTGTGCTTCCTTGGGGTGCAGTGATCGATGATTAAACCTGTCACATTCCTTATTTGACATATTGGTCCGCAACTCTGAGGGTTTTGTGACTAGGAGTTTGCAGAGTTTCTGCGTAGGCACGTCTGCAGTTTTTGATGTCGAAATCTGGCATGCAAATAATTTTTATAGATTTGATAAGAAGATGATTGAGGTAGTTTGAAAGGAAGTCTTCAATATTACCAAAGAAAATTTGCAAAAAGTAATTAACAATCTGATGAAAGTTACAGTATTTTACTGCTTTATTTGACAAATTTAGTCTTTAGACAAATTAGTCGTAGAGACCTCCGAAAACTTATCGACTATTTAGGTCAAGTCATTTATGGTGGATCAGAATTCTCTACCGGGTGTTTTATTAGAAGTGAGCGGCTGTATTTTAGAAGAAGGAATTTACCGTACAACTTTCGAAAAAAAAAAATTAGCCAATAGTAACAGCAAAGACATGGCAAAAAGTATTGGCAATACAGATATGGCTTTGAGGAAGCCAGACGGTAAATATACCGAAAATGAGGAGGAGAGAGTGAGACTCTTACTAGAAACTCATTTTCCTGGGAGTAGCCCAAATAGGGGAGATAGTCCTCTCGAATGTGATAACAGACTTCGAGAGGAAGTACTACAATGGCTAAGCACATTTGTAGTAACGAAAGGTTAAAATGGACTATAACAAATCCTTCAGACCAATTAGCCTAACATCGTTTGTCAAAAGTGCATTAAATAGAAGAGGTGCAGACAACACAACATCCAAATGGATGTCGGAACTGCTTACCACTAGAGTATCAGAGACGAGGACGAGCAAAGACATTGTCTCCATCTGTACAACCAGAAGATGTCCACAGGGAGGAGTAGCATCCCCATTATTGTGGAGCCTGACGGTTGACGAACTCCTGAGTGGTTTGACAGACCTCGGAATATCCTGCCAAGGTTATGCCGTTGATATTGTAATAACAGCCAGAGGAAAATTCGAAAATACCCTTTGTGACATCGTACAAAAGGGGCTGAACTATACAAATAGCTGGTGTAGGCAAGTGGGACTTAACATCAACCCAACCAAAACCATCTTAATAGCCTTCACTAAGAAAATAAAACTCAACCTCAAAACCTAGACAGTAAACTCCTGTGGAACAAACACGGAAAGATTATATACAAAGCAAAAATGGCTCTAATTGTGTGCAGGAATCTAGCAGGGAAAAACTGGGGTTGTAACCCAAAAATCCTGAGCTGGATGTACACTGCCATAGTGAGACCAATTACCACTTATGGAGGCATTGCGTGGAGTAGTAGAACTAGTCTATTGACAACGAGAGAAAAACTCTCCAAAATTCAAAGACTAGCCTGTATGTGCATTACAGAAGCAATGAGAACATGCCCAACGGCAGCCGTGGAAGTTATTCTCAATCTCACACTACTACATATGGTGGTGGAAAGTGTTAAAGAAAGAACAAGATGCAGACTAAGTAGAGAGAAAATCACTGAAAAAAACCACTTAGGTTAGGTTAGGTTTTTGATGAGTGGGTCTATAAGGCCGTCCACTGCGACTCGCAAGAGTCTATTGAGGCTCACACCTATTCAGATTTCACCAAACAAATTCAGCTTCTTAACAAAGCCGATTAGTTTATTTGGTGAATGATATTTCAGATCCGAGGGCGAGAGAGAATCCCTGCTAAACATCAGATACCTGATTCGAGCCGCGGCGGGGCAGGCACAAATTATATGCTCTGCTGATTCATCATCTTCCAGACAAAGACGGCAGGTCGGATCTTCCGACAGTCCAAGTTTTAGCATATGATGATTCAGATGACAGTGGCCTGTTAAAAGACCTGTTAGACAACGTAGGTCATGCCTGCTATAGTCTAACATTTGTTTGAAGACATTCTTCGAAGGATGTATGAAAGCCTTTGAATGAACCAATCCTGGTAAATTATGCCAGAAGTCTAAAGCTCTTCTTGCCGTCCAGGTATTCAGTGTTTGTTTGGCAAAACTTATTGCGATGCCAATTGTAGGTTCTGGTCCGATAGAAACACGTACGGCACCCTCCCTTGCAAGAGAGTCTGCCTTCTCGTTTCCTTCCATGCCAGAATGGCCAGGGATCCAGACCAGCAATACTTTATTGAGTTCTCCTATTGAGGAGAGTCTTCTTTGGCAGTCTAAAACCAATTTCGACGTTACACGGTGAGAGCTAAGTGCTTTCAAAGCCTCTTGGCTGTCCGAGAAAATTTTTATTGTTCTATGTATGAGATTGGCTTGCTCCAATCTCTCCACACATGAAACAATGGCGTAAATTTCCGCCTGGAATACGGTTGCATAGGATCCTAGAGAGGTTGAGATTTCTGTCCTAGGTCTGCGCCCGTATACACCTGCACCAGAGCCTGAGGGTGTTTTTGAACCGTCTGTGTACCAACAGCTGTCTGCTCTTAATAGTTCATCCTTTCGGAGGACCCATTCATCTCTATTTGGAATTAGGACGGTATAAGGCAGGCCGTAGTTTACTGTTGGAGGCATTATGTCAGAGGTCATTCCCAGAATACTGTGACTTTCAGTGTCCACTAGCATTCTGCTTCGTTCTGTATAAGCCTGATTTGTGCATTTAGAAATATGCACAATTCTGTATGTTGTCCATCTAGCCTCTCTTTCCAAAAATATATGGAGATGAGGTAGGTCCAGAAGGATTTCCATGGCTGCTGACGGTGTGGAGCTGATAGCACCAGTAATTGCCAGGCAAGCCTGTCTCTGTAAACCAGAGAGCTTTGCTTGGGCCGTTCGCTGTAAAGCTTTTGGCCACCAGGCAATAGCTCCATATGTGATCATTGGTCTAACGATCATCACATATATGCAATAGATTTGTTTGGGTCCCAAGCCCCAAGATTTTCCAAAGATCCTATGACATGTCCACAAGGATAGTCTGGCCTTATGGATAACTTTTTTCAAGTGAGCGTTCCAAGTAAGTTTCATATCTAGGATAATCCCCAAATATTTTACTTCCGCTGCAAATGGAATAACCTCACCATTGTAGGAAAGTGGTGGAATATCCTCCAACTTTCTTTTCCTAGTGAAGGGAACTATTACAGTTTTACCAGGGTTAACAGACATCTGTTCCCTCTGACACCAACTGTGGACATCGTCCAACGTCTTTTGGAGGATATTATATGCTACCCTTCCTGACTTGGTCCTTGCCAATATGACAAGGTCGTCTGCATACGCTTGCAGTTCTACCCCTCTTCTTTCGAGAGCGCTAAGCAAGTTATCCATCAAGAGTGACCATAGTAGGGGAGATAGTACTCCGCCTTGTGGGCAGCCCCTGGAAACCTTAAAGCTAATGGTCTCGTCCTGAAGAGATGTAGTGGCTGTCCTATTAGTGAGCATGGCATAAATCCAACCGGTAATGGTTGGTTTGATGCCCTTTTCAGGTCGGTAGTGCATTGTCAAATGCTCCTTCAATGTCAAGAAATATGGCCACCGCAATCTCCTTGTTGTTAAGGGATTGTGTGATTTTCTCAACAAGGTTGTGTAACGCTAAATCTGTTGATTTGCCAGTTTGATAAGCAGGGGGGAATTATATAAAGCTACCCGCCTGATGTAGCAATCCAGTGCTTTTTCAAGTCCTTTAAGCAGGAAAGATGTTAGGCTAATTGGTCTGACCGATTTAGGGTGTGGGTCTGTGCGGCCCACTTTCGGTATATATACCACCCTAGCCGTCAACCAACTGGGTGGTATGTAATTCCACGCCAGACTAGCTCTATACAGTTTAATGAGGATGGGTAAAAGTAATTCCAGTCCGTTTTGCAGCAGAGCTGGAAATATTCCATCCTCACCGGGAGATTTGAAAGGCTGAAAAGATTTGATTGCCCATTCAACTGCCGGTGCTGTGATAACTTCCTTGGCGGCCTCCCAATCGATCTTTCTTGCCGCCTTGCGCCCTCAAAGAGCGAAGGTAAATTTTTATCCAGAGTCAAACTTCCAGGAAAGTGATTTTTAATCAAAAGCTCTAACGTTTTTTTTCTAGAGGTCGTGAAAGTGCCATCAGGTCGCTTCATCGACCCAATCTCGGCAATCGACTCTTTAGAGAGAATCTTGTGGATTCTAGTAGTACGAGGTATATCAGAAATACTCTCACAGAACTTACTTACTTCTTAGAAATAAAAAAACCTGGGACATGCCACAAGTTGGTATGATGAAAAAGTATAAATTTTCAAAGAAATTCGTTTCGGAATTAAACAACAAGAAGGAATGGGATCCAAATACCTTTACCAGAAAGAATGCCATTCAATGGTACACAGGCGGCTAAAAAGCAATAGAAGGAGCTGGGATAGGAGTGTACGGGCCAGGAACCAAACACTCTGAAAGCTTGGGAAAAACCCCGAGTATCAACAAGAGGAAATTCACACCGCACAGAAAGTGTGCCCAGTTTTGGGGGCTGGAACCCTTCTGCGGTATTGGCTCCAATGAATTATTGGAAGAAATAGGCAAAGCCGAAGAAAAGAGAAGATCTGACCATTGGAAAGATCTAGTAGGACTTAGACAATCAAAGATTCTTCTGGGTGATTACAGCCTGTTGAGATCAAATGAATGCATAAGTCAAAGTAAAACTGCACTAAGAGGTTTAATAGGCATCCTTACGGGACATTGTTGCCTGAATGAGCACCTGAAAAAACTCAAAATAGTAGAGGAAGAAGAATGTAGATTCTGTGGCATGGAAGAAGAAACCTCCATCCACATACTTGCGAACTGCACAGCAATTCAGAATCCTAGGGCACAACACCTTGGAGATTACTGGATAGAAGAGGGACATTTACCTAAGTTAAAGCCTGCAGATATCCTAAAATTTCTCCGGGCAATAGGACTAAATGAGCTACTAGTATCTGAGACTTTCCTCAGGAACTAAGTAGAAGTAAGGGGGCTCAAGAGATATTTTAGGTCTCAGTGAATGTCACCCCAATTTACATACATACATACATACATACATTTATACATACATACATACATTTATACATACATACATACATTTATACATACATACATACATTTATACATACATACATACATTTATACATACATACATACATTTATACATACATACATACATTTATACATACATACATACATTTATACATACATACATACATTTATACATACATACATACATACATACATACATACATACATACATACATACATACATACATACATACATACATACATACATACATACATACATACATACATACATACATACATACATACATACATACATACATACATACATACATACATACATACATACATACATACATACATACATACATACATACATACATACATACATACATACATACATACATACATACATACATACATACATACATACATACATACATACATACATACATACATACATACATACATACATACATACATACATACATACATACATACATACATACATACATACATACATACATACATACATACATACATACATACATACATACATACATACATACATACATACATACATACATACATACATACATACATACATACATACATACATACATACATACATACATACATACATACATACATACATACATACATACATACATACATACATACATACATACATACATACATACATACATACATACATACATACATACATACATACATACATACATACATACATACATACATACATACATACATACATACATACATACATACATACATACATACATACATACATACATCTGAAAATTATTTTTAGTTCTCTAATTTTACCACAAGTAGACGTAATTAGCAATGCTAACATAAAATTGCCAGTTTTTCACTCAAAATGCTAAGCAAAGGTAGAGTAAAAATAATACAAATTTAATTAGGATATAGTTTGATCTGCCACTCAAAATATGTTCATTTTGTGAAGCAATTTGAAACGATTCAATTTTGATAATTGGTTTAAATTGTATTTTTAGAAAATGGTGATTCGCTGTGTGAGCAAAAGTGGTATTTGTTCACAATACATTGCTTCAAAGGTAAACAAGGTTTGAACAGAACTGAACTCCGAGACTTCCACTAATTTGAATAGCAGCATCTATTTTCTTGGTTGGTAATACAGATATCTTGAAAAGGATGATTTGTTACCAAAATGACGATCAGTGTACACGACAAGTAGTTTTAAATCCTAGACAGACTTTCTTAGATGGAATGTAACGCAATAATGGATTGAAATTTCAAATGTAAGAACGTTCTAGAGATGAAATTGGTATTTGAAACAGGTCTGTGTTCCAGAGAACGAATAAAACTTGAAAGAAACCGAAATTGCGTTTTTACTATTTGTTTTTCTATCATAAAATATATATAGTAATTATAAAAAAATGCATCCCAGAAAATGATTCATCTATTTTTTGTCGTATTCTGAAATTTAAAAAATATTGTGTAGAAGATAGTTAGAGATCTCAGAGATACAACTTTTCTTTTATGTGACATTTACCCATATAATCCTAGACCACCCTATATTCTGTGATAATGAGTTACAACAATGTTTTTTTGATATAGCTTGCATGGCATTTAAACTAATTATTGCAATTTGTCTTTCGAGCAACATCCATCTTAGTCTAATTTCATGTTTAGCAGTTCAACTCGAATAAAAATAAACAATAGCCATTGGTTTGTTGGGAGAATTGCTCTTTGTAAATTAAAGGTTAAGTAATGATATTTTGGACGTGTCCTTCCTTACCCAACTTGTTTTATGACACTGATGAATTCCGGTGAACCCAAACCTTTCTTAACCCTAATCACTATTGTACAATTGTGTAGTAATTACCGCGTAAATCGAGACGTTTCTAAATGATTGTTGCTCTATACAACTTATTATTCGTCCAGTCGCAGATATTTACACCGTTAGGTGAAAATTTACTGATGGAAATTGGGCAACGAACTTCTAAGAATAGTTATTGCTTAAATTGTAACACCTCGTATATCAAAATAGTCCATCAGTTGTTAAACACTAAAATGTAGTTTTGATCAAGAGGAGATATGACGACAATTAATTATCATTGAACTGATTCGAATAAGATCATCTTGTGCTGACAAGAGTAGATTACATATTATATCAGTTAACTCTGGCAATTGAATAAGAAACTATAAAATTCTCTACAAATTTTGTATCGAATGATTTTTCAAACGTTTAACCGTTTTTAAGATAGAGCACGAAGAGTGCGGAGCGCTCAGCTATGCATGCCGTAAGATCAGTCACGAATACCAGTCCATAATAAGGTTTTTTGATTCAACCATCTTAAAAACGGTTAATTGGCTAAAAAATTTGTTAAGACAAAATTTGTAGTGAATTTTATACTCCACAGCTTTTATAATAAATGCAAATACGATTTAAGGCGAAGTAAGCGACATATTCCTAAAAAAACTGATTTTTGAGATCAATGATATTGAATATCGCTCACACGAGTACTTCTAAGACTTTTGATACATTTAGAATACCGAAGTTGTAACCCTAAGAATACTATACTAACAAAGTAACATGAATAAATATACAATTTTGTATTCCAAACTCTATTCTGGAAAGGGTGTCTACTTTTTATTATTATTTGGCTGTGGAATTTCAGAACATCCCGTATACCAAATTCGACTTTCAACACACCAGGTGTGTTTTCTTTATTCGGAGTGCACTGCCAAACTGATAAATAATAGAACTTGCCAAGATTTTCTACCAATTCCTTGCTTCGATTACTATAAGTAATAAAAATAGATTTTTACAGAGCATTTTGCAGAATCATCCTCGATCCTTTGTGAGATTAAACGTATACTAATATGCTGTGGAATAGCTAATGAATTGAAATTTACAAATTTGAATAAAACCGACTCATGCATAATTCTTTTTTTTATTTGCCGCGATTTTATCTGTTGGGTAAAAGTATCCTATCTCTCGATGAAACTGCTAAAAATTGCGATTAACCATGAAAGCTAATATCGAATTAGTCCGGCCTGAAATTCATGGATTACATTTCATGGGGTATTTAGAGTTCAACAGTCGAGTGCTTTTCTGGATTGTCCTTGATCTCGACGTTTTTGTCCCATATGTATGCAAATTTAGTCCTCTGCCAATTCAGAGAGTTTCCGTTCTTTGTAAATGTTTTTCTTTCGGTGTCCTTATTCATTTAACTCGTTCTGCTTTGCGCCAAAAGAGTTTTCTGCATGGACAAATAACCAGTTTTTATTTAACCTTTCAAATACAACTCGGTCTTATTTGACATCCCAGTTTATTGAATCTTTCAAATAGTTTCGCATCCAAAATAAAAACTATAATTGGAAATTTTCACATTTTTTTAAATAAACTGGCTACTACAAAGCATAATAACGTGAAAATTAAAAACATTAGTCAATTTAGGGTGAGAAAATTAATAATCAAATAATGTTATATTATACAACGAACATAGTATAATGATGGCTCTCACCCACGAATATGAAATTGCTACACGAGCCGCGATGCAACAATGTTTGTACGTTGTGTAATGGGTAGTTAATTATTTAGGTTAGAATATATGCTTATTGTTAAATTATAGGTTATTAACTTTAGTATCAATGTATTTAATTATAATTATGAAATATATCGACCGAGCAGTTTAGTTATAAATTGTTATTCGATATAAGTAACAATTGCTAGATAAGCAGACACGCGCTGTATTGAAAGAATGTGTAGATGTAGGCAATTGTTGCTCGGGTTTTGTCAAGGAGTTCAAATTAAACATTTGTCGAAGAAAGATGTGTTTTATTTAAGGAACGTCGACCCTAATAAAAAGGAACCTAAACCGAATAATTTAACATTATTAGAGTTGATTGATGTCAAATTTCTTCAAAATTATCGATTTTTTTCTTTTAGTATTTTACAAACATCATGCCAAAGAACCGATAGAACCAAAAAAAGCATACTTGGAGTCTATAACGAATTTAGATGGCATCAATCACGAGTTTTTTTGCTGCTTTAGGTGGGACCATGAACTACCTGACGGGGAGTGTGATAGTAGACTCTAGAGGGAGGAGGCAAGAGATGGAGACTGGAGTGCCCCAGGGCTCAGTTCTTGGGCCGACGCTCTGGAAGTGTGTGTTTGATGAGGTTTGTGGGATAGTATGTGAAGAGGGATATGAGATTACGGTGTATACAGACGATGTGTGTCTGGTATGTTCAGCAAAGGGAGAGGCGGAAATAGAAAGAAAGGCGGAAATAATGTGTAGGAAGATTGTGGAGAAGATAGAGCGGTGCGAACTGGAAGTGGCGGAAGATAAGACGGTGGGGTTGCTAGTGAAGGGACGGAACAAGACGAGGAAAGTGGGGGTGATGGTAAAGGGGAGGAGAATTCGTATGGAGGAGTCTGTGAAATACCTAGGGATTGGATAGTCAATTATCCTTTAAAATGCACATGTTAAATGCGGCAGAGAAGGGGAAACATAGCTGGGGAAATTTATGTGTAATGTGAAAGGGCCGGGAGAGTGTAAGAGGAGGGTAATTGGTACGACGGTAGAGCAGAGTATGCTGTACGGTGCGGAGGTATGTGGTGAAAGAGCAGGAGTGAATGCGAGGGTTAGGCAACTCCTGTGGGTGCAGAGGGATACTATTGAGGGTGGTGCAGGGGTACAGGACAGTGGGTAGACTGGCAGCAGCGATGTTGAAGAAAGTCGACGTTCACATTTTATTTGTTATTGTTAAAAAAGTAGTTTCTTCTGTCAAGTTAAAGTTTTAATGTCAGTATTTTGATAGTTTTTGCTGAAGTTAAATTATATTGAAGATATTTTAATATAATTGTGTTTTTATTGGTACTTTTACTGTTTTTAAATCCATATTTGTCCTTCATACGACATATTCAATCACCGGGTAGGTGAGTTTCGAATATTTAACATTTGGCGACCGTGACAGGACTGCGACTATGGAGAAGGTGAAAAAAGTACTTGCGATGCAAAGATGTTCATTTGACCAAGCTTTTGACGATATCTTGAAATTGTTCACCATAACAGAAAAAGATAATGTCAGAATATTCAGTAAACTCAACCTTCTGGAACAGAAAATCGATGTTTTAATAGATTTACACAAACAAGTTGTGGATTTTTTGCTAGACGATGACGATGCTTTGAAATTGGAAATATTAACAGCTGATGAGTATTCTACCAAATATTTTAAAGTGAAGCTTATGGCAGACAACCTTGCAAATAAGGATTTTATTGCAGACAAAATGTCTCAGTGCTCTAGTGTCTCTAAAAGAAAACTTAAGTTGCCGAAAATTGAATTCAAGAAGTTTGGTGGCGAAATAAAGGACTGGCTATCATTTTGGAGCCAATTTCAACGTGTTGACAATGATGAGGCCATTGCTTCAGAGGATAAATTCCAATATCTCATTCAAGCAACGATACCTAACTCGAGAGCTCGACAGCTTGTAGATAGTTACCCTCCTAGTGCAGAGAACTACCCAAAGGTAATTGAAAGTCTGATGAAAAGATTTGGGAGAAAAGATCTTCTGGTAGAATTTTATGTACGTGAATTGCTTAAGCTAGTTTTGAACAATATTTCGAGCGATAATAATCTGAGTTTTCTCTACGATAAAATGGAATCTCAGTTACGTGCTTTGGAATCACTTGATGTCACCTCAGAGACTTGTGCAGCTATGTTATATCCTTTGATAGAGTCCTGCCTTCCTGAGGATCTTATCCGAGTATGGCAAAGGAGTAGCCTTTATGCTGCCGAATCTACTCTCAAAGATCGCCTCGACAAATTGATGAGTTTTCTGAGAACGGAAGTCGAAAATTTGATATACAGAACAAATCCAAGAAGAAAAATTATGCCTCAAAACAGATTTTACCAACAGCTTCTGGGTTAATTAATAATAGGTTCCAGAAGAAATGTAATTTCTGTAGTGGGATCCATTCGAGTGAATTTTGTACAGAGGCCAAAAAGTGGACTTTATTCGATCGCAAGAAAAAATTTATTGAAAAAGCTTGCTGTCATCAATTCCTGAAATATGGACATATTTCTAGAAAATGTCGTGTGAATGTTACATGCACCATTTGTAGAAGAAAACACCATGCTATTATGTGTCCAGAACACGAGGATTCAGAATCGAAGCCATCTGAAAGGGTAAACACGAATGTGGAGAACAATTTGTCGAATAGCTCTTTTTCTGAAGTTTTCTTGCAAACATTAATTGTCAACTTGAATGGTTCCGAAATATCTAGGACTGCCCGAGTAATTGTCGATACTGGTTCTCAGAAGTCATATATAACAAAAGCAGTCGCAGAAGAAATAGGTTATGATTGTTTGCGACAAGAAGAAATTATTCACGCACTTTTCGGCGGTTCAAGAACGAATGCTGTCAAACATAACTGCTATCGCATAAGATTGAGTAGCCTGAAGAACGATTATGCTTGCAACTTTGAAGCACTTGACCAGTCTATCATATGTAGCAATGTGGCCTTTGTTCGTAAGGGACCATGGATTGATGAGTTACAATCTGTTGGTATTGAAATAACAGATTCTCGAGATGGACCAATTGACGTTCTTATTGGTGCTGATATAGCCGGAAAATTGTTTACTGGAAACCGTTATGAACTGGAATGTGGTCTAGTAGCACTAGAAACCCAGCTAGGCTGGACACTAATGGGAAAACTCGAAGGCTGTTACGAAAACACAAAATCCTCAATGGTAATGTCAATGTTTTCGAAAAATGATTCAATTTCTGATTTATGGAACTTAGATATTCTTGGTATATCTGATCCTGTAGAGAAAATAACTCAGAAGGAAACCGAGGACCTCATTATGTCCCAATTCTTGAAAACGGTCACTAGAAACGATGATGGGAGATATGAAGTTTGTATGACTTGGGTCGAAGATCACCCTCCTCTTCCGAGTAATTATGAGATAGCCCGAAAACGACTTGATTCATTGCTGAAGAAACTCAAAGCAGATGGTTATTATGAACAATATAATCAAGTTCTCAGGGAATGGTTGAATGAAGACATCATTGAAAAGGTTCCTCTATTAGACTTACAAAAAGAGACACATTATTTACCTCATCGTCATGTAGTAAAAGAAAACAGTTCAACCACCAAGTTAAGGCCTGTTTTTGATGCATCTGCTCGACAGAAAAATCAGCCATCCCTGAACCAGTGTTTGGAGAAAGGAGTTAATCTGATTGAGTTGATTCCCTCTCTCTTGATGAGATTCCGCATTTCAAAATTTGCACTGATCTCTGACATAAAAAAGGCTTTTTTACAAATTAACTTAAGTGAGAAAGAAAGAGATTTTATGCGTTTTTTATGGTTAAACGACGAAGGAGTGTTGGAAACGTATCGTCATGCAAGGGTAGTTTTTGGAGTCACGTGCAGCCCATTTTTGTTAGGACCAGTAATCGAGTACCATCTGAAACATTGCCTTGAGAATTCTTTGGATGATGAAACGAGATCCATCATTAAGCAGCTTCTTAGAAGTTTTTATGTTGACAACTGCGTAACAAGTCTTGATAGCAAAGAGGAACTTCGGGATTTCATTCAAGTTTCCACGAGATTATTTGCCGATGCAAAATTCGATTTGAGGGGGTGGGAATACACAGCATTTGATGATTCTACAATAAACACCAATATATCTTCAGTTTTGGGACTTTGTTGGAATAAAACTACAGATACATTGCAATTGAATTCCGAATGGTTCCGAGAAATCAATACCGAAATTATTTCCAAGCGAGTGATTTTGTCAATAACTCATCGACTTTTCGATCCCATAGGATTTTCTTGTCCGGTTTCTATTTGTCCCAAAATATTATTACAGAAAACATGGATGTTGAAAACGGACTGGGACACAGAAGTACAAGAAGAAATCAAAAGTATTTTTTTGAATTGGGTCAAAGAAATTCCCACGCTTTTGAGCCTGAAAATACCTAGGTGGTTTTTTGCTTCAACTGAAGGAAAAAATCACTGCAGTTTGCATGTATTCTGTGACGCTAGTCAACAAGCTTATGCTACAGCTATTTTCTTAAGATCCGAAACATGTGACGGCGTGAATGTTCAACTTGTACAAGCCAAATCTAGAGTCTCCCCCGTCAAACGAATAACTATCCCTCGACTCGAATTATTAGCAGCTACCATCGGAGCCAGATTATCCAAAGCTGTTTCTGATACCATTAATCCTAGTATGTTGGTTTATTGGTCATCTGGACATCTCAATCCAGCAGATCTTCCTTCCCGTGGCTGCTCACCAAAACAACTGATCGATTCGAAATGGTGGGAGGGGCCTCAATGGCTTAGAAAATCTCCGAAATTTTGGCCAAGTCAAATTTACACCAGAGATGAAGAGGCAATAGTATCTGAGAAGGGTAGAACTATCGTCTCAACAAATTTATCCACAGCCATTGACTTTTCCTGGTTTCATGAAAGAATTTTGAAATACGGAAAAATTATTCGAGTTCTTGGTTGGATTAAAAGATTCATAACAAATTGTCGTAACAATAAGGATAAGAGGATTTTTTATGAAGAATTATCCTTGTCAGAGGTAGATGTGGCAGAAAAATGTATTCTGAAATTAGTGCAGACTGAAGCATTTGATGGACTTGCGGATACCCAGTTGAAGAGTTTTTGCTGCTTCATCGATGATGATGGTATCATTAGAATAAGATCCAAGGTCTCTGAGAGGGACGATTTAACTGATTTCCGTTTCCCAATGATTTTGCCATCCAAGCATCCACTTGTGATTAAACTGGTCATCGAAACACATTTGAAATCCTTGCATGCTGGTGTTGAAACTTTACTTGGTATACTGCGAGAAAGGTTTTGGATCATTAGAGGAAGAAAAACGGTAAAATCTATTGTTTCTAAATGTTCCACATGTCGCCGATTTAACGCCAAACATGTAGAAGTTCCACCTGTATCTCTACCCGAAAATAGAGTACGACAAGCTCACATATTTGAGGTCATTGGTGTGGATTTGGCCGGCCCACTTTATATTCGAACCGGGGAAAAAGTATGGATATGTCTGTATACTTGTGCAATTTATCTAGCTGTTCATTTAGAACTCTTATCGTCACTCTCTACAGATGTCTTCTTACAATCATTCAGAAGATTCGTGGCAAGAAGAGGGAGACCATCAACTGTATACAGCGATGATGGCACAAATTTTGTTGGTGCCGCAAACGCATTCTTGCAGTTGGATTGGAAAATAATAATCACGTACAGTACTGCCGAGAGAATTGCTTGGAAATTTAATCCTCCAACAGCTGCCTGGTGGGGTGGTTGGTGGGAGAGACTGATAAGAATCATCAAAGATATACTCCGAAAAGTTTTGGGTAAAGCCAGTCTTACTTATGAAGAATTATCCACCATACTTTGCGACTGCGAATCAATAATGAACTCAAGACCATTGACAAATACACATGAAGATAGCAGGGATCTTATTCCACTGACACCTGCTATGTTCCTAAAAGAAATCCCGGAATGTGGAGTTCCAGATCTAGACGCTGTGGAGAGTTCAGATATGAGGAAGCACTTGAGGTACAGGATGAAATTGAAAGATAATCTTCGTAGAAGGTTTAGGAGTGAATACTTGGGACAGATGAAACTGTCATCCAAGAAAAATCTTCAGAGAGCGATTAATGTTGGTGATGTAGTTTTGATAGGGTCAGACAATTCCAAACGATTGGACTGGCCTCTAGCTTATGTTGAAGAGTTACTACCTGGTCATGACCATAAAATAAGACTGGTCAAATTGAAAACAGCGAAAGGGACCATTCTGAGACCTCTTCAGAGGGTGTATCCTTTGGAATTAAATTGCTCTCAGGATTTGGATCTATCATCATTACCAAAAGGATTGCCTGAAAAAAATTCCCAAAGGGAGGAAACTAAAATTCAAGAGGAAAAGAGTCATGGAGAGAATTCTGGTAAATCCGAACCACTTCCGATTACCACAAGATATGGAAGGAAAGTCAAACCTATCCATAGACTCGAAATTTAGTGGATTGAGCTTTTGAACTGAATTCAATAAGCACAAGGTGGGAGGATGTTGAAGAAAGTCGACGTTCACATAATGTTATTTGTTATTGTGAAAAAAGTAGTTTCTTCTGTCAGTTTTAATGTCAGTATTTTGATAGTTTTTGCTGAAGTTAAATTATATTGAAGATATTTTAATATAATTGTGTTTTATTGGTACTTTTACTGTTTTTAAATCCATATTTGTCCTTCATACGACATATTCAATCACCGGGTAGGTGAGTTTCGAATATTTAACAAGCGGTGTTGGCAAGGTCCTACCCATTGGACGTGATGACTAGAGCCAAGAATAAACGCTGGAGGGGTGCGACCAGAGAGAAAGTACAGGAATGGATGGAGGAGGAAATGGAGAGAAGGTGGGAGGAGTATGAGGTCGCGATAAAAGGAACGATTGGGAATAGGAGAGATTGGATGGACCGGAAATTCGGGGAGGTGAACTACTTCTTAACAACAAATTAGAAAGTATCATACAAATAATGGATTTTTTACACTTGACAAACTTCTTAAAGCACGGACTGCGTCTACCAGCAATCTGCAGCTCTTTCATATGAGAACCATAAATAAGGAAACTTTGATATTCATCGACTCACTCAGTGTTATAGAAAACCTCCAAGCCATTTATACAAAAAACGAAATTGTGCAGAAAATCGAATCAATACTATCTCAACTTCAATCCAAAGACAAAACCACACAATTTCTCTGGGTTCCAAATCACACAGATATTAAAGGAAATGAGGATGCTGACGAAACAGTCAAAACCTTTTCTCCCAATCCCGCGATACCATTGATAAATATAGTTCCCAGCCAGACCAACACTTGATAAAAAAAAATACATAACCAACGAATGGCAGTTAAGATGGAATTTGAACCCCTGCAATGAACTTCGTATCTAGGCTTCCCTCCTTACAATAGATCCGATTAAGTCAAGACAATTAGGCTTAGAATTGAACACACCAGCATAACCCACCAATACCTGATGCCTAAAGAAGCCTCTGTGTGATCAGTGCCAGTGTGTTAAATCTGTGAAACATATTATTACAGATTGCCCACATCTTAATAATCTCCCTAATTTGTGGGTTGTTCCCAATAATATAAAAGAAAAAATTAAATAAAACCTCCAATGTCCCAAGTGGTTGACGCAGTGTATGTGAAAATAAGAAAATTTCGAATATGGTGGATGGCATATATTTTCACTAGTAATACCACTAGAGGTCAAATTATTTCCGGAAATTTTTTCGAGCTCATGAATATTTTGAAAATTATCCCGAGTCGAAGACGAAAATACCATCTCAAGACACAACACAGTATATTTTTTAATTCTACATAAGTTTTGAGTAACTACAAGTGGTAGAAAATTGCTTTTTTGCAAATAAAAACCAGACTGTCTCTAAAATATTCTGTCATTATAAACGTCAAAAAATTTCCAGTATAATTCGCTGTACCCACGAGGAAAAATTTTCCACTAAAATTCATCAGTTGCCATGGTGATCTGTCAAAAAACACGTTTTGATTGGTTAAAAATTACAGGTGTGGAATTTTCAGATAAATTTTTAAAACTAATTAATTGCTTTTTCCAGTGAGTACCTGAACTTTTTACCTTACTTTGTAACTGTCTATCGACCGTACGACAATTGTCACCTGCCAAGGGCCGCCTCCATTTTGGCAACGCTAACGCCGAACTTCTTCAGACCGCCACGAGCTGAGCTATCGATTGTCTTGAAGGCAAGACCTTCTTTATAATTGTCTATTTTTTAATGCTTGTCTTTTTTATTCAATTGATGTGGTAAGCACAGCTCCTAGGATACACCTACTAGAACACACCTCCTAAGACACCCTGGAGTAATTTTTGAACTCCGACCTTGAGACACATTTGGAACTCCATTACGACTGGGATACCTCCAAGGTAACTCTACTGTAACTTTTCCCGAAGCCACCTTTGAGACAGTCCACCCTTCCAGGAGGAAGAAATTTAAGGTAAGTACCTCACTTAAAAATTAACAAATGTCTCCAATTTTTGCGCTAATTTACTTTGTAAGGGCCAATTCATAAAAAAACAGAGAAAATTCCTCATTTGTTTTCATTGCCTTCAAAGCGTCACTATATTCTCTGCCGTGGTTCATCAAACAAGAAACACATTATGGCATCACAGAAATATTTGACTACCCCAAAAATGTACATTTTTAACTTGGTCCTTCACTGTATCCTTGGTAATAAAAATTCCGCAAAATTTTATAATATTTTTCCCAAGGATTTATTTGAATATGATGAGGGTGTGTTTTAATATGAATGGTTTTGACGTTTCCCCTTTACATACTAGAAATTGCAAATGAACCACCAAATTTATAGCACGATTGTGTCACCGATATTTTATGGAAAAAAATCATCCATTACGGATATTGAAAACGGTTAAAAATTATACAGCACATCCCTTTTATTTTAACAAAGGTTTCAAGTGAATAGGCAAGTTGGTAGTTCTACTGACAGACCACAAACGTGGGTTGGTAACAATACATCAAAATGAAAAAGAGATTTTTAACAACAAAAAGATGAGGGATTCTCATGATAGCCTCCGAGTGTTATATAGGAGCGGGACCCCCCAAAAAGTCGTCTAGAAAATGAAAAACCGACCAACCTCGTTCTAGTCAATAAGAACAGTCCATCTTTATATTTTCGAGAGTGCTGAAAACGAATATGACATTTATTTTTTTCTAAAGTTGGGGGAACATGGTCAAAATTGACTTTTAAACAGAAAATGCGAATAAAACGATTTAACGATTTTCGACGATCAACTCGCCGTTTCTCGCGAATAATAATTAATATTTTTTTACGAAAATTCTAGAGACAATTAAACTAGTTCGAAATTCCCAGCATTTTACAAAAGTTTTTGGGAAAGTTTGAGATTGCATTAATATGCAGTAGAAAAAAAAGATAGAGCGAGTTTAATGCCGCGCGGCTCGCATATAGCAATATAGCATATAGCAATAGGTGAATTTTGATGACAAAAATCATAGTAGAAAACGGACTGTGCCATCATGTAAAAGACGTTACGTATTATGAACCTGATATATTTTCGACTCGCAAAATGTTTTTCTCGAAATTGTTATAAACATTTAAGACGAAAAAAAGTCCTTTTTTTAGTTTTTTGTAAATAACATGAAAGCTTAGTAACTTTTCATCGTACGTAAAAAATCAGAAATTCGAAAAAAAAAATTCTTTAATTTATTGCTCGAATGTAAAACGCTTTGGGGATTTCGGATTAGTTTCATAGTCTCTAGAATTGGTTGGAGAATACGACATTAAATTTTCGTAAAAAAATATTAATTATTATTCGCGAGAAACCGCGAGTTGATCGTCGAAAATCGTTAAATCGTTTTATTCGCATTTTCGGTTTAAAAGTCAATTTTGACCATGTTCCCCCAATTTTAGAAAAAAATTATGTCATGTTCGTGTTCAGCAACCTCGAAAATATAAAGATAGTGACCAGAACGAGGTTGGTCGGTATGTGAAAAAGAAACGGGGGTGTTCCTCTCTTCTATTAAGGTTAGCTCGTTAAAACGTGTTAAGAATGATAAGTGAAGATAATCTCTAAAATATCAAACACAAATTTAGTTGAGAAAGTGAGTAAAGTAGTTTAAATACCATATTTTTGGAGATATATTCGATTGTCTAGAGCAAGACAAGAATATCTCCCCCGTTTAAGCTGGGCGAATTGTCCCTATGAGAAGTGAAGAAGAAGAAGAAAAACAACAAAAAGAACCTTATTGTTTCCAAAAATTTTGTATGCTAGTCAAATAGATAGACCAATGGAGGTATAGCTTTTTTTTGGGAGCCGAGATGGGAAACTAATAATCGAATGGGTCCAGGACCAAACAGTGTTGGGCTCATCCCCAAGGGGATGCCTACCAACCAAACCCACCTCAAACTCGCCGTTACCCCCGCCTCGGAATCACTACCCTAGCATACTTCGAGACGGGCGGCGGTCCATCGCACACTCTCCGCTCACACCGTCGTCTTCTCCCTACTATCACTCCTACCTCCCATGCCATATCAAGTCCTTCTCTCCCTCTAACCATGCTCTATACTACCTCTATCTATTCCTCCTCCCTCAACATTATCTCCTCCATGTTCTCCCAATACACCGCCTCCCCTAGTTTCCTCTCCAACTTATTCAGCACTTCCTCATTCTTCGAACATCTAAACACGTGCCCCACATCATCCTCCACTTCACACCTCTCGCACACTCCAGTCTCTCTTTTTCCAATCTTGTGGAGGTACCCTACTCTCGACCCATGCCCAGTGAACACCTGTGTCAAGAAGTAGTTCACCTCCCCGATTTTCTGGTCCATCCAATCTCTCCTATTCCCAATCTCTCTTTTTAGCGCGCCCTCATACTCCTCCCACCTTCTCTCCATTTCTTCATCCATCCATTCCTGTACTCCCTCTCTGGTCGCACCCCTCTAGCGTTTATTTCTGGCTCTAGCCATCACGTCCAATGGGTAGGTCCTTGCATGCACCGCTTCTGCCAGTCCACCCATTGTCCTGAACCCCTGCACCACCGCACCGTACAGCAACTCTGCTCTACCGTCCTACCAATTATCCTCCTCTTCCACTCTCCCGGCCCCTTCACATTACACATCAATCTCCCCAGCCATGCTGCCCTCACTTTCCCCTTCTCTGTCGCCTTTAACATGTGTGTTCTGAAGGATAATTGACTATCCAACCACACAACAACATAACATAACAACATAACTCCCAATACTCGTCAACAGTGACAATTGACAATTGCACCTTTGTCACTTCAAACCTGATGAATATTGAAATTTATAAAGGGCGAAACCCCCTAGCAGCACGCAATGCCAAGCCACGTTTTACGACATGGGTTTACATGGGTGGTGTGCTTATTTGTAGCATGCAACGTGTTAATACGATATAAATTTTAATCAGAAAATTGTCAGTAGACATGGATTTAAAAAAAAACAGAAATCGTGGAAAATATTGTGCTTCTCACGTTGTATTCATTAGAGAACTGGAGGATGATACTAATATTGTACAGAATGCAAGTTATACAGTAAACCACAATGCCAAACCTTTTCTATCAACAGCTCTGTAGCTGTATTTCTGTTGTAATGTCAGAAGGACGCGACGCGACAAAACTTTTGCATGGTGAAGGTTTGGAAGGTTTGGAAGGTTTGGAAGGTTTGGAAGGTTTGGAAGGTTTGGATGGTGAAGCAAAAGGCACATTTTACAGTTTTACACGTATTAACACACATGGGAAGTTTCCGAGAATTCAGAATCACCAAACATGGAATGGCGTGACGTGGTATTTCGTCGAGTACTCAGCACCTCAGCCTTCACTGAGAAAAAAAAACTCATCCTCAAAACCGTTGAACTTAAGTATCTAGGTGTGATCTAAATAGTAAACTCCTGTGGAATAAACACGAAAATGAGATTACATACAAAGCAGAAATAGCTCTAATGGTGTGCAGGAACTTGGCAGGGAAAAATAAGTCATCGTGAGTCATCACTTGTAATGAATTCAAAGGAGAGGTTGTATATGCTTTACAGGAGCAATGAAAAACATTACCAACGGCGGCCATGGAAGAGGTTCTTAACTTCACGCCACTACATCTGGTGGTGAAAAGTGTTGCAGAAAGAACAAGATACAGAGTAAGTAAAGAAGAAATCATTAAAAAACACCTCTTCGCTTTTTAGAATTCAGAAAACCTGTGACATGCCACAGGATGTTGAATGTTGGATGTTGAAAAAGTATAAATTGGATACAAAATACAGTAACGAGAAGGAATGGAAACCCAACACCATTAACAGACTTGGAAAGAATGCCATTCAATGGTATACAGGCCGCAAATTCATTTAAAATTGAGTTCAAAATGGAATTACATGTTATATAGATCCCGATATTATGTGGTCCGCATGTAATCGGAATGAAAAGGAAATATTGCAGCATCTTCTTTTAGATTGTCCAATTTACGTCGTCATGAAACAAAATATTTCTTTAATTAATCAAAACCCTACAAAATATCACAATAGTTGAAGCCAGGTAAATTTGTGAATATGTGTGGAATATAATAATGTTGCGTCCATTTATTGTCAATGAGTAATTGTGCTGTAGGATGTCTTAGGGCGATATATATTTGTTTATATTTATTATTGTTATAGATTATTATTGTTAAATTGTTTGTTAGTGTATAGGATATTGTTTAATTTGTACAGTTACACCCTTGCTGTAAACTTATGTTCCTGAATCAATAAATTACTATTATACAGACGGCTTTAAAGCAAAAGAGGTGATTGGGATGGGAGTGTACGGACCAATATCCAAACACTCTGGAAGCCACTAGTATATTTCAATCCGAAATTCATGCCATGGTAAAGATTGCCCATTTCAATATTGATAAATTATATAGAAGGCAAAGGATTATCATCATGTCGTATAGTCAAGCAGCCATTAAGGTATTACTGAGTTCTGGTGTAATAAGTTCTAAAATGGTATGGGAATGCCTAATAGTAGTTTGTGCAACTAGTGTGGATATGAAGGCCATATCGCACGAGGACGAAGTTTGAGCCCGACGCCGTAGGCGGAGTGCTCAATCGTCCGAGAGTATTTTTTTTCTACGACCCACTTAAGAAAAAATCTAGAAGATAAACATTTTATTAAACTATAATATAACTTCAAATTAAAAATTTTTAATAATTTTACTATTATTATTATTTTATTATTATTTAGAAATAAAATTAAAATTTAAAAAAAATTTCCCAACGCGGAATCGAACTCTGGCCTACCGCGTGAGAGGCTGGGATACTTACCACTGGACTACCGAAGAATATACTAATCATCTATCTATAACGTCAAATGTATTACATAAAAACTGACGTTTGTCAGGAGTACCCTTAAATATTCAATTTATTGTGTTTCTATACGTTATACGTCTCCTTTGCGGCTAAGCGAATATCTGGTGGAAAATTATTTATTGATTCATCACTGGAATCACTCATTTTTACTAATATTTTTCTTAAAAACTATTTTGACAAGTTATTTTGACGTTTCTATGAAATTGAAAAAAGATTAGTTGGCGGGTACTAAACGCAAATGCTTATTGGTGGATTTCATATACGTTCTAGGATGTATATGAAATCATATCCGTTCAGTTAACCGGAATGGCCTACATTTACATTCTGTAAATTGTGCAGAAAATGGATAATATACATGTGGGTGTAGAAAAAAAACTTTTTACATTTTTGACTACCCTGTACCAATTTCATTAAAAAAACTGGTGTTGACTAGTGAATTAAAATTAAAAATCGGCCTGTTTAAGTGTTTTTATTTACGAGTATATCACTGTTTATTAAGCCAATAATGAATTTATGCGTAATTCTATGGACGCTCTGTATATTTATAGAAACATTTTATCTTCAATTTCATTCTGAATACAACTGGTTGGTAAATTGAATATCAAATCCAAACTAACGGTAGTCTGTGTTGACATTTAAATTGAATATATCAAATGCAAGTAATATTTCACGAGCAGTTATGAGTAGGTGATCGAAGTTTAAAGTCCCTCCAAAAAAAACTAAGAAATCAAACTGTTAGTAATACTGCAATAGTTAATAGATAAACTTTATATGACTTTAACTAGATTCTTATATTATTTCAACGGCTTGGCAACGTATTCCTTATTTGATGATGAAATTCGGCTATAATGTCACTGAGATTTATATTGTGTTAATTGGCATTCATGGAACGCTTAAGATTGGGTATAGGGAAGTGAACTGTCCACTGCCCTTATTTTCGGCCTTAGAATTAAGTAAAAGTATAAAAATATGGTTGTTTCATTTAAAAAACTGAGATATTTGACATTTGTAAAGTTGAACTTTTCATCACTTTTTTACGAACCCTGTATTCGACATGTCACCAAATACCTTGATCGTCCTACTAATCAACCCCACAAGATCTTTTTTATTTGGTATTGGGGATGTTCACACAGAATTTTCAATATGAATGTCTACACCTGTCAATTTTTTATTAAAATAAATATAAATTTAAAGTAGAATCCGAAAAGTAAATAATATACAGGGGTTACATTTAAAATAACAAAATTGTCGTTCACTTTCGATATAACCGGAAGTGACATGTATGTCAAAATATTTTCCATAAATTCGCCATAACTTGCTCTCTATCTATGCCAATTTTTATAGAAATCTTGTGAATAGTCTTCAATATATAGATAGTGCAAGCTCGTCGTGAAACAGCCTAACCAAATATAACTGAAACGAAAGTAATATTGATATAAAGTAAAAATTATGATGAGGAAAGATTTGGCATTATGTGAAGTTTACAATTTTGTATTTTACTGTGTAAACCGCTACGAAATCATTCTCTTGAATATGTAAAAAATTTGGGTTATCTGAGTGGCCTGCAGCATATTATTTTTATTAACATTCCTCGACGTTCACGTGGGTATCATCTACAAATTAAAAAAAACCAACAGAATGAGAAGATTATAAAAATTCACTACAGGAAATAAACACGGTAATGCTGAAAATTATCTTTAAATTCATCTGCATATTCTGCGATGTTATGTATGAAATTTTGTTTTAAAAGTGGAATAACCAAAGTGAAATATGTTCATATCGAATAACTGAAAAATTTCGTTTAAATAGCTGAAGCTGGAAGCTTTAGTAATGAAATTTAAGAGGGAATCTCTTTGAAATGAAATACTTGTGATTGTTAAAAAGAAGCTTATAACCCATTTGTCTGTACAAATATGTAAAATAAATGAAAAATACAATTCTATTCCTTCATCACGGCTCTTTTCAGTTTAATATTAAACGAGTGCGAAATAGTATAAAATTTAAATGAAATGGAAGATTAAAAGATTTAAATTACCTGCTGTGCATACAACAGAAAATAAATGGAAGATTTTATAGCAGTGGATAATAGAAGAGCCTCTCCACTATGACCTTTGCAAATCTATTACGTGTGTCCTCATGTGTTGCCAGAGTTCCTTGTCTTGACCCCTTATTATTATTAAACTCCGTAGGCCGGATCTTAGTTCCTCCAAATACTGGGAGGGTTGTGATTTTTCCTCCCCTATGGTCGAAAACCTTAGCATAGTCAGGCCTTCGCAGTAGCACAGTATGTGTGCTGAGGTTTCCTCATCTTCTTAGCAAAACCTGCGACCGTGTCAGCCAATTCAATGTTGTTTATTTGTATTTCGCGTCTACAGTTTTTTGCCAGAAACCCAACCCGGATCCGCATTGTTTATCTATTCTGGCTCAATAGGTACTCCTATCTACCTGTCTCATTCTATATGCCTTGATCCACCATTCTCGAAGCTATTTGCCTCTTTCAAGGCTTTTGCTATACCACAGATGGGTTCTGGACCAATCGAAGCACATCGTGCTTCTTCTCGGGCTAGTGATATGAGTGGCCTGGTATCTAAACTAAGTCTGTTTCAACTGCCCAACTTTTGTAGGGTCTTTTCCTTAAACTCTTGTCTTAATAACTCTCCTACACACTGCTATATTGCTGCCTGCAGCTTATTCCCTCCATGCCCCTCTGTCTGTTATGATTGTTTTGAAGTTTTTCCCAGAGCTACACTTGGTAATCATTTCGTCTGATAGCATTTTTTTGATAAGGAGCCGTCCCTTCGCCGGCACCACCTTAGCCTCCTGGGCTTATTGTGGATACTTCTAGTATTCTGACTACAGCCTATTCAGCCAATCCGTTCCCTGTATTAGCTCATACAGGTTCTTTGCTGGTTGGTTGTAGAAGTCTTCTGGAGTCATTTGGGGTCTACCATACAGTTTCTGCCTCCTGTGGTCCAGCGTATCACAGTTGCATACTATATGCAGAGCTGTTTCGGTATCCTTTTTGCATCTTCTGCATGTAAGGTCTCCGTTATACAGCCCTATTTTGTTCAGGTGCTCCTTTGTGGGAAAGTGTCCCGTAAGTAGCCCCGTTATGGTGCGTAGTTTGTTCCTGCTCATTGAGAGCAGTTCTTTCGCTACTTTTTCTGATGGTTCCTTTATGAATTTCTTTCCATGTATTTGCCTGGGCGTATTCTTCCAGTGTTTATTGTGTTGTTCTTTTACCCACCCTTTTAACCATGACCTAGTTGAGCATCTGGGAATGCCCACAGCTGGTTCGGGTCCGTTCATCAGGGTTGACGATCCTGCTCTTGCGAGTTCGTCAGCTTTTTCATTGCCAGCGATTCCTTTGTGACCTGGGACCCACTCCAGTGTTACACTGTTCCGAGTCGCCAGTCTTCTAAGTCCTTCGCCGCATTCCCATACCAGCCGAGATGTTACCTTAGAGCTCTGAAGTGCTTTAAGGGCAGCTTGACTGTAGATCCTGATCTGCCTGTTGTTGTAGGCTCTCATGTTATTTGCCCTTGCACATGCAAGTATTGCATAGACCTCTGCTTGAAATACCGAGGCGTATTTTCCAAGCGAGACGATTCCTTCATATTTGCTCGACTTGCTGTATATGCCCGCTCCGGTATATGTCCGTCTGTGTACCAGATCAGTTCATTTGCTCTACTGAGTGGTGGTGCGTTCTCTTCCTCAAGCTCCTTTCGATCTTTGATGACAATCTCGAAGTTCTTGCGAAAGATATATCTGGTGGTCTTGTGGTCTGTTGGCATTTTAAAGATGTCGTCATCCACATGCCTTATTTCTGTGTGTCCTCTCCCATGTGCCACGTCATGGTCTGATGCTTTCTCCAGTCGGGTTAGAGCTGCCCTTGCTTAGCACATTATGACACAATGTAGCGGAGGAAGGTCTAGCATTGTCTCCAGCGCCGCTGTAGGAGTAGTCCTCATTGCCCCTGTAATGCCAATGCATGCAAGTCTTTGGACCTTGCTTAGTTTTAGCATTGCAGAGGTTTGTCTGATCTTTGGCCACCAGACCATAGATGCATATGGAATTCTGGGGATGACAACCATTTTGTACAACCAGTGTACCATGCTTGGTCTAAGTCCCCATTTAGTGCCGTAAGTGCGTCTGGCAACCATGAAGGTTACCTCTGCCTTCTTGATCACGTGCTGAAGGTGTCGGTTCCAAGTTAAACCTGGGTCTAGGATAACCCCAAGATATTTTACTTCGTCCGACAATTGTATTGGTTCACCTTGAAGCGTCAGAGGGCCAAGTCCTTCCCTTTTCCTTCTTCTGGTAAACGCAATTATCTGTGTTTTTGAGGGACTTATGCGTAGCTCTTCTTCTACAGTCCAGCCTGTTACTACATTTAAAGCCATCTGGAGTCTGTCTCTGGTTGTACTGTTGTATTTACCTTGGGATAGAATTACCAGGTCATCTGCATATCCTATGGTGTAAAATCCTTCTCTATGTATGGTTCTAATGAGCCCGTCCATGACCAGGTTCCACAGCAGCGGGGACAGTACTCCCCCCTTTGGACAACCCCTGGTTGCACGCACGGCCATTGTCTCCCCCTTAAGAGTTGCTTCTATTAGCCTGCTTCTGAGCATGCAGTCTATCCATCTGCAGCTCGTGGCATCAATCCCAATTTTCCTCGTTTCCTTGGCTATGGATTCGTAGGAGGTGTTGTCAAAAGCTCCTTCTATATCTAGAAAGGCTGCGAGCAGCACCTCTTTATTTTCCAGCACGTATTCAGCCCTTTTGACGAGTTGATGTAATGCTGTTTCGGTTGATTTTCCCTCTCTGTATGCATATTGATCCTGGTGTAGTGGTCTTGTAGCCAGTATACCGTCTCTGATATGTCTATCAAGAAGTTTTTCAAGAGTCTTCGGCATAAATGACATTAGACTGATTGGTCTCAGAGCTTTAGCCGTGTCCTGTCCAGATTTTCCAGGTTTTGGTATAAATGTAGCTCTGATGCGTTGCCAAGTTCTTGGAATATGCCCTAGAGCTAGGCTAGCTCTGAGCAATTCACATACCCTGTAGTGTAGTGTGTTGCCTCCTTTTTGGAGTAGAATAGGATAAATCCCGTCTGGTCCCGGTGATTTATATGGTTTAAAGCTGTTCAGAGCCCAATTTGTTTTTTCCACGTCTACCACTTCGCTATTCGCCAGTCTATCCTGGATGCCCATCGTGGTTGATCCAGTCCTGTCACTGGGGAGTTCTGCGGTGGCATGGTAGGTATTGATCCAGGGAAGTGTACCTTAAGTAGCTCTTCCATGGTTTCTTTCCCATTTCCAGTGTATTGTCCGTTATCTTTTTTGATAACGTGTGTAGTCTGATTAGGATCCTTGAAAGAATCTTCTGCAGTCTGGCACACTCGTGAGTCTGTTCTATCTCCTCACAGTGCCTCCTCCAGGAGTCTCTCTTTACTTTCCTTATCAGTTTGTTGTATTCAGTTAGGGCCCTCGTATAATTTCTTTCTTAACTGTCTCCGTTTTTCGGAAAGTTCATTTGTCCACCAGGGCACATTCCTGTTGGATATCTTCCTTACCGTTGAGCGGTTGTTTTCAAACACTGAGATAATTGCTTCCTGTGTTAGGTCTGCCGCTATCTCTAGGTCTGTTGTGTTCTTAATTTTTACTATCGCTCGGTCTAAACTATTGCCTAGTTCTGCAGTAAATGTTTCCCAGTTCGTTTTTCGCGGGTTACGATAGTATTCTATTTTCGGTTCAGTTCCCGAAATTTGGAAATATATGTGTTTGTGGTCAGAAAAACTTTCCTCCTCGGACACATACCAATTGCTCACGAAGTTACTTATGTAATGAGTGCCAATCGTGATATCAATAACCTCCTTTCTGTTTGAGTTAACGAAAGTCGGTTTATTTCCTTCATTTAGTACGCAATGAATTCTAGTAATGACTCACCTCTTTCGTTGGTGTTGGTGCTTCCCCAGTTTAGATTGTGTGAATTGGCATCGCACGCAATGATCAGCTGCACACCCTTCTTCCTGGAGAACTTGACCAGTTCTTCGACTTCCCTGGTTGGTGGTAGTCTGGGGTCATCGTAAGGAAGGTAGGCCGATGCGAGAATTGCTTCTCTAGTCCCACTTCCTTGCCCCAGTGTGATGAGGACCGCCGCTAAGTCTGATAGCATTACCATTATGGGGTAGATTTCCATCTCTTTATACGTCTTACCGTGCAGTCTGCTTATTTCCTTGCCCCAGTGTGATGAGGACCGCCGCTAAGTCTGATAGCATTACCATTATGGGGTAGATTTCCATCTCTTTATACGTCTTACCGTGCAGTCTGCTTATAAGAGCTTTCAATCTGGTCAATCTACAAATAACTGATCTGGATTCGCCCTGTATATGGACATGAAGGGGCGATAGGTTCAGCAAGTCTGCTAATGTGGATGTTTAGGTGCCAGGCAAGCTTGCCGTTGACAGTTTAGCTTTTTAAATTTTCAGTGCTGATTATCAGAAGTGGGAAAAAGTAACTGGAATGAGTGTGCAGGTGTCAGACTCGCCAGGAGAGCGAGATAGGCGTAGGCAGGCAAAGTGTCAGGCTCACGAGGAGGTGAGATGGGCGTAGAGACAATCGTCAGGTCCAGCACTCTAGGTACCTCGATGACGAGGAGCGGAGCAGGATGGTCGAATGGTAGTCACAGTCGCAGTAATGATATCTTATAATATCTAATTTGAAGGATAGGAACCGTCCGTAGGGCAGGGGTTACGTAAGGGTTTGGTCCCGTATTCGAATCCTGACAGTTTCGCTTTCTCAATTTTCAATTAGACAAGTATTTTGTCTCTTATGCTATTGGAATTTCCACCCTATAAAGAACTGGAACTTTCTTCCTGGTAGAAACTACTATCGTGGTTTTAAAAGGGTTTACTATTAGTCCTCCTCTTGGCACCTTGCTGATTATTTTTAGGGAAGTTTGTGTTCGCTCCAAGACTGTTCCTGCGAATTTGACTTTTGCAATAATCGCAAGATCGTCGCGTACCTTTAGCAATACATGCCTTTCGATGTTAGCCTCTTCAGCAATTCGTCTACTAGGACCTTTCCTTGTGAACAACCCCTTCCTGTTCTAGCTGTGACTGTGGTAGAAGTCATGGAGATATTATTATGGAAAATACGTGTATCAACACTATTATTTGGTTGAAAAGCAACGAGATCATTTTTATTGTTCCAGTTTCGGTCTACCACTAATTGCATAATATAAAAATTATATGTCGGCAATTTGTATTCAAAAAAAAGAAACACTTGGATATGGAAATATCAATAATAATTGTAGAACTGAATACTAAGCAACTTTTTATGGTTGCTTGACACGCTAAATAGGTTTTTTCTCTATTAAAAAGAAACATTTTATTAGTTTTTCAAGCTTTGGGCTATTAAAGTTTGTCGAGGTCGAATCGATTAGGTTTATATGGTGATAATCCAATAAAAATATGCCGACTTTGCATCCTTATAATGCTGTGCAAATTTTTTTTGTCTTTTTATTATAGGGAATTTATATACAGTGAGTCAATTTTAAAGCTTACAATGGGGTATGTTTCGTTAAGGAGACAAAAAAATCTCTAAGCTGTTTCCAGGGGGGTGGGGGAGTTAAAATAACATTAGACATGATGCACTTTCATCAACCCACTATGTCCCACCTACAAAACTTCAAATAGCAACTCCTACTTGTGGAATTTTTTACGGGCCATCCAACGTTACAGGTGAGAAACATTAAGGTAAGGAAAGCCCCAGGGATAGATGGCCTGAGGGGTGATATGATGAAGAGGCTGTTGGATGACAATGGGGAGTACTTCTGGGAGTTATTCAACAGGGTGTTAAGGGAGGAAGAGTTTCCGGAAGGATGGAAGGTGGCCAGGGTGATACTGCTGAAGAAGGCGGGTAGAGAGTAGAAGCGGGCGGGGGACTACAAGCCCATCAGCCTGCTATGTGGTATGGATAATGGAGGGGATAATAAAGGATAGGATTGAGGAGGAAGTTGGTAGGAATGGGGGTTTTAGGGTAAACCAGCACGGGTTTGCGAAAGGAAAATCATGTATCTCGGCGCTGGGCAGGGTAATGGGCTTGGTGGAGAGGGCTAGGGAGGGCAGCTGGAGGAACAAGAAATTGGCCCTGCTCGTGTTCTTCGACGTCGAGAACGCGTTCAACAGTGTCAGCAAACGGGCAGTGTTGAACGCGTTGCTGAGGCTTGGGGAGGGGGAGGATTTGGTTAACCTGGTAGAGGACTACCTGACGGGACGTGATAGTAGACACTAGAGGGAGGAGGTATGAGACAGAGGCTGGAGTGCCCCCGGGCTCGGTTCTTGGACCGACGCTATGGAAGTGTGTGTTTGATGAGGTTTGTGGGATAGTATGTGAAGAGGGATGTGAGATTACCTGTGTATGCGGACGATGTGTGTCTGGTATGTACGGCAAAGGGAGAGGCGGAGATAGAAAGAAAGGCGGAGATAATGTGTAGTAAGATTGTGGAGAAGATAGAGCGGTGCGGACTAGAAGTGGCGGAAGATAAGACGGTAGGGTTGCTAGTGAAGGGACGGAGCAAGACGAGGGAAGTGGCGGTAATGGTGAAGGAAAGGATAATTCGTATGGAGAAGTCTGTGAAATGCCTAGGGGTGTGGTTGGATAGTCAATTATCCTTCAGAAGTCACATGTTAAAGGCCGCAGATAAGGAGAAAGTGAGGGCAGCATGGCTGGGGAGATTGATGTGTAATGTGAAAGGGCCGGGAGAGTGGAAGAGGAGGATAATTGGTAGGACGGTAGAGCAGAGTATGCTGTACGATGCGGAGGTGTGGGGTGAAAGAGCGGGAGTGAATGCGAGGGTAAGGCCTCTTCTGTGGGTACAGAGAGGGATATTGCTGAGGGTGGTGCAGGGGTACAGGACAGTGGGTGGACTGGCAGCAGCGGTGCTGGCAAGGACCTACCCATTGGACGTGATGGCTAGAGCCAGGAATAAACGCTGGAGGGGTGCGACCAAGGAGGAAGTACAGGAATGGATTGAGGAGGAAATGAAGAGAAGGTGGAAGGAGTATGAGGGCGCACTAAAAGGAGCGATTGGGAATAGGAGAGATTCGATGGACCGGAAATTCGGGGAGGTGAACTACTTCTTGACACAGGTGTTCACTGAACATGGGTCGAGGGTAGGGTACCTCCAGAAGATTGGAAAAAGGGAGACTGGAGTGTGCGAGAGGTGTGAAGTGGGGGATGATGTGGAGCATGTGTTTCCCTTTGGGGATGAGTCCAACACTGTCCTGGACCCATTCGAACATTAGTAACAATTGTACAAAGTGTAATAATAAAGCAAACAAAATATTATGCATTAGCAGTTAGGAACTGGTTGGACAATCATTATCCAAATAAATGGATTGAAAGGAGAGGTACCATTGAGTGGCCCCCTACGTCACCAGACTTATCGCCACCTGATTTATTTCTTGAGATGGCTGTTTATAAAAATCAACCCACCTCAATTGACGATTTACGACCTAATGCAATCTCACAGAAAATGGACTAAATACGAGTATATGGCGTCGATGTGAATGTTTATGTTTGTCATGATTACAAAACGCTAAGTAAAATGACAGATGAGTGCAATAAAATTTTTATTGCACTAGAGCAATAAAGAACCAGTTTTTCCACTAAATAGAGTTCGACAAAGTTTTGTTTTTTGCATTAACGTAGAAAAATTAAATTAAATTTGATAAGGTAGCTATTGGTCTCTTCCACTGCAACCTTTTCAGAGCTTTGGTGGTCCTTTGAGACTAGCTTACATTATTTAGACCGATTTATTTTATGCAGCCCTATTGCATCGAGACTGTACCTATCATGTACTGTCTTGTCGGTTGCTTTTTTCGTCTAGAACAAGAATCCCCACATTCGTCAGGCATAAGATGTACTCTACACATAGCTTCGTTTATCAGCCACATTCCATTTGTGTGCTTATTAAGCTTGAAGTGTCATTATTAAACCTAATACGACATTGAGAGTTTTCCTATCTTTGCTTATTAGGTCTGCCGTAAATTTTGGTCAACTGACCTGGTGAAATTTTCCACCGTTCCAGAGGTTTCTGTGTCATCCACTTTCCTGTGGCTATGTTTGTTGTCGATTTTACGGCGTCGCGGAAGGGTTTTAGTCTAATGTATTGGTTAGGTTATCCTTGTTTGGCGTATTTGTATTTGTATTTTCGTTTACCTTGATAAGCATAGTTACGAATATAAAAAATAACTTGCACAGACTAATTTTACTACCATATAGTTTATGGCGGATCAAAGAAATTTCTTCTCTATTATAAATATTATTATTATGACGATACTTCTCATCATCCCTGTGATACAAGAGCTTTTCCTAGTGATACTTGGAAAACTGCTCTGTTTTGATCCGAACTTTGCTGTCACTGTTACTCAACATTATCATGATGTTTTTGTAAATACTTTTAAATCAAAATTGCTCCCTCTTTTCTTTATTACACCTATTATTTGCCGTATCTGGTCGCCGCCACTGATATTATATAATCTTCCCCACTAACGATTTTCCAAAGATATAAGTACACCAATATCCGTCTCCGGTAAAGAAAATTCAATCGTGAATGGCTGGAAAATTGATAAATGCATTATCCAATGCAATAGAAAATCAGGCACAATTGGAATTAAGAAAATCGCTTGTCATAGTTGGATTGTTAGAAATTAATGGGGGTCGAAAACGTGATTTCATACCTTATCATGGGAGTAGGTACATTTTTTAATGGGGTCTAAAAATACCAAATAATTAAGAAAATATGAGCCTCACATTTAACAAAATATTTTACTTTTATATTTAATTATTTTTTATGGTCAAGTATTGGTTGTACCGTTGTATCTCAGAAACTATGTATTGTACAGTAAATTGGATAAAAATCTGTCAAAATGACACTGGAGAAATTGTTGTTTTCAAGCTTCCTACTGCAACGCTAGAGGACGTAGTTTGTGCATTAATAATTGTAACCATAATCGAAATAATGTGACCGAATGATTTTATCAATATACATCAAGTTTAGTGGCTGCATCAGTGTTGTCAATGTGAGGATTTTCAGACAATTTCGCTAACCGGATAATTTTTGGATAGATACATAACTTTTATTTAGACAACCCAGTGTCCCTTTGATAATTTTGACAAATTATAATAATTTTTATTTCTGCATGGACTTCATTCTATTGGATGTAAGCTGTCATTAAAAATCTTTGCTTTTATATTTTTATACATTATTTGCTAGTAGACTAGTAGCTCCTGTAGACCTATTTCCCGGAGGAATTTTAGGATTTAATTTAGGTAAGTGTCCCTCTTCTATCCACTAGTCTCCTAGGTGCTGTGTCCAAGGATTCTGAATTGCTATGCAATCCACAACTGTGCATGGAGGTTTCTTCTTCCATACCACAGAATCTACATTCTTCTTGCTCCACTATTTTGAGCTTTTCAAGCAGCTCATTCAGGCGACAGTGTCCCGTTAGGACATCTGTAAAAACTCTTACAGCCCTATGCATAGTCGATCGCCACCGACTCGCCATACTTTTGCCGCTCGCTATGAAAGATTTGTAATGCGTAGACAATCGCCAGAAAAATGACGATAGCGCAGTGGCTTATATTTTGGCGTAGCGGTGGCATTCGGATGAAGATGGTCAGGGCCAACTCCGGCAAACTGTTTAAGAGGGCCCTCCGCGCAGGTGTATAAACCTTAAAACTTACACAAAACTTGTTACTTATCTAGTAATTTTTTGGTTCAAAATATTTACGATAGATGTCGCTAGTAGTACCGAATCGGCTTTTATTTATGTAACTTATTTTCTCTCGCTCTTTTTGTCTTTCCACTCTTGACCGTATAGGTATAAAGTATTCTTCACGATTCAAACAAACTTCTCTCCGGATTAGCTGTTTCGAAGCTAATCTTGTGAATATTTTCACGTGATAGGTTACCTATAGATATAATATATACATCCCATTATTAATTATTACGGACCATTTTTCATTTTTTTAAAATAATTTATGGAATACGAAATAAACTAGGTATAATATATACATTAGATATCAAAATTTAAATTAGATGTATTTTTGCTCAAGAGTCTCAAGTAGGTATAGGTAGGTACATTTATTTTGGACAATTTCAAAAATTATAAAGAAAAGATGTTTAGAATTAAAAATAACTGCCAAATATTTAACACATTGTTTTACATCAAAAATTTTTTTATTTCACAGAAAATGTCGAAAAAATTATTTTTTTGACTACCTATTTGAAAGTTATTTTTAATTCTAAACATCTTTTCGTTTTTAAAAGATTACTTATTTTAAAATATGTTTATACAAAAAGGAACTGAATTTGACCGAGCTTTTCGCTAAAACATTTTAGAAACTTCAGTTTTTTTACCCATTCTACGGACCTACCCTCATTCCAAAAATAATTGAAGCCACATAACTAGTAACTAGTAGGTACCTACTGATAAGATAAGAAAACAGATTGAAGGGAAAAATAAATAAAGCTCAGATATTTCAACTCTACCAATGACGAAGAAGCGCTATTGCCATTTCTAGAGTAGGTAGACGAAATTAATTTTTTAGTCTTACTTTGTTTTACAATATTTTTCAAATCAACAACTAACACTATTACTAAGTCATCCTTTGATAATAATTATTTGGGTTCTTATTTTCTCTCATTGTTTTAAATGCTTATATAATCAATTAATTTGTAAGGTAATTTCGACTAGGTATATTGACAAGACAAAGTTACCTACAAAACATTTATGCTTCGAAATTTTTTAAAATGTAATGTTACCTACCTCTCATTCATTAATTTTATTCAACAATTATTATTACCTATGGCAAGCTAAAAACTATATAACCATCCTCATCTCTATTTATCGTCATAATGGAGAGGATTATTAAATTGTAAGGATTTCTAGGGATAATTTTTACATTTGGCATCGAAGCTTTAGAATCCAAAAGAGCCAAGTAAAATCGTAAAATACAGAATGCTGCATTCACAACCGATGTTGCCATGTTATACGAAAATCCTCAAACAAGGAGAAAAAATTTTTTAACGAGAAAATCTATGCACGTCTGCACGTCATAAGATATTAGGTATATTTTTACGTACTTGCAATATCTATATAGTGACCATTTTACCTGTATGTTAGGTATCTTATGTTTTCAAAATTCGATATTCGACTTCGTACCTAGAGTGTATTTGTGTATTAGTCATAAGGCAAATTGTGATTAATTTTTGGGTTTCCAAAATAGATATATATATATCAGGTATGTGCTTATATTTTGTTATTGTTTCATTTCAGATAATTGTAGGTTTTTCATTATTATTTTCTTGTTACAATAACTAGGTAAGTAAATTCAATATTATTTTTATAGTTGTGGCAACTATGTAAATTCTAAACATTTAAGTTTTCATGTGCATTATGTGCAAAAAACGAACAAATTCGACTGGGTAGTTTTTAGATCCAGGGTCAATCGGGCAATTGAATATAACCAGAATACAACCAAAGAATACACTAAAATAACTGACAGTAGCAGATGTTACATTGTTGTGTATGTCTGCGATAATATAGATCTATATATACAGGAAATTGAGATAGATAGAAAAATATGGGCCGAAAAAATGAGTCTGAAACTGAAGCAATTCTATACAGAATGTATAGCTCCTGAAATAATCAGAAATCAAATAGGAAAAGGACAGAAATGCATTGACCCTCCTTATATCAAGCAAGCAATATCAGAATATGAGAAAAAGAAGTCTGGCAAGACAGAATCCAGAAAATTAGGGCAAAGATATGGATGCCGATACTAATGCGTAAGTAAAAACACTAACAAGACTTGTTTACAAAAATCTAATTTCTTTTCATTTTCAGAACTGACAAGTGACACAGGTCCAAATAATATTCCATATAGCAGTGTTCGCTATAACTATTCAGTAAGTAAAAAAATGTCAACACCTATTTAGAAGAAACATCTAATCTTTATATTTCATTTACAGTTCTGATTATGTAATTAAAACGAAGCCAGATGTAACTGCCCGCACAGGTCCAAATAATATTCCATATAGCAGTGTTCGCTATAACCATTCAGTAAGTAAAAAAATGTCAACACCTATTTAGAAGAAACATCTAATCTTTATATTTCATTTACAGTTCTGATTATGTAATTGAAACGAAGCCTGATGTAACTGCCCGCACAGGTCCAAATAATATTCCATATAGCAGTGTTCGCTATAACTATTCGGTAAGTAAAAAAATGTCAACACCTATTCAGAAGAAACATCTAATCTTTATATTTCATTTACAGTTCTGATTATGTAATTAAAATGAAGCCTGATGTAACTGCCCGCACAGGTCCAAATAATATTCCATATAGCAGTGTTCGCTATAACTATTCAGTAAGTAAAAAAATGTCAACACCTATTTAGGAGAAACATCTAATCTTTATATTTCATTTACAGTTCTGATTATGTAATTAAAAGGAAGCCTGATGTAACTGCCCGCACAGGTCCAAATAATATTCCATATAGCAGTGTTCGCTATAACCATTCAGTAAGTAAAAAAATGTCAACACCTATTTAGAAGAAACATCTAATCTTTATATTTCATTTACAGTTCTGATTATGTAATTAAAACGAAGCCTGATGTAACTGCCCGCACAGGTCCAAATAATATTCCATATAGCAGTGTTCGCTATAACTATTCGGTAAGTAAAAAAATGTCAACACCTATTCAGAAGAAACATCTAATCTTTATATTTCATTTACAGTTCTGATTATGTAATTAAAATGAAGCCTGATGTAACTGCCCGCACAGGTCCAAATAATATTCCATATAGCAGTGTTCGCTATAACTATTCAGTAAGTAAAAAAATGTCAACACCTATTTAGGAGAAACATCTAATCTTTATATTTCATTTACAGTTCTGATTATGTAATTAAAACGAAGCCTGATGTAACTGCCCGCACAGGTCCAAATAATATTCCATATAGCAGTGTTCGCTATAACCATTCAGTAAGTAAAAAAATGTCAACACCTATTTAGAAGAAACACCTAATCTTTATATTTCATTTACAGTTCTGATTATGTAATTAAAACGAAGCCTGATGTAACTGCCCGCACAGGTCCAAATAATATTCCATATAGCAGTGTTCGCTATAACTATGCGGTAAGTAAAAAAATGTCAACACCTATTTAGAAGAAACATCTAATCTTTATATTTCATTTACAGTTCTGATTATGTAATTAAAACGAAGCCTGATGTAACTGCCCGCACAGGTCCAAATAATATTCCATATAGCATTGTTCGCTATAACTATTCAGTAAGTAAAAAAATGTCAACACCTATTTAGAAGAAACATCTAATCTTTATATTTCATTTACAGTTCTGATTATGTAATTAAAACGAAGCCTGATGTAACTGCCCGCACAGGTCCAAATAATATTCCATATAGCAGTGTTCGCTATAACTATGCGGTAAGTAAAAAAATGTCAACACCTATTTAGAAGAAACATCTAATCTTTATATTTCATTTACAGTTCTGATTATGTAATTAAAACGAAGCCTGATGTAACTGCCCGCACAGGTCCAAATAATATTCCATATAGCAGTGTTCGCTATAACCATTCAGTAAGTAAAAAAATGTCAACACCTATTTAGAAGAAACATCTAATCTTTATATTTCATTTACAGTTCTGATTATGTAATTAAAACGAAGCCTGATGTAACTGCCCGCACAGGTCCAAATAATATTCCATATAGCAGTGTTCGCTATAACTATTCGGTAAGTAAAAAAATGTCAACACCTATTCAGAAGAAACATCTAATCTTTATATTTCATTTACAGTTCTGATTATGTAATTAAAATGAAGCCTGATGTAACTGCCCGCACAGGTCCAAATAATATTCCATATAGCAGTGTTCGCTATAACTATTCAGTAAGTAAAAAAATGTCAACACCTATTTAGGAGAAACATCTAATCTTTATATTTCATTTACAGTTCTGATTATGTAATTAAAACGAAGCCTGATGTAACTGCCCGCACAGGTCCAAATAATATTCCATATAGCAGTGTTCGCTATAACCATTCAGTAAGTAAAAAAATGTCAACACCTATTTAGAAGAAACATCTAATCTTTATATTTCATTTACAGTTCTGATTATGTAATTAAAACGAAGCCTGATGTAACTGCCCGCACAGGTCCAAATAATATTCCATATAGCAGTGTTCGCTATAACTATTCGGTAAGTAAAAAAATGTCAACACCTATTCAGAAGAAACATCTAATCTTTATATTTCATTTACAGTTCTGATTATGTAATTAAAATGAAGCCTGATGTAACTGCCCGCACAGGTCCAAATAATATTCCATATAGCAGTGTTCGCTATAACTATTCAGTAAGTAAAAAAATGTCAACACCTATTTAGGAGAAACATCTAATCTTTATATTTCATTTACAGTTCTGATTATGTAATTAAAACGAAGCCTGATGTAACTGCCCGCACAGATCCAAATAATATTCCATATAGCAGTGTTCGCTATAACCATTCAGTAAGTAAAAAAATGTCAACACCTATTTAGAAGAAACATCTAATCTTTATATTTCATTTACAGTTCTGATTATGTAATTAAAACGAAGCCTGATGTAACTGCCCGCACAGGTCCAAATAATATTCCATATAGCAGTGTTCGCTATAACTATGCGGTAAGTAAAAAAATGTCAACACCTATTTAGAAGAAACATCTAATCTTTATATTTCATTTACAGTTCTGATTATGTAATTAAAACGAAGCCTGATGTAACTGCCCGCACAGGTCCAAATAATATTCCATATAGCATTGTTCGCTATAACTATTCAGTAAGTAAAAAAATGTCAACACCTATTTAGAAGAAACATCTAATCTTTATATTTCATTTACAGTTCTGATTATGTAATTAAAACGAAGCCTGATGTAACTGCCCGCACAGGTCCAAATAATATTCCATATAGCAGTGTTCGCTATAACTATGCGGTAAGTAAAAAAATGTCAACACCTATTTAGAAGAAACATCTAATCTTTATATTTCATTTACAGTTCTGATTATGTAATTAAAACGAAGCCTGATGTAACTGCCCGCACAGATCCAAATAATATTCCATATAGCATTGTTCGCTATAACTATTCAGTAAGTAAAAAAATGTCAACACCTATTTAGAAGAAACATCTAATCTTTATATTTCATTTACAGTTCTGATTATGTAATTAAAACGAAGCCTGATGTAACTGCCCGCACAGGTACAAATAATATTCCATATAGCAGTGTTCGCTATAACCATTCAGTAAGTAAAAAAATGTCAACACCTATTTAGAAGAAACATCTAATCTTTATATTTCATTTACAGTTCTGATTATGTAATTAAAACGAAGCCTGATGTAACTGCCCGCACAGGTCCAAATAATATTCCATATAGCAGTGTTCGCTATAACTATTCGGTAAGTAAAAAAATGTCAACACCTCTTTAGAAGAAACATCTAATCTTTATATTTCATTTACAGTTCTGATTATGTAATTAAAACGAAGCCTGATGTAACTGCCCGCACAGGTCCAAATAATATTCCATATAGCAGTGTTCGCTATAACTATTCAGTAAGTAAAAAAATGTCAACACCTATTTAGAAGAAAAATCTAATCTTTATATTTCATTTACAGTTCTGATTATGTAATTAAAATGAAGCCTGATGTAACTGCCCGCACAGGTCCAAATAATATTCCATATAGCAGTGTTCGCTATAACTATTCAGTAAGTAAAAAAATGTCAACACCTATTTAGAAGAAACATCTAATCTTTATATTTCATTTACAGTTCTGATTATGTAATTAAAACGAAGCCTGATGTAACTGCCCGCACAGGTCCAAATAATATTCCATATAGCAGTGTTCGCTATAACCATTCAGTAAGTAAAAAAATGTCAACACCTATTTAGAAGAAACATCTAATCTTTATATTTCATTTACAGTTCTGATTATGTAATTAAAATGAAGCCTGATGTAACTGCCCGCACAGGTCCAAATAATATTCCATATAGCAGTGTTCGCTATAACTATTCAGTAAGTAAAAAAATGTCAACACCTATTTAGAAGAAACATCTAATCTTTTTATTTCATTTACAGTTCTGATTATGTGTAATTAAAACGAAGCCTGATGTAACTGCCCGCACAGGTCCAAATAATATTCCATATAGCAGTGTTCGCTATAACCATTCAGTAAGTAAAAAAATGTCAACACCTATTTAGAAGAAACATCTAATCTTTATATTTCATTTACAGTTCTGATTATGTAATTAAAACGAAGCCTGATGTAACTGCCCGCACAGGTCCAAATAATATTCCATATAGCAGTGTTCGCTATAACTATGCGGTAAGTAAAAAAATGTCAACACCTATTTAGAAGAAACATCTAATCTTTATATTTCATTTACAGTTCTGATTATGTAATTAGAACGAAGCCTGATGTAACTGCCTGCACAGGTCCAAATAATATTCCATATAGCAGTGTTCGCTATAACTATTCAGTAAGTAAAAAAATGTCAACACCTATTTAGAAGAAACATCTAATCTTTATATTTCATTTACAGTTCTGATTATGTAATTAAAACGAAGCCTGATGTAACTGCCCGCACAGGTCCAAATAATATTCCATATAGCAGTGTTCGCTATAACCATTCAGTAAGTAAAAAAATGTCAACACCTATTTAGAAGAAACATCTAATCTTTATATTTCATTTACAGTTCTGATTATGTAATTAAAACGAAGCCTGATGTAACTGCCCGCACAGGTCCAAATAATATTCCATATAGCAGTGTTCGCTATAACTATTCGGTAAGTAAAAAAATGTCAACACCTATTTAGAAGAAACATCTAATCTTTATATTTCATTTACAGTTCTGATTATGTAATTAAAACGAAGCCTGATGTAACTGCCCGCACAGGTCCAAATAATATTCCATATAGCAGTGTTCGCTATAACTATTCAGTAAGTAAAAAAATGTCAACACCTATTTAGAAGAAACATCTAATCTTTATATTTCATTTACAGTTCTGATTATGTAATTAAAATGAAGCCTGATGTAACTGCCCGCACAGGTCCAAATAATATTCCATATAGCAGTGTTCGCTATAACTATTCAGTAAGTAAAAAAATGTCAACACCTATTTAGAAGAAACATCTAATCTTTATATTTCATTTACAGTTCTGATTATGTAATTATAACGAAGCCTGATGTAACTGCCCGCACAGGTCCAAATAATATTCCATATAGCAGTGTTCGCTATAACCATTCAGTAAAAAATGTCAACACCTATTTAGAAGAAACATCTAATCTTTATATTTCATTTACAGTTCTGATTATGTAATTAAAACGAAGCCTGATGTAACTGCCCGCACAGGTCCAAATAATATTCCATATAGCAGTGTTCGCTATAACCATTCAGTAAGTAAAAAAATGTCAACACCTATTTAGAAGAAACATCTAATCTTTATATTTCATTTACAGTTCTGATTATGTAATTAAAACGAAGCCTGATGTAACTGCCCGCACAGGTCCAAATAATATTCCATATAGCAGTGTTCGCTATAACTATTCGGTAAGTAAAAAAATGTCAACACCTATTTAGAAGAAACATCTAATCTTTATATTTCATTTACAGTTCTGATTATGTAATTAAAACGAAGCCTGATGTAACTGCCCGCACAGGTCCAAATAATATTCCATATAGCAGTGTTCGCTATAACTATTCAGTAAGTAAAAAAATGTCAACACCTATTTAGAAGAAACATCTAATCTTTATATTTCATTTACAGTTCTGATTATGTAATTAAAATGAAGCCTGATGTAACTGCCCGCACAGGTCCAAATAATATTCCATATAGCAGTGTTCGCTATAACTATTCAGTAAGTAAAAAAATGTCAACACCTATTTAGAAGAAACATCTAATCTTTATATTTCATTTACAGTTCTGATTATGTAATTATAACGAAGCCTGATGTAACTGCCCGCACAGGTCCAAATAATATTCCATATAGCAGTGTTCGCTATAACCATTCAGTAAAAAATGTCAACACCTATTTAGAAGAAACATCTAATCTTTATATTTCATTTACAGTTCTGATTATGTAATTAAAACGAAGCCTGATGTAACTGCCCGCACAGGTCCAAATAATATTCCATATAGCAGTGTTCGCTATAACTATTCGGTAAGTAAAAAAATGTCAACACCTATTCAGAAGAAACATCTAATCTTTATATTTCATTTACAGTTCTGATTATGTAATTAAAATGAAGCCTGATGTAACTGCCCGCACAGGTCCAAATAATATTCCATATAGCAGTGTTCGCTTTAACTATTCAGTAAGTAAAAAAATGTCAACACCTATTTAGGAGAAACATCTAATCTTTATATTTCATTTACAGTTCTGATTATGTAATTAAAACGAAGCCTGATGTAACTGCCCGCACAGGTCCAAATAATATTCCATATAGCAGTGTTCGCTATAACCATTCAGTAAGTAAAAAAATGTCAACACCTATTTAGAAGAAACATCTAATCTTTATATTTCATTTACAGTTCTGATTATGTAATTAAAACGAAGCCTGATGTAACTGCCCGCACAGGTCCAAATAATATTCCATATAGCAGTGTTCGCTATAACTATGCGGTAAGTAAAAAAATGTCAACACCTATTTAGAAGAAACATCTAATCTTTATATTTCATTTACAGTTCTGATTATGTAATTAAAACGAAGCCTGATGTAACTGCCCGCACAGGTCCAAATAATATTCCATATAGCAGTGTTCGCTATAACTATTCAGTAAGTAAAAAAATGTCAACACCTATTTAGAAGAAACATCTAATCTTTATATTTCATTTACAGTTCTGATTATGTAATTAAAACGAAGCCTGATGTAACTGCCCGCACAGGTCCAAATAATATTCCATATAGCAGTGTTCGCTATAACCATTCAGTAAGTAAAAAAATGTCAACACCTATTTAGAAGAAACATCTAATCTTTATATTTCATTTACAGTTCTGATTATGTAATTAAAATGAAGCCTGATGTAACTGCCTGCACAGGTCCAAATAATATTCCATATAGCAGTGTTCGCTATAACTATTCAGTAAGTAAAAAAATGTCAACACCTATTTAGAAGAAACATCTAATCTTTATATTTCATTTACAGTTCTGATTATGTAATTAAAACGAAGCCTGATGTAACTGCCCGCACAGGTCCAAATAATATTCCATATAGCAGTGTTCGCTATAACCATTCAGTAAGTAAAAAAATGTCAACACCTATTTAGAAGAAACATCTAATCTTTATATTTCATTTACAGTTCTGATTATGTAATTAAAACGAAGCCTGATGTAACTGCCCGCACAGGTCCAAATAATATTCCATATAGCAGTGTTCGCTATAACTATTCGGTAAGTAAAAAAATGTCAACACCTATTTAGAAGAAACATCTAATCTTTATATTTCATTTACAGTTCTGATTATGTAATTAAAACGAAGCCTGATGTAACTGCCCGCACAGGTCCAAATAATATTCCATATAGCAGTGTTCGCTATAACTATTCAGTAAGTAAAAAAATGTCAACACCTATTTAGAAGAAACATCTAATCTTTATATTTCATTTACAGTTCTGATTATGTAATTAAAATGAAGCCTGATGTAACTGCCCGCACAGGTCCAAATAATATTCCATATAGCAGTGTTCGCTATAACTATTCAGTAAGTAAAAAAATGTCAACACCTATTTAGAAGAAACATCTAATCTTTATATTTCATTTACAGTTCTGATTATGTAATTATAACGAAGCCTGATGTAACTGCCCGCACAGGTCCAAATAATATTCCATATAGCAGTGTTCGCTATAACCATTCAGTAAAAAATGTCAACACCTATTTAGAAGAAACATCTAATCTTTATATTTCATTTACAGTTCTGATTATGTAATTAAAACGAAGCCTGATGTAACTGCCCGCACAGGTCCAAATAATATTCCATATAGCAGTGTTCGCTATAACTATTCGGTAAGTAAAAAAATGTCAACACCTATTCAGAAGAAACATCTAATCTTTATATTTCATTTACAGTTCTGATTATGTAATTAAAATGAAGCCTGATGTAACTGCCCGCACAGGTCCAAATAATATTCCATATAGCAGTGTTCGCTTTAACTATTCAGTAAGTAAAAAAATGTCAACACCTATTTAGGAGAAACATCTAATCTTTATATTTCATTTACAGTTCTGATTATGTAATTAAAACGAAGCCTGATGTAACTGCCCGCACAGGTCCAAATAATATTCCATATAGCAGTGTTCGCTATAACCATTCAGTAAGTAAAAAAATGTCAACACCTATTTAGAAGAAACATCTAATCTTTATATTTCATTTACAGTTCTGATTATGTAATTAAAACGAAGCCTGATGTAACTGCCCGCACAGGTCCAAATAATATTCCATATAGCAGTGTTCGCTATAACTATGCGGTAAGTAAAAAAATGTCAACACCTATTTAGAAGAAACATCTAATCTTTATATTTCATTTACAGTTCTGATTATGTAATTAAAACGAAGCCTGATGTAACTGCCCGCACAGGTCCAAATAATATTCCATATAGCAGTGTTCGCTATAACTATTCAGTAAGTAAAAAAATGTCAACACCTATTTAGAAGAAACATCTAATCTTTATATTTCATTTACAGTTCTGATTATGTAATTAAAACGAAGCCTGATGTAACTGCCCGCACAGGTCCAAATAATATTCCATATAGCAGTGTTCGCTATAACCATTCAGTAAGTAAAAAAATGTCAACACCTATTTAGAAGAAACATCTAATCTTTATATTTCATTTACAGTTCTGATTATGTAATTAAAATGAAGCCTGATGTAACTGCCTGCACAGGTCCAAATAATATTCCATATAGCAGTGTTCGCTATAACTATTCAGTAAGTAAAAAAATGTCAACACCTATTTAGAAGAAACATCTAATCTTTATATTTCATTTACAGTTCTGATTATGTAATTAAAACGAAGCCTGATGTAACTGCCCGCACAGGTCCAAATAATATTCCATATAGCAGTGTTCGCTATAACCATTCAGTAAGTAAAAAAATGTCAACACCTATTTAGAAGAAACATCTAATCTTTATATTTCATTTACAGTTCTGATTATGTAATTAAAACGAAGCCTGATGTAACTGCCCGCACAGGTCCAAATAATATTCCATATAGCAGTGTTCGCTATAACTATTCGGTAAGTAAAAAAATGTCAACACCTATTTAGAAGAAACATCTAATCTTTATATTTCATTTACAGTTCTGATTATGTAATTAAAACGAAGCCTGATGTAACTGCCCGCACAGGTCCAAATAATATTCCATATAGCAGTGTTCGCTATAACTATTCAGTAAGTAAAAAAATGTCAACACCTATTTAGAAGAAACATCTAATCTTTATATTTCATTTACAGTTCTGATTATGTAATTAAAATGAAGCCTGATGTAACTGCCCGCACAGGTCCAAATAATATTCCATATAGCAGTGTTCGCTATAACTATTCAGTAAGTAAAAAAATGTCAACACCTATTTAGAAGAAACATCTAATCTTTATATTTCATTTACAGTTCTGATTATGTAATTATAACGAAGCCTGATGTAACTGCCCGCACAGGTCCAAATAATATTCCATATAGCAGTGTTCGCTATAACCATTCAGTAAAAAATGTCAACACCTATTTAGAAGAAACATCTAATCTTTATATTTCATTTACAGTTCTGATTATGTAATTAAAACGAAGCCTGATGTAACTGCCCGCACAGGTCCAAATAATATTCCATATAGCAGTGTTCGCTATAACTATTCGGTAAGTAAAAAAATGTCAACACCTATTCAGAAGAAACATCTAATCTTTATATTTCATTTACAGTTCTGATTATGTAATTAAAATGAAGCCTGATGTAACTGCCCGCACAGGTCCAAATAATATTCCATATAGCAGTGTTCGCTTTAACTATTCAGTAAGTAAAAAAATGTCAACACCTATTTAGGAGAAACATCTAATCTTTATATTTCATTTACAGTTCTGATTATGTAATTAAAACGAAGCCTGATGTAACTGCCCGCACAGGTCCAAATAATATTCCATATAGCAGTGTTCGCTATAACCATTCAGTAAGTAAAAAAATGTCAACACCTATTTAGAAGAAACATCTAATCTTTATATTTCATTTACAGTTCTGATTATGTAATTAAAACGAAGCCTGATGTAACTGCCCGCACAGGTCCAAATAATATTCCATATAGCAGTGTTCGCTATAACTATGCGGTAAGTAAAAAAATGTCAACACCTATTTAGAAGAAACATCTAATCTTTATATTTCATTTACAGTTCTGATTATGTAATTAAAACGAAGCCTGATGTAACTGCCCGCACAGGTCCAAATAATATTCCATATAGCAGTGTTCGCTATAACTATTCAGTAAGTAAAAAAATGTCAACACCTATTTAGAAGAAACATCTAATCTTTATATTTCATTTACAGTTCTGATTATGTAATTAAAACGAAGCCTGATGTAACTGCCCGCACAGGTCCAAATAATATTCCATATAGCAGTGTTCGCTATAACCATTCAGTAAGTAAAAAAATGTCAACACCTATTTAGAAGAAACATCTAATCTTTATATTTCATTTACAGTTCTGATTATGTAATTAAAACGAAGCCTGATGTAACTGCCCGCACAGGTCCAAATAATATTCCATATAGCAGTGTTCGCTATAACTATTCAGTAAGTAAAAAAATGTCAACACCTATTTAGAAGAAACATCTAATCTTTATATTTCATTTACAGTTCTGATTATGTAATTAAAACGAAGCCTGATGTAACTGCCCGCACAGGTCCAAATAATATTCCATATAGCAGTGTTCGCTATAACCATTCAGTAAGTAAAAAAATGTCAACACCTATTTAGAAGAAACATCTAATTTTTTATTTCATTTACAGTTCTGATAAAATGGATTGTTTAAAACTTTTGCTGAAATGAGTTTGAAATAATTTTGTTAGTATTTAGAATTAAATTGTTTTTTTTTCAGTCTTTATAACTATATGGATCAAGACTTCAGTATGTCGATGGGTGTCACCACCCCTTTGTGAGTGTAGAATCGTAAAAAATGGATAATTTTATAAACTTTTAATTTTCTTTTTGTTCTGAGGAGAAATGGTAGAAAAAAATGGAAGATGAACTTCAGTTGCTATGTACTAATAAATATGAAGACAAATACATTAAACATAATGTAATAATAATTTTATTTATTTTTATAGAATATTTTTGGTTTGTTTCTTTTCAGCAAAAACATACATACACCTATTTTTGCTGTGATCATTTTTGAATAATTAATAAGGATCATTGAAAAAGCAGACATGTCTGTTTATTGCTATAATAAACATTTTTATAGTTTACCTAATTAATTAGCATTTCTTTCTGTATTATAATTAATATAAAAACTGCCTACTTACTCTGTACTTCAAATTTGTAATACTACAATTAAACAAAAAGATTGCCTAAATAATTTGTTTTTGTTTTCAATAAAAGAAGACATTTTTGGTATAATTTACTTGAATAATTAGGATTAAGAAGAGTCTATGGAAAAACAGGCATGTCCGTTCATTACAAACTGGAGGAAAACTGCAAAAAGTATTTATAATAACATTTCGATACATCACCTGGAAAAATTGAAGATCAAAAATATATAACATTTTTATTCCTGTGTTTCGAAAATAAAAGATTACAACAGTATAGAATAGAATACGAAATGTCTATTTTGGTCAATTAGTAGAATGCATTTATTACTATCACCAATGTAGTTTTTCTCACTAACTCGGGTGGCCAATGTATGTATGCTGATGAAGTCTATGGTTGTGTACAGGTCCCCGGAGGAACCAAAAGGCCCCGATATGGGGATCAATAAATATAGGGCACTTTTTTGTGGGATCACTAGCAGTACTTAGTTAAAAATATTTGTGATTTATTTCACACCTATAGGCACTAAACACGTTACTTGTGATGGAGCACATGTGGAGTAAATATAAAGAGCATTTACGAAGCACACATTTACTTTTTCAGCATGAAGATTATTTTATTATAACCACTTACATATACTGACAAGCTATGCTATAAACATAAACAATAATAAATAATTTGAAATATTTTTACACAAAACCATCGTCATCTGTCATTGAAGTTCCATACAGCGCCATCCATCAAGACGGTGGAACGTCTGAACTAATGTTCGTTTCGAAAATTTGGTATGCAACAAATCTCAAAAAATACAATGATTTGAGATTTCATATTTTCAGAATCGAATTCTCTAGGCTTTCTTTTGGGGATCAGATCTTGGCGTTCAAATTGGTGACCACAAATTGTCAAAACTGTCAAAAACATACCATCACATAATGGCTAATATCTTTTTTATAACAATATAAAACTTAACCAAAATACCTGATCCCCAAGACAAAGGTCCAAGTTATATTGTGTTGAAATTTCAACACTTAATTTTACTGCGTTCTTTAGATTTGTTGTTTACAAAATGACCTAAATTTTGTTGCAAGTCAGGGGTGCCAACTGTTTTGAGCTGTCTAATTTAGGAGCGCGCTCTTAACCATATTTTACCGAACAGTGCAGTGAGTATTGAATTAAGTGTGATTTGTGAGAATCATAGATCTTACTTTTTTCATGTTATATAATGCGAATAGAGATATTTGGGATTTAGAAGTACACATACCCCTCCGGTAGGTAGTTTAAATGATAATGCTTAAATCAATTATAAATAATAATAAATTAATGTAGGTATATCCGAGACATTGAAAACCCAATGAAAAAGTATAGTGACATTCAATTTAAATCAAGAGACAGCTTTAGAAAAGTTCATCAAATTCAGGTTGGTGGTACTGGTAGTGGTGGTGGTGGTCCACCTCCACCTGTAGCCATCAAATCCCGTCTTTCATCAGCTAGTATGCTTTTTCGAGTCCTTTTCATTTTATCCCACAATCTTTTCAATTGAATTAATGTTCTCAACAATATCACAGAAAACCGATTCTTAACCTAAAATATTTTCTTTTATTAATCCAGCATTATTTTAATTAACTATTTGCTGCGACAATTTTTTCACATGCTTTTTATTCTTCTCAATATTGTAGGTATCTGCTTTTTTATTTTCAATTATAGAATGTCTCCCAAGAATCTGCAGTGAAAATTCTTTATCCCCAGATGTATATTTTACTGTCGTTTTTAATTGTATATGTATGTGTATTTATAGTTTGTCGTGGCTAGTAAGATAGTAGATAAATAGAAAATAGTATGTAAAATCAATTTAAATTAAATAACAGTAAAAATAAATTCACCTGAATTGAATATTGAACTAGAATATAACCAGGTATATTTAAAAAACCGTCAAAAGTACAAATACTGCAAACGTCAATTGATAATACATCATAAAAAGAAATAATTAGACAAAGGTTGTTTATATTAGTTTCAAGCAACTATACATTTTAATGGGGACTACCGAGTTGTACCACGAATACCTGAGTCAATCCATTTCCGCCTTTATTGGGGGTTACAATTCAATCCGAACGGATAGGAAAATCCGTGGTACAACTCGACGGTAGGATTCTACCTACTCAGGTAGTCGTGGTACAACTCGGCGACCCCAATTTCAATAATACAAATCTACTACCCTTATTTTAGAGTACGTACAGCAATAAACATTTATATTTTCTATTATTACGGTGGAATAAATTTTTAAGATATTTATGTTATAATATCATGAATTAATAGAATAATTTTCACATTTTATTATCCAAGTTTTATCGTTCGAATTTCAAAAAAAGAGAAAAATGCACCGTAACATCTGAATTCCTCAAGTGCTCTACCCGTTCTACGATGCCTTTAGCCGCTCGATGATGCGCCAGAGAGGAGAATGGAAAGAGATCGACTGTGCAAAGCAAAACATGCGCAGTCCTTTCACCAGCAAGTTGCCAAAACGTTCGCCGGAATAAATCTCCGACTAACTAACAGTTTTACTCTGACTCAGGCATTCATTTGTACTGGACTGGTTGTAGTTTACGAGGAGTATCTTTAATAGTCCAAGCCCTACTAGATATTTCCAATTGTTAGATCTTCTTTTCGGCTTTGCCTATTTCTTCCATTGCATTGGAGCTGATACCGCAAAAGGGATCTGGCCCCCAAAAGGTTGTTTCAGCCCCTCTCTTTGCTAGTCCTTCTATTCCATTGTGTCCTTCGATCCACAGTAAGATGACGATGTTGTTCTAGCCTGGTTCATTTTGACCACTGGAGTAAACCGATTGTACACCTTTCATAAAACACATGAGGCATTAATTTGCATCTTGGTTCACAACAGGAAATCCATAACAATGATAAATAAATCTATAATCTACAGAAACGATCAGAGGGTCTATGTTTGAAAATAGACCGCCTAAACTTTATTTGTACTTGAAGTGTTTACAAACAAAACATACATGTGACTATGTTTCAGCCCCCTGGAAAGGGGTTAAAAAAAATAAGGTGTTTTTTTGAAATTACGCAAAAATCGTTGGAGTTACAAACAAAAATTGTAGAGATTTAAATTTTACACCAAAATGGCCTTCATCATTTTTCCCCAAATGACATAAAGGTGACTGAAAGTTAACGGGTGGTTTTTTAAACTCGTAGAAAAATTGAGATATTTACAAATTTTTGTTTTGTAATTACTCATCACACCGTGAACTTTCATTTCAGAGGGAAGTTATTTTTTTAATTTGCTTATAATAAAGTTATAACAATTTGAAATTTTTTTATATCAAATTAAAACTACTCTATCGCATGAATTTAATTTTTTTCTTACTTTTTTTTTGTAAATTGAACATTTACCCGTGATTTTTTTTTACCTTTCATTTCAGCCAGGTATAAATTATTTAACCTGTTTCTGTGGTGACGTCTATGCATCTACAACCGTCGGTCCGACAGTACGCGCATGCGTCAATATGTGAATGGTTATATATATATATATATATATATATATATATATATATATATATGTTACCGGCAATCTGTATAATCCGGTATTCTATACAATACCTAGGCAATGTATAGAATACCTAAAACGTTTAGGTAATGTATGAAATATAATTTATTTTATACAATACCGAATGCGCAGCAGGTAATGTGTGTAAAAGACGAAGTGAATTTACTTTTCGTCATTTAGTGTACGGTGAGGGCAAGGAAAATCATTGAAGAAGCCATTTTTACTATACTGTATAGCTTCTTCAATGATTTTCCTTGCCCTTCTCGATAAAAACTACAACTAAAAAATCTCCTGGTGGTTAAAAACAATGAACAAAATATTACTTACCTTTTTTATAAAGATTATCTTTAATGGGTATCCTAATTGTTAATTTCAATAAAGTTTGAACAAACATAAGATGTTTTATTTGTCCTTCTTTTTCTCTACGAAAACTGGTTGTTTTTTTTTTATGTGAAATCGATTATGAAAAATCGATTACATACATTACCTATGCTTCAACCGGCATTCTATACAATGCCTAGGTATTCTATACATTTCCTAGGTAAAGTGTAAAATAGTTGAACTGAATATCATTTCATACATTGCCTGAACGACTCCGGCATTCTATACATTTCCTAGGTATTGTATAGAATGCCTGCATTATACACATTGCCTATAACATATATATTATCATTATCACGTTTTTATTAACTCGTTCTTCTTGTATGTCCGGGTGGAACTTTGTAAATGATTTTAAAATTATTTTCCGATGGGTTAGAGAAATTTTCAACATATTGAGAATTGGATGACAATCAAAGAAAATATGGAAATCATAAAAAAATCATTTTGTGGTTTTATGATGCAAGTGAAATGCAAGTGAAATTTTTTTTCACTTTCTTATAGGCAATTAACTGAAAATTTTCGAAAAATTATTCTATTTAAGGTATTAAAATAAGAAATAAAAATTAAACTGATGCGATAGAGTAGTTTTAATTTGGTATTAAAAATTTCAAAGTGTTATAACTTTTTTATAAACAAATTAAAAAAATAATTTTTCCTCTGAAATGAAAGTTCACGGAATACTGAGTAATTACAAATAAAATTTTTGCAAATTTCTGAATTTTTCTACGAGTTATAATTTTTTAAAGTTTAAAAAACCATTCGTTAACTTTTAGCCACTCTAATGACCATTTTGGTATAAAATTTACAGCTCTACAATTTTTGTTTGAAACTTTTTTCTGAAACTCCAACGGTTTTTGCGTAATTTCAAAAAAACACCTTATTTTTTTCAACCCTTTTCCGGGTGGTTGCAGCATAGTCACATGTATGTTTCGTTTGTAGACACTTCAAAGTAAATTATATAAAAACTTCAAAACCTCCACTCAAAATTATTATTTAATGGACTTTTTTCTTGGACTACCTACTACTTATGTGGCTCCTAACGAGTTCGACTTCCAACTACCCGGCTAACTTTTCGTTTTTCTTAAAAATAGTAAAAACAATCTATTATGGTTAATTTTTGATAATGCTTGAAGGCTCAATTTTAATGGTGGAGATTGAGAAAGGATCAGCTGCCCTCGCTATGCTATGCTCGCTCGTGCATCTATTAGTCTCGGGCTCCTAAGCCCATTTTCTGCCCTTGTGACACAATATACTATTTCCTCCCTAGGGTAGGAAGTATGAGTTTCCTTCCTAATATGAGAGAGAAAAGTGTGTACTTTCTACAGGGGTTGGAGGAAAAATTGTTTTTTGTGAGAAAAGAGACGCGGTTTGTTGGCATTGTTGATTCTAGGAGACTCGAACAAAATCTTATTTCGACTAGGTACAGCGGGCACGCCCTAGGTTCTACGAGGCACTAGTACACTTGAACGGTATTCAAATAACGGTGATTATCTTCTACAACGTGACTCTGTATGCATAAAGATAAATGAGTTATACTTAAGCTACTATTTTAAATTATGTATATTATCCCTTTCAAGTTTACACTTTTTTTTTATTCTTTCCATATAAAAAACTCATAAAAAAATCTCTCTTTTCCGAGTAGTTTTTTATTTTAAAAACGTATTATCCATAGAAAGCATACGACGGAAACAAAATTGCGGATGTTTGAAATGCCCCTGGGCAACTGCCATATAAACTTTCTTTGTTGATGGACTAAACACAGCAGGACAATATAGACATAAGCGGATTATTTTCGAATTGTAATTTACAATTTATTTATTTATTTAAAAACTTTTAAATAACTTATTATATTACGGGGAATCTGGAATCTTCATGTTTTGGTAACAGAATAAATAATGACCAGAAGCCTCACTTCGCGGTACTCCTTACGATGTGGTATTGGGTCCATAGCGACTGTTTTATTTACTAAATAAAGAAACACACCGTAAAATTAACTTCAGATCAGAAGGTTAGCAACTAGTTTCCGTTAATACGATCATCAGGTTATAAAGAAACAATATTGATAAACTTAGTTGATCAAAAGATCTTACAATGGTGATTAGAAATATAAATAGATTTCAACGTATTCAACAAAATAAAAGAATTGTGATTCATTGACTGTTTCCTCCAGAGATAGATATACTTGGATTAGATTAGATATTATGAGGTGGCTACTAGCCTATTCCACTGCAACTTTTTCTGTGGTCCTCTTTATCTAGGTTACTTCCCTCAGCCCGACTAACTTACTGAAGTCCCTACGTGCTTTGAGAGTCTATATTTCATATTGTTCTTTGATAGTGGCTCATCATCAAAGAACTGTCCATTTACTAGGATATCGCACTGGCATTGAATGTGTTTCTTCCTCCAACTGACAGAATCTGCACATGGCTTCGTCTATCAATCCCATCAGTTCCAAGTGCCTATTGAGTTTACAGTGCCCAGTTAGCAGAGTTTGTCCACCATTCGATGTATTTGTGGGTTACCCATTTCTCTGCGGCCCTTCTTGTTGTTGTTTTTGCAACGAATAGCATTGATTAACCTAGACTAACCAGACCATTCCATCTGCTTTTTCGTCGCCCTTATAACCCTTGTGCTCTGGAACAGAATATACCGTAACCTTGTTAACCCAGTACATTCAGAGTACGCACATATTCCCAAACGAGCTGCCTGGCTATCTGTGAAGACGGCAATTGAACGAAATATTTTTCCCTGTCTATTTATTTCTATTGCACAGTGGTGGATTGCCGTCATTTTCTCTTGGAACATTGTAACATCCTTCGATATGATTCCTTGTTTCATCCCTACTACCCCATCTCCTAGGCTCTATGACGTTTTTGAGTCGTCCGTATATCAGGTTGCTTACCCGGTGTACATATTTTGTATTTCTTTTCAAAGCTATATCTCGTTGACGTTGCGTGAATGAACTGCCCCATGATTGTATTCTCTTTGAGCTACTGGATCATAATCGTGCGTGGCTCCCGTGATACACAGACATGCTAGCCTTTATGTGTCACTTAACAGCCTTATTGCCCTACGTGCTGCGTCTTTGTTGGCTACACTACAGACCCATAGGTTATCATTGGTCTAATAAGTTGGTATATAACCATTGGTCATTTTGGGATCTATGCTCCAGTTCTTACCACACAGTGTTTCATGTGAGCATGAGCTCAAAAATACTCCAAGGTATTTCATTTCTCCAACCAATGGAATCTCCGTTCCGAATCTAAACAACCTTCGCATTTAGTTTTAAGAACAATTCTTGACCCTTCTTTTGTAGAATTTCTTCCATAATTATTTTATTTTCTGTTAGTGATGCAACGATATCAGCGTCTGCTACTAGGAGGCCTCCCTTTGCTCCCAAGTTTATTTTACATATCTTTTCTAAGACCAGAATCAACGCCAAATTAAATATCACCCCTTTATCATATTCAAATTTTGTTGTTGTTCCTTTTCGAGTTTTTATCTCAGATATTGTTTTTGCCAGTGTCATGTGGCATTCCCCTAGTTTTTTTATTGACTTTATTAATTAATTTTGTTGTTTGATGTTTATAAATAGCTTTCCAGAATTTATATTGTTTGGCATTTTCTATGATATTTTGTATTTTATGTACGGCTAGGGTCGAATTCCGCAAAACTACCTGGAACTACCCGAAAGAGGGATTACCGTATCATTAGCAAGTGGGACTAGAAGTTCTCGTAAAAACTGGTCTTTAGCTGATAACCATATTCTAATCCTCCCGCGTCATTTTGCGTAACTCGACCTAGGATTAGAGACGCAGGTAGATTTTTGCGGGATCCGGCACAGCCCGGACTAGAAGCTCTTGTAATGTATCGAGAAGGGCAGGGGAAATTATTGAAATTTATCGAGAAGGGCAAGGAAAATGATGTAACGATTATTCCCAGGCAAAGTCATTCACGCCAATGTCATCTTTCATGTTGAAGATAATGGAGAAACTTATTGATGGGCATGTTAGGGAAAACTTTCTCATTGAAAGGCGACTACATTATAACCAACATGCCTATCAATCAGGAAAATCCTGTGAAACAGCATTACACCAACTGGTGTCGAAAATTGAAGCTGCCCTAGGAAATCAAGAAATACCTCTCGGAGCATTTCTTAATATAGAAGGAGCGTTCGACCATACCTCCTTTGACTCCATGATAGCTGCTGTTGCAAGGCGTGTAACAGACGACACCACATGTCGGTGGATGAAAAACATGCTTTTCAACAGGTCAGCAACGACAACCTTATTTGAAGATTCCATGGAGGTATCGATAATGAATGGATGCCCACGGGGAGGCGTCCTATCACCTTTGCTGTGGGACCTTGTCATAGACGAACTCCTGGAGGAATTGAACAGGAAGGGGATATACACCCAGGCGTATGCAGATGATCTGACAATACTTGTACTGGGGAAATACCCTAACGTTATATCGTTATATCGGTGGAGATTATATGGTGGAGATTTGGTGTAGGAGAGAATGCCTAAGGGTGAACCCTGCAAAAACTGCGCTCATTCCCTTCACTAGAAAAACTGCCAAGCCTCTTCAACGTGCAGCTGTGTCTTAGCCAGGAGGTCAAGTATCTGGGCATAATTCTGGATGCAAAGCTAACCTGGAACTCACACCTACATGACAAAACCAATAAAGGAAAGATGGCCCTAATGGCTGCCAAACGGGCGATAGGCCACACATGGGGACTAAATCCACGGATAGTTCACTGGTTGTACACAACTGTGGTGAGACCCATGGTTACCTATGGAGCACTAGTTTGGTGGCCAAAAACAGATCAGAGGAAAGCCGAACTGGAGCTATCAAAACTTCAAAGGCTTGCCTATGTATAACGGGTGCGATGAGAAGCAGCTCGACTGCGGCAGCCTTACTCAATCTTCCGGAAGCGAGAATGGCTGCATACAGGCTGGAATGCAATGGGAACAGATGAACTCGCTTCTTGAAATGAGAAGTGATAACATGTTGGCCACAATTAACGACAACCAACCATACCGCATCCAGCTAAACTGGGATGGGTTGGAAGCATGCAGTCAGGAAGGAACGTTGGTGTGGTACACAGACGGAAAAGGAGCAGGAGTCCATGGTGCCAGACCCAGGTGCAATGTCCACACATCGTTGAGGAAGTTTGCATCTGTATTCCAGGCAGAAATCTACGCTATCGACGTGTTTGCAAGTGAATATCGAAAGGGGGTATAGAGGCCAAAAGATCCTTATATTCTCAGATAGTCAGGCAGCACTGAAATCTTTAGCATGTCCCCAGATCAGATCTAGACTGGTCTTGGACTGCCTTCAAAAACTCGTTCGTATGCATCTGTCGAAGATCTTCCTTTCATGAATCCAGACTGATATTCTTCTACTCTACTATCTATCTCGAATAATTTCTTTTGTGTTTTATATTATTGAACAAAAAGTTTTAACAGTGTAGTGAAATTAGTATCTTCACATTCTTTTTTTACGTACGTTTAAGAGTAAAATCGTTATCGAAGCAGGTGTAAAGATCCTTGATATTGAAAACTAGTTAATATGGTATAATTTTAAAAATAAATTGTTATCTCTACAATGTCCATTAGCGGGAATTTTTTAACAATCAAAACAGTCCCTCGTAAGTACCGTAATTATTGGTTTTTTTCTTGAAAAAATATTCTGATAAAAGCAAATAAATTCGTGTAATTAGGTTCGGTTTTTTTAAGAGTTCTTTGTTGGTATTTTTTTTGGTTTTATGTTGTTCCCGAAATGAAAAATAAAAGAGAAAACATCTGCATTTTTTGTTTGTTTTGACGTACATTGGAGAATTTCCATTACAATACTGGAAATAAATAAGGGAATTTTAAACTTAATTAGAAATATTTTGTCAATAAAAAACATTCTCTCAATTATTTTCTACAAGGATGAGATGACTGGAAACTGCAGGGTTGCCGAAGAACTCCGCTGAGCCTGTGGAAATATATGACGGCGTCATAGTCCAGTAAATGAAGGATGAAAAGTAGGCAAAGTGTACAAAAATCCTGTCGGTCCATGAATTTTCCGTGAACGGTAGGGTTTGACTAGTAATTGAACATCCAGAAATTTCACACACCTCATCGCAATTTTGGGAGGGTATTCATGGCCCCAAAGTTCCAAAAATTGGTTTTCCGCCAATATCTCCTAAAATATGGCATTTAGAGAATTTTTATATAGAGGAAAAACGAAGAGTAGTTCATTATCTACAAAAATGGTCGTCATGATTTTTTTCCCAACATTAATATTTTTCGCAAAAACCGATGTTTAAAAATCCATAATTTTGAGGTACAGAAAAAATGGCTGTTTCTTGCACAACCAAAAAGGAGAGATTCCCAACTTTAAAATGACGTATCTTGGAAGACAATCCGATAATGTACAAACTTTTAGACAGTGATTGTTCAGTGAGTGGCGATTAGGTGTGTGTAATTTCTGGATGTTCAATTACTAGTCAAACCCTACCCTTCACGGAAAATTCATGGACCCTTTATTTACTGGACTATCAACGATAACGGACATTTTGAATTTGTTTGCTTCTCAAACAAGAGGCTTATTTGTGCCCTTTCATATCTTTTATAGTGATAGTTTATTTTTTGTTTTTAATTACATATATCACTAGTTATGTCAAAAGTCAGTTTTATTTGTTTTTCTTGATATTCGTTTATTTTCCATTAGACTTTTGTAGTAGTTCTAGTTAGTTGTATCTCTTTTATTCTTCTGATTGAGCAACTGACATCTGACACAGCTAGTGACAGAATTATAAAAATGAAATGGTGACTTGTCAAAAGTTCCTAAAGTTATTGGCGACCGATGCGTTGAGTATGCGTTAAGTTGAAACGTCATTTACGCTTCGGGGGTGTATTTACGCTTCGGGGGTGTATTTACGCTTCGGGGGTGTATTCATTGTTTTAATAAAGCAATATAGATGTTCGCAATGATAAAAAACCTGCAAAAATCTCATGTTTTGAATGGTAGACATTAACTGTCATTCTTGTCATAAAAACCACTTTTTGTTGGTAACACTGAACTCCTCTATTGAAGATGTGTCGGGTCGCTCAATGACAGTTGCTATTGTCGTTTGCCGCTTGCCAACTTCCGCGTGCTTCAAAACTGTATGTTGAGAGGGAGTCGCTTTTTCATGTATTGTGAAGAAATTTTGTCAAGTTTAGTTGTCCAATGCTCCATTTCAAGTTTCTCGTTCGTTCGAAACTTTACATTTTAAACAGATTTCTTTTGATTAAGGTGTTTTAAAAGAAAATAGTACAATAGTTATTTCGGAGTTTTCTAATATAAGTTGTTTTCAAGTCGAAAGTAAAGTTCAGAGTTCCATTACCATCATTTCTAGAAATTTAGTTATCTAAATAAGGTGAAGAAAGTTCGATGAGAAAAACTTTTTAAAAGACGATACTGTCTGTAATCAATAGTCGATTTCATTAAGAATTTAATTAAAATATATTAAGCGAAATATTTGAGAAGTTTGAAAATCTCCCTCTCAAGAGGAGAGTCTAGAAATCCCATTAAAAATATACAGGGTACGTAATGATATCAAGTTGGTTTTTAAATTGTACATTGGAATACAATAGTGGTTTGGTGAGTAATTACATACAACCACGCTCTGTTGGCGATGAAGTTAATCTACTCTACATCGAGGTCACAAGAGACATAATCTCGATGGTCGACAGTTCAGAATTTTTACAGGAATAGTTGATGTGGTTTAAACAGAAAAAAATATTATATGGCTTCATGCAATGAGAGAAAAATTTATAATAAAGAAGAAAATTTCGTAAAACTGAACAGATATGAAACAAGAATTATTGATATCTGTTTTAAGGATGCCTAGAACAATTTTTAGTAGGGGTAGAACCTCCGAACAATGAACATACTAGAAGAGTAAACAGACGTATTATCTGATGCCAAAATAAACAATGTCAAAGTTTATGTACTTTTTTTTGCTTGATTCTTAAATACATATAAGAAATAAAATTTGCTTGTGATGATCAGTCGCTGTTCCTATGAGGTGCTGATAAGTGAGTAACGGACTTTAGGATACTCTATTTATTAGTTAAATAATAACAAGATGGTGAATCGTTGTGTACTATTCAAAATATAAAGTATAAGTGATGTTTACAATACATCATTTCACAAGTAAGCAGCAAGTTCTGAACAGTGTTACAGTTCTGAAATTACCAGTGTCGTATCCTACAAGAGAAAATAAACAATATGTAACTATACATGTTTATAATTCAATATCGGCGGCGACTACAATTCATTCCTTGAGTAATAAATAAATCTAAGATGAATATTTTCAATAAATTTTAATCCTCACACAGCACGGCACTGTTATTGGAATCTGTGACCTTTGCTGTTTGTATTTCTATCCTTGTTTTGGAATGAGAGAATCGATTTAGATGTTGGCTACAAACAAAGTGTGTTGTCAGTATAGCGGGTTATTCATGTAGTCTGTTTAATGATCGAAGGGTAGAACTTATGGGTTAGTGGCGTAACCAACACCTGTCTTAGTGAAACCGTTACCACATAAACATCTGTCACCATCATGCTGTAATGAGTGAGATTAGGTTGGGTTTTTCAACTTTCTTTTATTGGGTATACCAGGGAATAATTTGCTCAGCTTATACAGGATAAATAATCGAATCTTGCTCAAGGCAATCAAATATTTCCAGGTATACATAACGCCAGCGAACTACAATAGTGCTAAAGTTCATATAATAGCCTTCTTGGTGTGCGTCATTGATTGTTAATGTCCTTCTAACACATAACGTTGGAAGAAATGGAAAAAAGGCAGGTCTGTGATTAATCCTAATCAAAATATCACAATAATGAACCGCTTAAACGTATTACAAACGTTCACCCTAATCTTTAACTTACAAAAATTTGGTTGGTTGATGTTTAGATTACGCGCAAACGCGACCTATCAATCGGGGGAAATTACATCGTTCAAAATACGATGCAGACGTTCGTTTCGTAGCGGCAATGTGTCTTACGTCTTTTTCTAATGTCCCACTGACAGTTCTCGTCAGGTCTGTACTTGGTTATTTACGGTCAATTCTTATTTATGAAAAGTGAATATTAATCTTATTGTTAGCATTTTATTTATTCTTTTGCTTTTGCTATTTAACTAATATTAAATTATTTTAATATGTAAATTGTGTCATTTTTCAGTGTTTTGATATCCCAAGTATTATTAATTTCATAGCCATTTCGAATTTGGCTGAATACGATCCTGATGATTTTATTTATCAAATTGAAGGTTAGCTATATGTCAAAATAACATATTAAATATCGACATACCCAAAACCCGGATATACGTCACAAACGATGACGCACACCAAGAAGGCTATTATATAAACTATATCTGCGATGTCTAGCAGATCTACTCACGGATAACTGTTGTCTGTTTCATCATATAACATCATAACTTGAACTGTCAGAAGATTTGATGTGCCATTACTGGAAGATGATGAAAGAACTTTCCACAACGAGGTACAGATCAGATTACCGATATTTAGCAGGATCTGTGTTTTGCTTTTGGACCAATCTTGACTGAGGGAGTAGAGCTTGCAGAGAGAACAAATAGTTTGTCTTTATTTTGCTTGGTTACTCTGTCACTGCAGTGACAAAGACAAAATATCTGTTCTATCGGGAAGCTACACTACCTCAGTCACTCCTTTTTTTTCTCAAGCTTTCAGATTTATTCCTGGCCCGTACACTCTAAACTCAGCCTCTTCTACTTCTTTAGAGGCATTTGTATTCCAATCGCATTCTTCCCAAGTCAGGAAATGGTATTGGAATCCCATTTCTTCTTGTTGATATACTATTTCATCATACCATCTTGTGTCATGTTCCATGAAGTCTAATTTCTAAAAAACGCTGAGGTTTTTTTATCAGTAACATTATTCACCAAATAATCTAGTCCGTTGCGTTGAGAATCTGTTTTTTTTTGTAAAATATGAATTGGGGTTAGCCACTATATACACGGTTCTCAGTGGAAGGTTCAACAGGTATATTGAGAAGATGGAGCATTTTTGAATGTTTTTAATGTTAGTTTTAAAGTGAGTGGGTCTCAGGATGAAGCGATGCAGGATTACTGGAGCGTAGTAACCAGAAGAGTGTACGAGAGTAAATAAAAAAGGAAACTAATTACGTTGCATATCTTAAAAAAATCGGAATATCTATCCTGGCGTTGTCCAGATAAAGAAAGAAAGCTGAGACTCAAAAATACTTGCAGCCAACCGTTAAATAAAGCTTCTCTTTAATATACAAAACCAATTTTTATACAAATATTACCTCAGCGGAATAACAAGTCAAATATTAAAGATGCATATTAAGTTTCGGTACTGTTTATCTCATTTTATCCTTAGACTTATTAATATTCCAGAGACTAACCCATTTTCTAAAGCTTTATACAAAATAAAACCAGGTGCGAACAGCATCAGATTAAAACTCTCTTTTGATTCACGATACAGAGATAAATTTTTCATTAAAACCAACTTGGTAAATATACTTGTTAATTATTAACTTGACTAAAGCCGAATGTTTTTTCAATCGCGTTTTTTGGAAATCCACTAAAAGATTCCGATGGGTTTGTTGTTATTAAAGGGTGTATGTCAAAGCGAAAAAACTGTAACTGTAAAAATAGAATATCTACCAATTGATGTTTTAAATTATTCGTACATAATAGGACATTTTCCACCACCTACTATAGATTTTAAAATCTCTTGTCCAAAAATTTGTTATTCCACTGAAAATTTTTTGCTCTAGTAGCCCATGCCCAGTCCATGGTCTGTTATCAGTGTAATGTTGTTCTGATTGGTTGTGTTCAATCAAATGACCTCAAATTAACTGATTTCATTGGATATCTACTAGAATCTACGTTGCCATGGATACATTTTGATTTATTTCGATTTTGACGTTTCAAAATATTTAATATTTCAAAATGTCATGATTCTGTCATAATACAGACGAGAATATTAATGAAATTATAGAAGCAAATATACTCTGTTTATCTTTTCTATAATTAGCAAAAAATTTTCTATTCGAATAGCCCTCGAACATTGATAAATTATCAAAAATTTTATAACAACTTTCTCAAGCTTGTTGCTTATTGGCAACAAGCTTTCGAAATCTGTTATAAAATTTTTTCGAACAATTATCAATATCCTTGGGTTATTACTTCTGAAAATTGTCCATATATCCTAGAATATGCCGGATCTGGTATAAAAAGGGTTTTTGATTATACATGTAATTTTTCGTAATTTGTCAAAATTGGACAGGGAGTGATTGGGTAGCTTTATTATTTTTTTGCCTTTTTGAACACAATCCAAATCTGCCTTCTGGCTACCTTTCAGGTACAGTGTTTCATTTGAAGTAATTGCGCGGGAAATTCAAAATTCACTGATTTATCAAACTATATACGGTAATGTAATGCCTTTATTCCTTTTCCATGTACTCTGATAAAGTTTTTTTTTAAGTCAGACCTAAACGCTTGGGTACTTGATAAATATTTGTTATTGGCATATGCTTGCCATGTTCAGTGAGTGATTTATTTGTAAAATATAAACGTCGTGTGAGCGTCCTGTTGGCCAATTTGGCCATGGCTATTTAGAAAGATGATATACTTGCCAGGTACGCAAGCATTGGTGTACATGAGTCGTTTGAGTTCGGCTCTATATATTGTCCCTCAAAAGATAAGAAAAAATATTTTATTTATTGATTCGCTAGGAATTTGCCTTGAACCAAATGTTTAAATTTAACATTTAAATTTGCTAACTACAGTCTATAAATCATTTTAACATCCCACATTTAAATTGCATGTGTAAATAGCGTTCGATAAATCGTAATCGACTGCCTACTTATTCATTTCTGGGAAATAATGATACAATATTTCTTCAACAGTTACACTTTTATACATCGAGGTTCTAAATGTAACGGAAATATTCATTTTCGACCTAATTTATGGTTGGAATATCTCGTTAAATAACAATAGTTAAAAGTGATTTTTTTTTGTATGAGTGGCTTTTGTATAACTCTTATAATAGTAAGAAATAGTAAAAGAAGTGACAAAAGTACCACGCGTTTTATGATGACTATTCATTGATTAATTAGATTAGTTTTTTCCAATAAAAGGTTTAATAAGGTTTTATCGATAAAATGATCCACATAAAGGTTGAAACTCACTTATCAGCACCTCATAGAAACAGCGACTGATCATCACCAGCAGATTTTATTTCTATGTGTATTAAATGTTTTATTTATGTAATTATTTTATTTATGTAAGCGCGCCTACCTAAGAACATCAGCACAGCACCGACAAGGCACGTCAACGCCTCAACCACAACACATTTTTCAGAGAGAATATTTTGCGGACGGCGTGCTTGTGGTGTGCTGATCCTTCCGTCTCTTTTCTGCTTGAAGTTGGTCCAGATGAAGGAATCTCTTCAGTGAGAGAGGGTCGCCTACTGTTAGTGAGTGCGGAAATGTTTCCTCTTTTTCCAGACAGTAGCGATATTTATTCGATGCATTTAGCTTTAGTTGCTAAATTCACAATGACTTGTGAGAAAACCACTAAGGATTCTTAGTTTGATTTTTCTAAGACTTAACAGTACCTTTGATGTCATTAGGTTGAAACTCCCGAGATATATTTTAGACTGGTTCAGTCCTGGAAGAGTTTTCCAGAAATGTGCTGCCTTTTCCTTCCTTCCATTTTAGTTTGGCCCTGAAGTGTAATGCCAATCCCGGAGTTGGTTTTTGTTCTAGGCAATTCAATTTTACCAGCATGACTTGGTATCCACAGCAAGGAAACTGTGTTGTATCCTCCCAGTTCATTGAAATTATCTAGGCAGTTCCAAACCATCTCTAGCTGATACAATATGAACTCAACGCCTTGATAGTTGCCCGACTATCTGAAAAAATTGCGATATTCTGTCTAAAATAGTTCCTATCCCCAGGTGTTTGTCAAAATCCTATTTTTATGTATACATGTTTTTCTCGTATCTTCGCTTAGAAAATAGATATTGAGATGCTGTTTTTACCATTTTTTTTAAATTCCATCCTCTTTCAAGTAAATGATTAAAAAATATAGCATCGCATTTGAAGATTCCCAAAAAAAGTTGAAAACAAAACAATTGCTCAATCACCGCCACCTAGCGACCGTTAAAACCACTGGAATAAAACGATGATATAAGATTTTATTAGGCATTGAATTCCCTTTCAAATGATACTAAGTTTGTAAAAATCCATAAAGTGGAAGTAAAATAACAGTTTTATTGAGGCAGCTTTCCTGCTCACCCATACCAGTATTTCACAAGATAGAGGAAAAAGTACTGAAGCAAACTTACGTAAAATGATCTAATGAATACGAATATTTAAATTTTGTGGTACTATAACGGTACATTAATTATAGAAAAATGATGCTTTTGTGTTATTATTGTGAACTACGCCCTCTAGCGGTGGAGTAGAAAACTTGAAAATAATTTAAAGCAGTTTCTCGTATGCGAGTTTGTAATACAGATTTTTTTGATGAAATAAAACAATTTAATTTGTTTAAATCTCCATTTTATTTTGAACTGACGTGCAATTTAAAATTAGTGACGCGTTTCGCTACACAATAGCTTTTCCAAACTAGTTAAATTGAACGTCAGTTCAAAATAAAATGGAGATTTAAACAAATTAAATTGTTTTATTTCATCATTTAGTATGGATCTTCATGAAGTAAAAGCCTCATCTATTCAACAGATTTTTTTCTTTAAGCTGTACGATAAATAGTTTCTGAGATAGAGCGGGTTACCTCTCTTAATCAGACACCCGGTACGTATCTCCCTTTTGCGTGAATTTCCGCATTAAAGATGTTGGGTGCATTTCTCATTGGCACAGCATACAAAAGTCTGGTGCTTAAATTCCTGGCTATGTTACTTCTGCTGCAGTGGATGAAATTATCCTGTTTTTTTTGTAGTGTAATTCAATGTTCGCCGGGGCATATAGCCCGGAAAGTGGTTGTTTCTTCTTAGTTAAACCGTCTTTGGTTTGAAATTCTTTTTAAAACTATTTAACGTGTTGGAATATTATCCAGCTATTCTTTAGATAATTATTATTTTTTTACTTAAAGAGAAACCGCATCAGCCATGTAGGCTATTAGCGGCCATTGTTGTTATCAACAACTTAATTAACTTTTACAATTACAATTGATGCAGAAATTTCAAACACTTCAAATAACTTGAAATATTTTCAGTTGTACATGAACGAAACACTTCATTTAGATTATTAGGTATGTTGAACAATGTTCGTTCCGCACTAAGTAGGACACTCCGCTATTATGTGTCACATTCTGGTGGTAGATCCTTGGATATCACATGTCCGTGGGTAAGTCTAGTGTGGCCTAGTCTAATTCTTGTTAGGATTATTTGAGAGAAGCGACTAGAAGGGCTGTTATTCCATGGTGCATAATTCGGTTTACCTTCTTTCAATTTTGAATGCTTCAGATTCCAATCAGAGGTCCATTTTTTAATAAACTCTTGTTTATAATGAATGTTTAAATCATTCGCAAGAGGTTTGAAGATTGATTCGATGTTTGAATCAGCTGCTGCTCTCCGGTCATGTTTATCAGCTGTTTCATTTCCTGTTATGCCTAGATGTGATGGAACCAATAGGAACGTGATATTTTTCTAGACTAATTGGTGCATTTGATTTTTAATTAACTTGACTAATAGATGTTGAACATATATTTTGGATAGCGAGTCTAATGAGTTGGCAGAGTCGGTTACTATGATAACATTCTTTGATTTCTTACTAGTTGTATAAGCGAGAGCTTCATGCAGGGCATAAAGTTCACTTGTCATAACTGACGATTTTGACGGTAATTTAAATGTTTCCACTTTTTCTGGTACAACTGCGCATCCCACTCCAGAATTTGTTTTGGAGGCATCTGTGAAGATCAGGGTAGAATCGGGGGGATAAAGGGAGATTATTTCATGATAGTGGTTTACAATAATCTGAGGATTTGTGTCTTGCTTATTATATATAAGTAGTTGCCGGTTTAAATTAGGCAATGGAGTTATCCATGCGAAGCTTCAAAGTTGGTCTGGAAAACTTGAGGAAAGGTAATTATCAATAATAAAATAATTATCACTTTTTCAAATATTAATTTTTTTAGCTTTTTTGAACCAGCAACTGTAGTGTTCTTTTGTTCGGGAACATTCAAATTTATTCTTTTTTAATATTTAATATGCTTGAGAACGAATTATTGCATGTATCCAGATCAAAAACTAACGACACTGAATGATGCAGTTTGATTTTTTATACTATCACTGAGATAATCAATTATTATTGTTTGGCCGCCACTAACCTTTAGCCGTAACATTATAACGTTATATTGGAAAAAAGTAAAATGTGGAAAACTGTAGTTAGTTTGGTTTCGTTTGGTTTTTGTGAGTGGATTAAATTAACCCTTTCAGTTCAATCTTTCCAGGGAAGCTGATAATATATGAAGAGATAAGTCTATCTACAGACTCAGGGCGCAGAAGTGCAGCTCCTAGAGTCTTGTCTTAAGCCTGATATCTGATTCCAGTAGCCACTTGCTTTGGGGTCTATCTATTACGAGATGGTTTTCTTTGCCAGATACCCAATCGGGGCTTCAGACCTATGAACTGGCAGTTGGTACCGTACTGCGTTATCCAGAATTCCGATGTGACCAGGAAACCTCATTGAGGTTTAGGAGTAGTCTAGTATTCCAAACCAGTTCTGGATTGCAATTGTTGGAGCACAGTTCCGTTATTGCAGCCTGGCTGTCAAAAATATTTTTATTGACCTTCAAGTGTTCTCTGTTCTTCAGCATCCACCCAACGCACAGGACAAGGGTAAACACTTTTTCCTGGGCATGTTATCTGAAGACATATCCAAGAGCTCCGATGTGTTCAGCTCACATAGCATGGCTCTTTCCCCATCACAAACCATCAATTAGCTCCTGCCATCTATTTTGTATATTCTCGCTAGCCTCCCAAGGTAGAGATAAAGAGGTGTTATACCGAGAATGGTTTTCAGCACAGTCGTGCGAATTGAAACCGTAATCGCCAAGCAAGCTTGTCTCTGCACTAGACCACTGAGTCATAGGTAATCATAGGCCTGACTTCCATCACAGATAGCCAGTAAATCTGTGTGGGTCTTGTTAGTGTTAATGCACAATGCAATGTCTTATGTCCCTGTTTGTTCCACAAAGCCTTTGGCAAGTTCATGATGCTATACTGCCTTTGCGGATTACTTTTCCAAACGGGAGATCCAGCTAAGCGTTATATCCAGCGTAACGCCTAGGCATTTCGCCTCCTCCACAAATGTATGGTAACAAAATTTACGTTTGATGATATTAACCCAAACTAAATCCAATAAGTACGCTAATAGGTAAGACCAGGATATTTATCATATGAATACTGAGATATTGCGTACCAAAGTTAGCAGACATAGCTCTAAGGTAGCTAAGAAATATGTAGCTCTGGAATAAAGAATAGATTATTCGAGTATTGTTTATTTTTGAAGTGAGTGGATATTGCGACTTCGAAAGAACACTTTTTATAAAAAGTGACAGAAAGTGGAATGATTTATCGATTTCACTATATTTGTACAACAAGGATGAATAAAAGTAAAATACGAAGTAAAAGTGTATAGAAAGGTAAAATTAATATATTCATTAAAATTATCGATAAAAGTAAGTTTATAGTGGTGGAAAAAGGTACATACATTTTACTCTATTTATGCACGTGAGAAAATTAAAAGATTACATTCAATTAAAGTTATTTAAAATAACGGATCTATTACTAGAGATATATTATTAACGGAAATTCAGTTTTTGTATTCTTCGCTAACGAAACACCTGCATCATTGCATAATACGGGTTCTACGAGTTGAATTTAAAAAAAAATACGGAATTTTTTATAATGCTTTATTATTAACCAGTACCAACTGCAAGACTGTTCAATTTAGATGCGATTTGCTGATTATAAAAGCCAGATACGGCCGTATAAATAACAAAGAGAATTTAATAATTGACTCTATACATGTGATTTAGATATTACTCACGGTGTACAAAAACATTTTTCTGCGTCAGAACTACCAACTATACTTTGAATACTTAAAGCAGCTATAGACTCCGAATCGGTCCTAAAGTAGGGTTATGCTAATCTGCAAGGAATAGAAAGAGTTTGCTGAATTAGAATGATGTGATAGCGGTATTATTATAGATGGGCGATTCTAAATTCGTCACAGTACGCAGGTGAACATCAAAATCGGTAGTAGGGAAGGTTGAGGCAATGTGAACTACGGGGGCAATATAAACCGCCTAGATTTTTTTCACAACAGCGGCAACTTTGCAGCAATTTGATTCTACTTATGTGCACACTGGTCCTACCGATGAGTTTAGATGCAAAACGAGTTTGCCGACATCGTCGATCTAACAAATTCACAATCCGAATTACTTGGTTAGAAAATGTATTTTTTGGTCTCAACACGTCGTTTAAAGTGTGCTTGATATATGCCAACCATCATTTGTTAACATAACCTACACGTGTCCAATTTAATGTCCATATGGGACAAGTTGAACCGTTTATGGTCCACATTTCACCAAGTACATTTTTTATAATACCTTATTTTGCAGAAAATGACAATTTTATATGAAGATGCGGACGAGGGAGACAACGGTGCAGAATGTGAATTGTACTCAACATCAAAGGTCGAAGAGTGTTGGGTGCGCTGCTGCGGATGTTTAAGATGGACCCATGAAACTTGCGTAGGAGTAGAGAGTCTGAAGATGACGAAGCATGTAAATGTGAATTTTGTGCAGAGTGTATCTGGAATTTTTGAGTTGAAAATACCATTATTTTTGTGTTGTATTCCTCAATAAAGTTTTAATTTTAAATATCATGCTCCATGTGATGGGGTAATATTATGAACTTTAGACATGTGTTGAGATTTAATTTATTTTCTTACAAATATGTATCAAAAATCGTTGGATCAATTCTGTGCCCATCTGTAAGCAAATCTATAACTTTTTTGCAATCTTTTGCGCTTCCTACAGCTTACAGAAAATCTTAAATATTCCCGATCGGATGTTTGGCAATCAGTTTGTTTTTGTGAGGTTATTGTGTTGTGCATTTTTCATTGTCATAATATAATCGTTTATATATTAATGGTATTTTTATTTGCGGAGCCATTTTTTTAATAAAAAACAGAAAATGCATATATCTAATAATAGAAAAATGTATTACTACGATTCTTCCTTTTTTTTCTATAAGGTTTAGGATCATTTACTAAGTATAAAATCAAAAAATGCTGACAGATTCCGGCTATGTACTTTAGTGCTAATCTTTTTTTGTAAAACTTACCGTTTACGATTTAATGAACCGGTTTTTCTAACTCGCCCGTTAACTCTTAAAATATTGGATTAATCAATCAATTGCATCAATCCATTTTTAAAGATCAATTCATTTTCTACAACTTTTGTTTAAAACTTTTTTTTCTAATGTCCATACTTTTTGAGATATAAGACGAAAATTTCAAGGTAATGGTACAAATTCAACAAATAAATAAAAAAAATATCCCGATTGTTTATATACTTAACAATTAATAGTTCATTTCCTTACCTGCAATAAGTGCAATAGTAACGAACTTTTTTTTATTTCGTACAACTACAAAATATTTAGTGCTTTGATTTGATCCTGGATTATTAAGTAATTATTATTAATTATGTTATGATCAGATGCCATAATAAAATGAAAGAAATCGAAAGGGGAATATTTTTAAAAAATCTTTTCAAAATTTATTTTTATAAAATACATAAAACAAATATAATTTCAAAATGTTCTCTAATTTTCGAGCGTTTTGGAGGCGGTGAAAATCCAATTATATTTGATGTTTCCATTACCCTTGTACCCAGAGAAGTCGACCATTTTATTACGCAGTTTCCTAGTACACAGACTATAATTTGACACACCGTATATTCAGTAAACATATATCCCACCCCCAATCTATTCAAGGGTAGAAAAAATTTAAAGTTATTTAATAAAACACGTGACGTACCTAATTAAACTTTACCATTCCAATTTAATTTTGTTATAGCGAAGAAATACATCAACCACATAATGAACTTTAATTCGACGCAAGGGATGATCCTATTTATAAAAATTTAACACCCACTTAGAGGGACAAAACCGAAACGGATAGAGGACTATGTTTACAATAAAGGGTTGAAGGTACCCTATAAATCTTCTCGGTAGATGGGGGTAGCATATTTTCGGCTTTTGTTGATACGTCGGCGTTGTCTGTTATGTACCATTCGCGGCGTCTGGTTTAGTAGTTTGGAACTACGAAGATTATTTTAGAACACATTAATTACGTGTTTTAGTAGCTGTTTGTTTCAAAACAAGTCGTTTTTAACAACCAGATGGTATACAATCTTTGAAATCACACAAAGTTACATCTCAACACGTTGACTGACACTCGCTGCGTAAAACTATAATGAATTCTTAAAATATTCCAAAATGGTCGCTTTCTATTTGATTTATAAATATTGAGAATGTGTTTTATTGCAATTTCAACAATTATTATAATAAAAGAGTGAACAATATCCATGCTACCTTCATTAAATGGTCAATGTTTTCAGATAGAACTGTCTATCAATTTTGGAATTCAGTGTAAACCTTTTGGTCATCAAACTTATATCTTCATCTACAGTGAGTCCATAAAGACACGCATACATTCATTATTAGCTAAATAAACAGTAATGAAGAAAAAATCCGAAACAGGTAGATTTTTGACTTAAAGTTTACTATTTTTCATAAAAATATTCATTTATAATCTTTGGGTGATGACGTCATCACCACTATTTTTCATTAACGAGGAACCCTTCTTCTTCTTCTATCACAAGTTGATTCAGGATTCCAAGTACACCAACTTAGCAGATAGAGAAGCATTTATAGGAGGTCAAGTCGTGAGAAACCGTGACGAGGGCTGAGTGGCACAGGGTGACAGTGTCGTGAACGGTTCCTTTGGGGAACCAGGTCGCACCCCACCGTATTTAGACCTCACCACCGTATGCGGGTCTCTGCGGGGGTGGACCGTTTATTCCCTAACTACTCGTGGGATCTATATGGAACACAGTAGCAACAATAAAAAAGGCCAAAGTGTGCCCAAGGCCAAAAGGCCAGGACACACAAAGGCTAAATATATAAATAAGGTTCCTAAAGCTATAGGGAATGGAACATCTGAAGAAAACCTAGAGGCTGCAAGGCCCGGGAATTCGAAAGATACATCCCAAACTGAAAGGCAAGGAACAAACAAAACAAGGCAATTCTGTCAGAGTAAATGCGTTAGAAGACGTAGACCTTATGACAGACGAGGCAAAGCTATCCGGAGTCTCCAAAGTCAAAGTAAGCAGATTGGTGAAGCAAGGCCAGGATCTCTATCAGGCTAAACTCTTAATCAAAGCCAACTTCACCAAATTTGCGGAAAGGGCAAAGGAGGTACCGTCAAAGCCTGCGAAGGCCGAGACAAAAATAAACACGACCAAAGTGTCCAAAAGACTAAGGTCAGATGGAAGCACACCACCCGAAAGTAAAAGCAAAGGGAAAAGACCAAAAACCGAAAGTGTGCGTTTCAGCGAAGCTGCAGCATCCGTCAAGCCAAAATGGGTACGCAAAAGCTTAAGGCAGTCCATAAATCTCTCATGGCTACCTATGAGGCTATCACAGAAGAAGGGCCCCAGGTCCGCTTCCTGAAAAGCACGCATAGACCGGGATTTTTGGAATATATTTGTGCGGACAGCATAAGCACAAAATGGTTGGCAAAAATCATCCCGACGTTGAAGAAGCTTCCTTAAAAGCACTAGAAGGGAATGATATACTCAAACGTCACGCCTGTACGGTCTTCGTACAGGATGAAGACGGGAAGCGCCTAGATTCCAACAGGATCCTTAACAGATTAAGGATAAGTAACCGCGGGCTCAAGACGCACCTTTGGAGAGTCTGGGCGAAAATACCCTCAGTCAAAGGAGTATGGAGCTTCTCCATGGATTCTGATTCCAAGGAGGAGCTCTTAAAATTAAAATTAGCACCCTTCTTTGGGATAGGGAAATTAACCTTCCGCCTAAAGGAGGAAAACCCCAAAACTTTGGAGACAAATCCTGCAGCTACATCCAAAGAACTAGAAGGCAGTGCCCAAGGCAACACCCAAAGCTCAACATGAGGAACAACCTTCCGAAAGTGGAGTCAGCATACTCATAAGGACACCTGTCCAAGAGATAGCTCCCATGGAGGAGGGAGAGTCCTCAGAGCAAGAGCAGAAGGACTCTTCACCACGGTGAAGCAGATTATAAGGATCCTACAGGCAAATCTTCAGCATGCAAAAGCAGCCTCGGCAACGCTGGTTAGGAGATTGGATCAAGAATGCATTGAAATGTCCCTCCTGCAGTTTTCCTGGCGGATGGGTGAGAAGATTGTTGGCCTATCCACTAAACAAGGTAAAGTATTATACATAGCAAAGGCCACAAAACCTAGAGCATATAATTCACAGTAATAGGGTAGATTGTACACTAATACCGGTGCTCTGCACCGATGATGTTGTTACAGGACATCTCGGATGCCCCCGCTTGCTTCCGAATCCACAAAGTCCTGGCAAAGGATGGGACAACCAGAAAGGAAGTAGGTTTCATTTGGAAAGCTAGCGGCACCTATACAGAAACCAGAGAGGAGAGTTTAAAGGAACTAATAAACGTCCCAAAGCTATTCCAATAATCCCATCTAAGAACGTCACAACTTTCCAAGCGGAAGTGACGGCGATTCACCACTTCGTTGAAGAAATGACATACCGTTCAGTTTCCATCTTCACTGACAGTCAAGCTGCGCTGAAGGCACTCGATTCCATAGAGGTCAATTCTAAGCTAGTATGGGATTGCATAGGTGCCTTATACGCACTTGGAGACCATTGCAAAGTCATGGTAGCCTGGGTACCAGGGCACGAGGGTCATAAGGGCAACGAATTGGCGGATGAAACGGTCAGACAAGGTTCATCAATGCCATTCATTGGACCGGAACCCTTCTGCGGCGTCGCAAAGTTGACAATAAATATGGCCACAAGGAAGTGGGTGGCACAGAAATCATTCGCCAACTTTTACGGCAGACCTAATGAGCAAAGATAGGAAAACTGTCAAAGCCTTAGTGGGTGTGTTGACGGGGCACTGTAAGCTTAACAGGCACGCAGAGCTAATGGGGTTGACAGACGGAGCTATGTGCAGATTCTGTCACCTAGAGGAAGAAACTGCAGAGCACATCTTATGCCAGTGCGATTGCCTGGCGAATGTGCGGTTTCTTGTATTAGGCGATGACAAGCCACCTGCAAGAAACTACATTAAAGATTCAGTCTCGAATCTGATTGGCTACTTAAAAAGAGTCGGGCTGGAGAATGTAATCTAGATTCAGAGAACCACAATAGATCTGAAAAGGTCGCAGTGGAATAGGCCGATTAATCACCTCATCAGATCTAATCTAATCTCTGTAAAATAATCATATTATTAGGCATTATCTTTGCGAAGAAACGAGTACGATACGATACGCTATTGTTATCGCATTAACGACTAGTTTAGTTAAAACGAAATATTTTGGAATGGTGTATAAATAATAAATTTCATAAGCAGATATTACATTTTTGACCACCCTGTGCCAATTAACAGCAATTTGAGATACATTTTTGGAATCAGCTGAGCAAATAAAGAAGGGTGTTTATTTTAAAAAACTTGTGGTGACGTCAGCACTTGAAAGGTTATTCACTCTGTTTGAGTGATTATCCTTTTAGAAAATAGTGAATTAAAATCGACCTGTTTCGCAATTTTTTCAAATTTCTGTTTTTTTAGCTTTATGCGTAACTTGATGGACGCACTAAATATTATATATCTAAGGACAGGTTGGTTCAAAAGTTGGTGCAACGCCATTTATCGGTCACAAGCATGAATACCAAATCCGGAGTAAAACTGCTGACACCTTAAAAAGCTCAAACTAGTGAAGCAAGAAGAATTTAGATTCTGTGGAAGAAGAAACCTACATTCACATACTTGCGGGTTCTATAACAATACCTAAAAACCTAAAAGCCTGCAGATATCCTAAAATTACTTAGTCTCTGAGACTTTCGTCAGGAAGTAAGTAGAAGAAAGGGGGTACCTTAGATCTTTTAGGTCGCCTCAGTATACATACATAGATCTACCACCAATATCCTAAATTGAAACAAAAGCGATTAGGTACAGTGGACTGAAGCGGGTTGTTCAGCTCAATCACGAAATTGTTTTGATCATGGTTAATTGCAAGGAATTAAAGTACAAATGGGCTTTTTTCAGTAGATGCTTAAATCTCAAAACAGAAAATATTTTTATTTGAAAGCTTACTTATTTTTTTCTCATTTTGCGTAGCTTTGTTTCTAATATAAATGTCACATGGTTTAATAAAAATTTTGACCTTGGGCAAGTGACGGAATTATGTTGGCGGCATTTTTAAGAATTGCATCAAATAGGCCAAGCAATAGAGCATGCAAGTATACTATTTTTTGCCAAAACGTAACGTAATATCTTTTATGATCACCATCCGTTTTCTACTAGGATTTTTGTCAAAAATATTTACCTACTGCTTGGCCTACAAAGCGAACAAGCCTGTACTAGTAAAATGCTGTTACGGCGGTTGCCAAAAAAAAAGGTGAGCGGTCGTCGGACCGCCCACAGAAGCTTGCTTCTTATGCACAATAAAATGCGAGGTTGGGAAAACCATCAATAAAAATACGCGCAATAGAATGCAAGAGCATAATTATCTTTACTTATAAAAGGAATGTGCAACAGAACCATTTCTCGTCGATAGTCATTGAAATTATTGGCCATATTGTAATTTCAACAATTATTGACCATTTTTGACAATTATTGAACATTTTTGACAATTTTTCAAAATGTTGACCATCTTAGAACATTTTTCCAAATTTTAACAATTATTGAACATTTTTGACAGGTTCTGACAATAATTGACCATTTTTTTGAAAATGTTTACCATTTTTCAAAAATTATTGACAATTTTCAACATTTATTGACCATTTTTCGAAAATTTTTACAATTTTCAACAAACATTGACCATTTTTTCAAAATTTTTGACAATCATTGACCATTTTTTCAAAATTTTTGTCCCATTTTTTCAAATTTTAACAATTATTGACCATTTTTGACAATTATTGATAATTCTGACGATTATTGATCATTTTTGACAATTTTTCAAAAATGTTGACCATTTTACATATTTTTCCAAATTTTAACAATTATTGACCATTTTTGACAGGTTCTGACAATAATTGACCATTTTTGACATTTTTTCAAAAATTTTGACAATTTTCAACAATTATTGACAAATTCCTACAATTATTGACCATTTTTGACAGTTTTTTATAATTATTGACCATTCTTTTCAAAATTTTTGACAATTTTTGACCATTTTTTCAAAATTTTGACAATTATTGACCATTTTTTCAAAATTTTTGACAATTTTTTCAAATTTTAACAATTATTGACCATTTTTGACAATTGTTGATAATTTTGACAGTTTTGACAATTATTGATCATTTTTGACAATTTTTCAAATTTTGACAGCGGCACGCCTCTCTCTCTCTGCACTGAACGTTCACTATGGCCTGCGCCTCTCTCTCTCTTTCTAATGAGTCATCGCGTGACGAACGCTTTTTCGTAACATCACACGTTTCACGAGTGTACTAGCCTTCCCAAAAGTCCTATGTCGTGCAATAAGAAGCAAGCTTCAAAAATTGTAGGCTACTTGACGTCACTAAGGAGGGGTGCGTGATTTCACGTTCAATGCTCGCGCTTGCTTTCCGCACGTATAATTCTTTTTATAGAAATCTGGCCAAAGAAAAATTTTAAAAATATGGGGACAGTGGGGTGCATTGCTTGAGAATCCACCATAATTATCAAATTTTGGTATCAGCGACTACAATTTGCAAGCAGCCGTTGTATATTTAACTATTTAACATAGCTTCCTGAATCTGATTATTCAGAAATGAAATAAAATTATTCAAGTTACTTTGGACTAGTATGTTCAGCTTTGGGGAGATTATATTGAAAAAACGAATGCGTGGACTCAATAATAGATTCAAAAGTATAGCTGTAGATATGTTCAGTCCTTTAAATAATAAAGTGGACAAGAATCAAACATTTTATTTATTGTTACATCCCGATGAAGAAGATTTCTTCTTTGAAACTATTGTAGATATTATTTGTGAATATAGTGGAATTTTACTCGAATGGGAGATGTCTTTGAAATTTCTTTGACAAATACATGTAGCTACAACGGAAAATATCTCGACGGAAAAATTTCTCGACCAACAAAAATGAACGTAATTTCTAACTTTAAAATGAAAAAGCAGGTGAAGTATAGATCCGAAGCGATTTTACTTTTCCAGGAATCAATAAGAGTATAAAGGGTCCAAGACATGTATAATAGAATCGGGGAATGCAGACTTTCGGTTACTGCAAAAATATGACGGAAGAGTTATAAAAGAGAGAATTCCGTAAGACAGAAAATGTTTTACGAGATTTTGTTTACGATTTTCCATTGTATCATCGGCAAAGATAAAATTTAGTACCGGGGGTAGATTCTAGATGGTGCACTGAAAAATGTTCATCCAAGCATTATTAATTGTAACTTTTGTACAATTATTTTATAAGATTTTCTTGGAAACTGAGAATTATTTCCTCTTTTGTGTATGCTTTTTTAGGTTATAACATAAAATATCGTACTAAAGTAAATTCCAGTATTCTGGTTTTTTTTTGAGGTTTTATGAGATGCCACGTTTCAAAATCTATATTTCAGTAATGATCTGCAGATGGTTTTTATTTCTGAATCTCTAGTTCAAGGCGTACCAAACTTTTATTTGCCTTTTCTCTTCTTACATTGATTTCAGCTTCGTATTTGCCAGATTGCTTTTGTCCTGTTCCTAGATATTTAAACCCATTTACTCGCTTGATTTCAGTTTTAATTTTCTGGTCTCCTATCACTAATATTTTGCTTTTAATTGGGTGTATTCTCAAGCCTTCTTCCAAAGATTTTATGTTTATGAGATTTTTTGAAATTGCTTTTCAATTTCTACTATGATTACTAGAGCATCTGCTATTTCAAATCTTTCCGACATTTTTATATCATAATAACAATTTTTTGACTTTTCTCCGCATTTCTCAATAACATTATCCATATCCATATATGCATTAACCTTTCAGTGGACGCGACGAGTCTGTCAGACCCAGTGTGTTAGATTTCTAGCAATATAAAAAGCAGCTCTGCGAAATCTCCCACTCCCAGTACCTTCCTAGAATTCCGCATCGTTGTTGAATGTGTGTTCAGTTGTTCGTTTAGCATTGGTCAGTAGCAGTTATAATAGTCCAGTAAAAAGTTCCGAGATTGTGCATGGCTGCGGTTGCGTTTTTTAACGTAATTTGGGCACGCGGAATCGAATGGCACTATTCGCAGACTCCAATTTTCCCGGGAAATAGCGTAAATCGCGGAAAATAACTTAAAATTCGCGTTTTCTCAGTAACTAATTGATTTATCGAAAAAAGTTTCGAATAAATGTTGTAGAGCGCAAAATTTTACGTCGAAATACTACCTCACTTGTTAAATTTCATTCAGTATTATTGACTTTCCCGACCATTTCTGAATCCGCTGGAATTCCAATTTGATTATGCACAGGCCTGGAGTAAAAGTATCTGCAAAAAATGCTGGCAGCTTTTTTTATAGACGAAATGTTATCTTCGATAGTCAAATAAACAAACAAATATATCGATACTATTTCCGTTAAATATAAGCGCGAACGGTGTGCCAAACACACCAACCTAGCAGAAATAAAATTATATAGGTACCCATCTATTTTTGACAAAACTCTCAGCGTGAATATAGTGTTTTTTTATGGGTACAGTAGTTTTCTTACATTGGGTCTACAAGACCCGGTGCGACCAATTTTGTTACAATTAAAGGCGCTTATGTATGTATGTGACTTGGGGTGACATTCACTGAGACCTAAAATATTTATTATGCCCCCTTACTTCTACTTAGTTCCTGAGGAAAGTCTCAGAGACTAGTAGCTCCTTTAGTCCTAGTTCGCCCGGAGGAATTTCAGGATATCTGCAGGCCTTAACTTAGGTAAATGTCCCTCTTCCATCCAGTAATCTCCAAGGTGTTGTGCCCTAGGATTCTGAATTGCTGTGCAATTCGCAAGTATGTGGATGGAGGTTTCTTCTTCCATGCCACAGAATCTACATTCTTCTTCCTCCACCATTTTGAACTTTTTCAGGTGCCCATTCAGGCGACAATGTCCCGTTAGGATCCCTGTTAGTGCAGTTTTACTTTGACTGGTTGTAGTCACCCAGAAGAATCTTTGATTGTCTAAGTCCTACTAAGTCTTTCCAATGGTCAGATCTTCTCTTTTTTTCGACCTTGCCTATCTCTCTACCATTTCTGGTTTACATCCATCCAAATATTTATTTATTATGACGAAGTCTCCGATAGCACTGCAGCCAAATAGTTACAATCTTTAAGCATCGAATTTTTCAAATTTATACAGTATAATAGTAGAACATATTATGTTTCTCCCTTGCATAGTTTTAATTTATTTATTTATTATTAACTAGTACATGACCAGTCATGAATAATATTATAATTCTCATCTGATTACTCCAGAGTGAGAGCAGATCCGCTGTACGTTTCAGGTATGGTTTTTTTAGGAAGGTTTTTTAGGAAGGATTTTTACCCAATAATTTTTATGCTGCTTTCTGATTCAGTTCTTTACACGTTCGTTCGTTCCACGGTTTTCGGTTTTTGGTAGATCAAGAATATATCCTGGTTCAAGCTGTGTATCCCCTGACCCTCTTTTTGCAAGTTCGTCAGCTTTTTCATTGCCCTCTATACCATGGTGACCTGACGTTATTTTGTTCGGCTAACGTTTTCAGTTCTTTGATGCAATCCCGTGCTATTCTGGGCGTCACTTTCTGGCTCAAGATTGTCTAACCGTTTGACATATGGTTCTGATTGCCATCGACAACTCTCCTGATGTTTTCTCTCGCGCATTATAAGATTGCATCTACCACCGCCTGACATACAGATGTGTAATTTCCCAGTGCGTGGCTATAGTTTTAACTGAATTTCGATTATTTTTTATTATATAACTAAGATTTGTTTGATACATATCTTGGATTATTCCTATTATTCTGGGAAGCTGCAAGCTGCTCTATCGTAACACTGGAGACTGAATTTTTTCCTAATGGGACATTGTGGCTTAAATCAAATTATAAATTTATGAAAATACGAAATGTTCTGTCAATACTCATTGAAATATAATTTGCTAGGGGGTGTATACAGGGTGATACATTGATAAGTGTAAATATTTTACACAGAAAATCCTGAGCCTAAAATATAAACATTTTAACCAAAATATGGCACTATCAGTGGCGGCTCGTGGTTAATTTGATAGGGGGGTCATAGGTGATGTGACCAAAATCTTAAAATACGGAACGCCACTGACCAGCCCCCCGGAGGCCCATTTTTCGAAAAACCACTCCCAATTTCTGCCCAGAAGTCGTTAAATCGTTAAAAAAACAAAATTTGTGGAGTTCCTTTCCAAAGCCCCAGAGGCAAAAAAATTTTTTGGCCCACCCTTGTTTTATATAAAAATAATGCTCTCTTAAAAAACAACCATATTTTATCATTTCTATACATATTAAATTTGACAAACTTAAATTAAATGATAATTAGTCTAAATCTTTTTAAAATTTGAGTGAAGCCTTCGATCTTTATCTGTATTTGCAACAACTTATTAGGTCAAAACACAGCTCATTATTCTCATTATTTCGCTTCAAATACTCTCCTTTAAATCAAAATATAGCGCGGCCTGCCAACCCATCTACTCATCTCTTTTCTAAGCGTGTAATAATCAGCCGATGTAAATCGATTCATCGTCGATATTAAACTGGGCTTTTGACCCATCACATGTAAACTTCGGGCGTATTTCTCTCACGCCGCGAAGATCGTCAGCGCTCGGCAAATTCCGTTCCCATATAACACCTTGAGGTCAACGGTGGACACCAGCCCGCTTGCCAATTTTTGTTTTCGCTGAGTACTTGATGCTTGATGCGGAATAACGTTTACAACGGGGGTCTTTAAAAACGTTTACTCGGGGGTCTTGAAACGTTTTAGGTAAATTTTATTTAAGAGGAATACTATACTATATGTATAGTAGGTACATTTTATTTTTTTAAATGCCTATTTAATTATTTTTTTAAATTATTTTTTAATGCGAGATCATTGACCCAATTAAATTAAAATATTAATATTAAAAATATTAATTAAAATAGTTTTTGCCCGTTACTTCACAACTCAAGGATACATAATTTTCTATCATACTTGGTAATGGGTTTAAGCATATGAAAATACATTAAAATTTATCGAGAAGTAGTATCTTTTCCTTACCAATGGAGTATGGCAGAGCATTGGTGAATTGTTTCCTGTGTATATTTCATATTTTTTCTCGATTCTCCAATGCTTTTCATGTAAAGGAAATATTTATCGTTACATATAAATGCGGGGCTTAACGTATCTGTCTATGCCGGCGGCACAAGCGGCCTTGCCACCAACATAAAAATTCAGCGGCTTTGCTGCGGAAATAAATTCGACTTAACCAAACTGGCTTGTTCAGTGCGTTGCTTCGTTGCTGTTTGACGATGATGACCATCTATTAGGGTATATGACCCTAAAAATCATTGACCAAAACAAAAAGCGGAGGTTTTGAGTACGGCCTAGTTTCAATAGAAACTTTAACAGTGAAAGTAAGCTTTTACATGAATTAAAAAGGCATGATTATATTGTCAAATCCGTAGTAGAGGTAACAGGGCACTTTGAACTTAACAGACACGCAAAGCTAATGGGGTTGACAGACGAAGCCATGTGCAGATTCTGTCACTTAGAAGAGGAAACTGCAGAGCACATCCTATGAGAATCCACCGGCAAGTAATTAAACGAAAGATTCAGTCTCGAGGCTGATGGGCTACTTAAAAAGAGTCGGGCTGGAGAATGTAATTTACATTCAGAGAACCACATTAGATCTGAAAAGGTCGCAGTGTAATAGGCCGATTAGCCACCTCATCAAATATAATCTAATTTAATGGTCTAGTGTCTGTTCTGGCTATTCACTGGGACCAAAAACAAAAATCACATACGAAAAATGTGCTCTTCACCTACACATAAACTAATATTGAATGATTGGAAGTGTGTCAGATGCCGCGGAGAATCCTTTAATCATTACCGACATTTAGCCGCTGGCAAATCAGCTTGGCGGCATGTGCCTAAAACATAAAACACCTTGTATCTCAGGATAGAGCCAGGTTTAAATGTTCAGAAATTATTTGTCAAATATTTACACTTACTAATGAATCACCCTGTAAACACTTGTCAAATTACTTTCATCATAAAAATTCAGTAGAATGTAAAAATGCATATTTTCTCTGGAATGTTAAAATAAAAATTCTCGAATATACCACTTCTACTGTCCGGAAGTGAAACTCTTTTTTGGTTAAAAAAAAGGAGTAAAAAAGAAAGTATTTTTTTTCACTATTAGGAAATTCATATTATGGAACATGAAAACGGGTTTTGACACTTTATATTCATGTGAAGTGTAATTTAAATAAATGCACAAAAATTATATGATGTATAAAATGTTTGAGAAGTTTAAGCTTGTGGGAAAACGGGAAAAGACAGAAAGATTTATGAGAACTACTTTTTTTTGAATACATTTAGTTTACGTTAGAATTTTTACATGCCTGCATTTTTCTTTCGTATCAAAAGTTTTGGCGCAAAATTCAATTGGATTAAAATATTTAGAAAACAGTCAAAATGGCTTCGAAAACAAAAGTTCTTGGATTGATCATTTTTGCAGTGACAGTTAATTTTTGAGAAATCTCTTATAAATGAGATCTTCGGAAAAGTAAAAAGAGGGTTGTGCAAAAGTATGGAACCAAGTAAATATAAAAAACAAAAGAGGTAGTATTTATGAAACTTTGTAGGTAAATACAATGACGCATAACGTATCCTGGTTTAACTGGAAATCTCCTCAACTTTCATTATGTAAATGGAACACACTGTACATTTCAATCTATTTTAATAAATCTTGTTTTTTCGACTGCGATCTCATTTTGAACATTTGATATTATTAATGTTCAATTTTTAATAATGATTCTCATTCTCATTATGTAAATTATAGGGCTTCATACGAGAGCGAACTTTTTCTCGTCTCGAAAAAGCGAGAGGAGACGAGACATTTTTGAAAATATTATGGGCGATACCGAGACCCGCAACCCGAGAGTCGTTTTTGGTTTCGTTAAATTTTATTTTTATTAGAAAAATTAGAAAAGGTCTACATACAGAACATACATTTTACAATATATAAAATCTGGTGACCATCTGTAAAATATTTTATTGTAAATTTAAAGTGGTGGAATAAAATGATACAACAGGTCGGTTTTACCAAAATTAAATCGACACTTCCTTTATCGCCTCTAATACAATAGGGTCGTAAAATTCAGCAGAATGGTTAAGGTTTCATTAATATGATAAGCCTTTGAACTAAATCTTTTAGAAGCTCTTGAGATAAATAAATAAAAATCTGTTAATATTCTTAACGACCAAATAGATATCAACCATTCTCCCTTATTAAACTTATTTACCTAGAAGATAGGCCAGGAAGAATTATTGTGAATGAATTTCCAGGAAAACTTGTTCAATTATTTTGATAATATTCGTTGAATTCCGTATCTGTGCACTGTAGAAATTAAAAATTTTTCATTATACCTTCATTCGTTTGCTTTGATTTTTGGACTTCAGTTACATTAAAATGTCGACGAGTGTGATTGTTATAAATATAGTTTTAAAACATTATGTATGGATTTTATTATCAGTATTAAGAATTAAGCCAGACGAGACTAGACAACCGGTAACAAGACGAGACCGAGACTTGAACGAAACGAGACAACCGGTAACGAGACGAGACCGAGACTTGAACGAGACTCAATTTCTTCGGAATTGACGAGATCGAGAGGAGATTTTTGATACTATTGCCCACTGTCGTCTCGTGTGAAGCCCTAGTAAATTAACTGTTCAATAAATATACTATATAATTTCTAGTTTTTATAGATTTTTCACACTAAATCCAGTATGTACTGATTAGAAAAAAACAAGTAAAAGTTGAGGGAATTTCTGGTTAAACCGGAAGTATATTGATATAAAAAAAAAATTTGACATCATATACGTTCTGCGTCATTGTTCTTGTCTGCAAATTTTCATAAATATCATCTGTTTCTTTTTAAAGATATTCACTTGGTTCCATACTTTTGAACAACTCTATATAACTTTATACGTTTGGTTGAAAATCATATAGGTCGTTGTACTATTTATCGTACAATAGCTGAGTGTGAGCAAGATTATACCAAAAAGTGGAATACCGAAGATGTTCACTTAAAACAGAACAGCTAGGTTGATTGATTGATTAGTATGGTACCTTCAGTCAGAGGCTTCGGATCCTCAGCACCTACCGTTTATGTGAAGAGAATAGTTGCCCTTATTGGGCAGTCTTTCCACTAAATCCTTCTTGGAAAAATCTTCCTTTGGGCTATGTAGTCCCAGGAGTTTATATCTCCAATGGATCAGTGCTCTACATTCGAAGATAATGTGTGAGGCTGTTTACTCCTCTTCCATGCACAATCGACAGACAGATTCATCCCTGTATATGTGAATTTTATGATTGTGTTTCCTTTGAGTAATTTGACCGTTGAGTCATCCCGACACTTTCCTCATTTGCCCCTGATATTTCGTTAGTCAGCGACTCCGAGGTTTTTTCACCAGGAGCTATGTTCCTGCTTTGGCACGTGGCTGTAGTACGTCTGTTGTTGTTTGTTTGAATCCACAGATATGTATAACCCCGTGCTGCAGTTTTTGATATCCCAAAGGCTGGTTCAGAACCAGTGAATGCAGTTTCATTGTATACAATACCCTAGGCTTGCTAAGGTATGGTTTCGCTTATGCGTCTGCGTCCGAACGCAACCGCTGGCTGCAGCGACTGGCAGTGCGGTTGCCTGTTTTCATTTAACGCGTTGGAATTTATAATTTGTGGTGTATATCGAGGTGTTGAATATATAAACGCTTATTAGATGCTCTTTTAAGAGCAAAGGAAGAGGAAGAAGAATATTTAAAATTATTAAATAAGAAACGTCAAAAAACTCAAGATGCTTTTAAAAAACGATCCACCGAAGGCTATCAAAGCATTTTAATGAGACATCATCTAAATGAGGATTAAAAAAATAAGAACTTTTTTTTAGACTGAATGGTGCTCAGTTTCAGTTTGTGTCAAACCTCGTAAAAGAGGATCTTCAGAAAATGTCAACACGATTTGTAATGCATCCCGTAACAGCTGAAGAAATATTGGCCATTACTTTGAGGTAAGTTTTGTTATTTCATCCTCTATACCATAAAACTTTGGCGCCATAAAGCACAGCACAACACAAACAACGTGGTGAATTCAACAACGGTTGCGGCCAGACTGAGATAATTAGTGCAATTCTGTTCGCAAATAGCAATATTGTTATAGAAAATATGTTGCTATCATAGCAACATTCCAAAAAATGGTATTCTGATCATCATGTTAAGCATCATTGGCAATTTTAAAGATATCTTGTTATTTACCTTGTTATCTCAGCAACCTCATTTTTGTAGTTGGTACTTAATTGCATGAAAAGCTTTTTAAAAATGGCAATAGATCCATTGTTTTCCCATTATTATTTTCTTCGGAAGTTTGGGAATCTTGTAAATGGATGAATTGTGAACGAATCTTATTTTGATAGGTTATTTATAATTTGTGGTGTTTCGAAAGATTCAATTAATGAAAGAAAATTTATTTCGGTGTGACAACCATAATTAGGCAATCCAAATCACATGACCTAATGACCTTGTCACGTCACCTTGTCAGTTTTGTATTGTCTATCCAATGGTAGAAACTAAAAAGTGTTTTCGTCGATTTTATTAGTGTGTTTTATATATGTATACTTTGTGTTTCTTTGAAAACCTTCAATGTTTATATATCTGACGTTTCTCATAATAAAACCAATAATTTTATTGTGTCACCACAATATAAATAATTTGTAGAGAAACTATTGAATTACAATTCCGTCAAATTAGGGATAACAGCATTAGATATACTGCGATCTGTTAACCCATTGGCTATTTGTGTGAATCTACACGTCGAATTGTGTGTTTTGCGTTTTTTTAGACACTATTTAGTCTTCTTAAGTGTTTTTGTCTGTATTTGAGAGATAGAGCATGGAAAATGGTCTAATTGCAAGCTATTTCTTGTTTTTAGGTATATTTGAGTGATTTTGTCAATTATTTAGTTATCTTGTGATCTTTATAGTAGAATTGAGGAGTTTTGAGTGATTCCGAGTACCATTGACCCTTTGGGAGAGTTGTAACGTGAAATTCCGCGTATTTGGATGGAATAATTTCGAATTAGATGGTTTGCATTGTTTTAGACTCTATTTAGGCTTATTAAGTGTTTTTATCTGTATTTGACAGGTAGAGCAAGGAAAATGGTCTAATTGCAAGCTATTTCTTGTTTTTAGGTATATTGGAGTGTTTTTGTCAATGATTTAGTTATCTTGTGATCTTTATAGTAGAATTGAGGAGTTTTGAGTGATTCCGAGTACCATTGACCCTTTGGGAGAGTTGTAACGTGAAATTCCGCGTATTTGGATGGAATAACTTCGAATTATGTGTTTTGCATTGTTTTAGACTCTATTTAAGCTTATTAAGTGTTTTTGTCTGTATTTGAGAGGTAGAGCATGGAAAATGGTCTAATTGCAAGCTATTTCTTATTTTTAGGTATATTGGAGTGTTTTTGTCAATTATTTAGTTATCTTGTGATCTTTATAGTAGAATTGAGGAGTTTTGAGTGATTCCGAGTACCATTGTCACTTTGGGAGAGTTGTAACGTGAGATTCAGCGTATTTGGATGGAATAACGTCGAATTGTGTGTTTTGCATCGTTTTAGACTCTATTTAGGCTTCTCAAGTGTTTTTGTCTGTATTTGAGTTTGTGAGCTCAGTTTTCCACCATATACAACATATTAGTAAGCTCTTCCCATTTATAATTTAATTCCCCGACATTTAAGGGGTAATATTTCCCAGTAATCAATATTCTATTATTTTCTAAATAATTAATTAATAGCTGCATTTGGGTTCTGCTTGTTTTACGACTTGGCGACATTACTAGGAAAAATAAACAAAACAATATAACAAATGAAGCAGATTTCTCGAACAATTTATAGGTTAAAATCAGTATACATCGTCTTATTTTTCTATAGAATACCGAAATACAGTGTTGCCAGTAGTTAAATTAAAGCTATTGGCAATAACATTGCTATTGACAAAACCATGAACCATTCTTCCTATGAACGCTGGAACAGAATATACAATTTCTTGACCATATTGCTATATGTTATAACCATAACAATATGGTTGATACAACAATACACAAACAGAATAGCACTGATTGTCACTAGAGAATCGGGCAGCATGGCTGAGACGAACAAGCGAAACCATTCAGTGCTGCCTGACTATCGGACAGTATAAGGATCTTTTGGCCTCCATACCCCCTTTTGATGTTCTAGACAGGTTGGTTGGAACAATTTACAGGGAATTAAACAGAAATAGTGGAGAATATCAAAAACTAATAGAATTCCCAAAATATACAGCCAACCAGTTGACACAAATACCACGATTTCGACAATTAGGTTGGACCCTAAAAAAACAATACATTTCAACAGTTGCAAGCGATCTTAAGCTTTAGGGTAAAGTAGTATATTAGAAAAGCTATCCTTTGGACATCTCTATGATTATGTATTAAATACATTCAAATATACCTATAAGGTGTAAGTAGTTTATTTAATAGACGGTAAATATTGAAAAGGTTGTACATAACAATTTCAAATGAGAATATTTTCTTGTTTTATAATTTTTTCAGTAGTCGGATTTTTGGTTTTTTGTATAATAACAATATTCGGCGTATCGGGGAGTACTGGTTACGAGACCGAGAATGAGCAAGGCTTATTTTTTTTCAGAACTGGGGAGACCGAGTATCATCTAATCTCGTCCAATGTTGCCAAGCTATTTGATATTATAATGCCAAGACCTTCTAAATAATATTCCCTTCTCCCACAGTATATTCTAATCATTGTAAATTTCCTCTATTAAAAAAGTAATTATTCAAAACAACATATTTACAGTTTATCATAGTTCATACTTTAAAGGAAGTAACAGTAAACTACAGAAGCACGTTTGTTTAAAGTATTTACGTCAGAGACAGATAATCTTTTTAACAAAAAAAAACAACCAACTCCTTATCTTACCTGGGGTCATGTTCACGAACAATTTAGTATTCATTGCGAAATTTGAGAAGAGGAAATTCTATCTTAATCTGCAATGTCTAGACCGTTTAACAAGATAAAAGAATTTTACGTTTAGAGGCAGAATCACAAAGCAAATGTAAATAAATGAATTTTTCTATATTAAAGCCTTGCTATTATATACAGTTAGTCCCACAATAATTAATAACTTTCACCTAACCATGGTAGTTGAAGTACCGTACACTAACAATGAGGGAACGTTTAGGGGCGTGCCGAAAAGTTGGACTACTAGTCTTTGTTAGTGTACGGTGGTTTGAATATAATTGATATAGAGCACAGTGTTTATCTCCCGGATTAAAAAACGTATGGTACGACTTTCGGTATTTCTACCCCGAGCAACAATAGACCCTACCAAAATACAATAACATAATAAAATGTAAATACAACTACCAAAAGTATGTTGTCAGTGGAGTAGATGTGCTTGCTACTTTTCTCATTTTATGCTAATAAAGTTACTTGAATTTTTAAATCGTTGGTAGGCATAACTTCACCTGCACTGATTTGGGATTTTAACAAGCTTTTTCTGGGTGGCTTTATACAGCTCGTCTTGTTTCGAGAGTATTGCAAGGTCTCGTCTTGTTTTCGAGACGATACTTTTATTGGTCTTGTCTCGAGTCTTGTGTGAGACTTTTGTCTCACAGCTGAATAACTTTTGCGTGCAGACTTGAAAACATATAAATCATCATATTATAAAAATTAGTTTTAAACCAACATGGTTGACGCAAGAAAACATAGAAATCACCTTAATTCACTCTGCACGATGTTTGTTATGCCTAATCGACTAAGATTATTTATGATGAGATTTTGAAGCATTTGCAAGAATCTCGTACGAGATGCGAGAAAAGACAATACTGGTGACTGCCAGAAGAGACCCGATACAAGACTTGACAAGATCTGCGAGATGAGAGAAGATAAAAGATGAAAGCCTTTTTGCTTTTGTGCTGTTGGTTGTACCATCCATGTGAAGAGACTAGTTGCCCTTATTAAGTTTAAAGTAGATTTTTCTTAGAGAAATCTTCTTTTGGGGGGCCGAGTCCCAGGAGTCTATATCTCCACAATGAGTCAGTGCTTCGCATTATGTGTGAGGTCTCTTACATGCACAACCGACAGATGGGTAACTCCCTACATATGCCGATGGTATATATGTGCTTCCTTAGAGTGCAGTGACCAGTGACCGGATGCACAGGTTAAGTATTCCATGAGACAGCGACTCCGAGGGTTTTTTGACTAGGAGTTTACTGTGTTTTTGCTTATGTACGTAGCTCCAGTACATCTGATGTTTTGTTTTGATTCACCGAGATCTACACACCGGTACTGCAGTTTTTTATATACCGCATACTGGTTCGTAACCAGTGAATTCCATTTTAAACCCTTTACTTGCATGGTTATCTGCAAGCATTGCCTGATTATGGTTGACCAGAGTTAATAGTTTTTCCTTTCAATGTTTATTTGTAGACACGTGTCGATAGCGTAGATTTCTGCATAGAATACAAATACGAGCTTCTCCAGGTATGTGTAAGCATTGTATCTGGGTTAAGCACCATGAACTCCAGCTCCTATTCCTTAACCGATTTGGATCCGTCGGAGTACCACACCAGCATCCCATCCTGACTGCAAGTTTCCGTTCCATTGTAGCTGGATGCGTGTACTCATCTAGTCTGTTTTAATGATCGAATGAATGTCATTTTTGAACATCGTAAAATTCTGTTGAAATATACTGTAAAGGTTGGAAAATTTTCCTTGGAATGCCTAGAAATGTATGAGAATCGCAAAGTTGGGCAATTTCCTTTTTTATTAAAATTTGGTTGACAAAATTTCTATAATCTAAATATCTATGACAACATCAGAAATAGAAGAGATAATGCAAAATTCAAAATAAAAATCCATGATAGAGATACATGGACTTGCCGCAGGACAAAACTATACACGTTAATAAACTTGTTATTGTTTATTTTACAATGAGAAATTTTCGCTGAAAATCCTCTCAAAATGAAATATACTACAGTTATAACGCCGTCGTTTTTATAGTTCAATGATTGTTTTTTAATGATCTTTACCAGGAGAGCTCTTTTTCGATATTGGCTGGAATATATCACGCTATTTTGCTACTGACATCAAGAAGATTATAAGGGTAATTTATAGTCATACAATCTGGAAGGTGTTATAAAACTGTGATTTATTCCTTTTTTTTTGTGCGAATGTAAAGAACAAACCGCTGGGATTTCAATAAAAACTTGAGCGCATACAGTCGCACAAAGCCAAGATATATATTTTTTTATTTACGCTGGATTTGCTTTGTTGATTGCATTTATTATTATGATGATTTAGGATGCTGGCACATGTCTTATTATCTTATGGTATATTCATAATTTTTGTCGTTATTTTATGGGAAATAAAACCACAATATTTTTTTCTTAGTAAAAATATTTAAAAAACGTAACTCCTGTCATTCTGACCATGATATGTCAATATCGAAATAATTATCAATAAGTATCTTAGAATGTTCATATTTTTTTCATTAAATAGTGGAATTAATTAGAAACAGTTTCATTTATAAGAGAATGGACGTATGCACCGTTTATTGCCCGCTTAACTAAACTGGTTTGAATAGTAAAACGCCTTTTGTTGCCTTGGTTTGGTATTCACCAAGTTTGGTTAAACCTGAAAGAAGTTTGACAACCTCGAAAAATTTAGGGACTTTTTGTGTGAAAAACGTTTCTCGTTTACAGTTACGGGCGTGACGGTTGTTATTTTAATTCCGAATTACATGTATTTTATTGATAAAACGAGCAGCAGATTAGAATCAACAAATTTTTCATGACAGTCACCTCATCAAATCTAATCAACCTTTCATGAGACATTGACATAAGTTACCCAAGTGTCAAAAAGAAGAGTTTACAGTTAAACCTCCAATATTGGGCGTTTAAGTTTAAATTGGTTTAACTTCCGTAGAATCGATGGTGCATACCAACTCAAAATTATAAGCTAGTTTAATGCTTAAATGAGTTGATGAAATAAAACAATTTAATTTGTTTAAATCTTCATTATTTATTTTGAACTAACGTTCAAATTAAAATTAGTGACGCGTTTCGCTACACAGTAGCTTTTTCAAACTAGTGAAGATACAATGAATAACTTTTAATTTATATAGTGCCTTAATACGGAATTCTAAGATATTGACAAATGTATTATAATATTATAATATATTATAATATACTATAATACATTTGTCAATATCTTAGAATTCCGTATTTAGGCACTTTTTGTACTTATCCCCATTTAAATATTATAATACTTTTGTCAATATCTTAGAATTCCGTATTAAGGCACTATATAAATTAAAAGTTGTTCATTGTATCTTCACTAGTTTGAAAAAGCTACTGTGTAGCGAAACGCGTCACTAATTTTAATTTGAACGTTAGTTCAAAATAAATAATGAAGATTTAAACAAATTAAATTGTTTTATTTCATCATTAGTATGGATCTTCATCAAGTAAAAGCCTCATCTATTCAATTCTTAAAGGAGTTGCATACCGCCATTAGATAGTTATTGTTCGACTTAGACTATTAGGTGGATATTTTAAGAATTTGAATAGTAGGTGTTCTTTTCACGATCTATGAACTGACTAGACTTAACTTAGGCTTGAGATGCAATAAAACCATAAAACTTTTCGGATTTACCGTGCAGGGCCGCACTATACCTTGCAATAATATAAAGTATTTATAATAAGAATGACCCAAAAGTCTTATAGAGTTTTCAGGTAATAATACTTTTATGGCTTTATTGCATGTCATTATCCCATCTCAGGTCAGGTCAGTTTCTTAGATCGTGATAAGAACTATAGTAGATAATGGGGTGCGACACTGGAACGGGTATCGGTTGGAAACTAGCGCATATATTGATCACGTGTCTGTACTGTTCTCTATCTGCGTTAACTCTACAGCCTGTGGTTTTTTGATAGTATGCAAGCAAGTCCAAACAGTAAACAATAAAAATGTCTAATAAGAAGTTTCCGGCATTGGTCCATTGGTTGGTTACCATTGGTTGGTTACCAAAAATAGCAATTACTATTTTTTCAATAGCACACTGTTTTTTTAACCTGTACGCTATAGAAGATTTAAAACAAAAATGTACTCTAATATTTCCCTACATCCAAGTGTAACAGTTTTGGTTTTTATTATTCGATAAAAAATAAGTATGATGAGTATGAAAAATATTCAAAGATAAATAAAGTTGGGAAGAAATGTTTTTGGCAAGACATATCATATTTTACCTCCAAATGATCACAATTTTCGATGTTTTTGAAGACGAGGACAAAAAGGGATTTCTTACTCACAAAATTTTTTCATTTCTGTTTCCTAACCTCACTTACCTAACATCTTGTCAAATGAGTTAGCAACCAATAAAACACCATGAACTCAAAGTGTATGCAAGGCTTATGATTATCTGTTATTGTTCTTCAGTCAGATGGTTTTGGTATTGGATTTATATTTCAAAAGGTGCTGAAACTTTTTTCATAGATAAGATTTGTATTTGTATTTTTATTGTTATAGTTTTTCAATGAATTAGGAACATTTTGTATATATCGCGAACTAGTTACATTTGTGCACTTCTATGATATTAAAAAATAATATGAAAAATAAAATGACTTCACTCTAAACCCAATATGACACGGACGAACAAAGCTGGCGAACTAGTTTTTTTTGTGTACGTTCCCATGATAACATGAGTATCTAATGGAGGGGTTTGCTGAGAAAATTACCAAAAATAAAGTGAGTTCACTTTAAATCCAATATGGCGGACTAGTTATTTTTTACGCACTGGTTATCAAATTAGTGTTTGTTGAAAAGAATACGAATGAACTGACGTCTGCGCTCAATCTATCGAGGTAATGGTGTACTACTTCCCGTCTAAACAGTAAGACTTAACGACATCATGTCTCAACTAATATCAACTTTGGCAAATTCTAGCGATGGTAAAAGAAATTCAAAATGGTGAAAAACAAGATGGCCGTCATTCCGTCATACCAATTTTACAGAGTTATAACTTGGCTTAGGTCAGGCATAGTTTAGAGATACTTGAACAAATCTTGTAGGGAGCGACAAGGATTAACTGTTGGAGATGAAAAAATTTCAAGATGGCGCTACAAAAACTTAGTTGGTCCATTCGGTCTTAAATTACTGCTGAACGAAGGATGTGGTCAGTTATATGACGCTGGGCTTGCAAAGATCACAAAATGCAGTCCTGTTGAACACGCTCTGCACTGCTGGTCAAAGGTACGTGGCCTTAAGTAGAGTCAAAACATTAGAAGGTCTACTTATTAAGGAACTAGACTGTACTAAATTAATGGGCAAATGACCTGTCAACAAACGAAATAAACAGGTTAAGAAACATTTAGATACAATAGCCCAGAAAAGAAGCAAATAAACCTTGAATTGAATCATACAAATCAATTCATTACATTACACAATTTATATGATTTAAAAGCTTGTTTCCTATTTTATAAAAGACATACTTACTTTTTTTCTTAGATTTACTTATGTCAAGATTAAGTTACATAATAATAATTGTATTTTTGTTTATCTACACAAGTGAATCTCAGGACAAGCTTACTGTGATGTCTGCTGTTCACTTCATGACACAACTATTGAATATAATAATAAAGGCCACTATGTATAAAGGGTGACTTGACAGATATGGGAATGTCACGTCTGTCGCTTTTCCCGATCCTGACAAGTATTAAATATAATACCATTTTTTAGTGATTTAAACCGTTATTTATATTAGAATATGTTACACTTACTATCATATTTATTTAGATCATCCCGATTTTCTAGAAACAATTTTTTAAGGAACAAATTGTTGAAATGTCATCTTAAGCTCATAATTTTTTTTATTTAAAATCTAAAATTAATCTGAAAACGTTAATCATCGTGAGCGTAGATCCACCCACAAGATATTCTGGCTCACTACCAACTTCGCTGTTCGTGACCAGAAAATACCGAATTGAAAGGGCATGACCTAAACAACTCATAAGCAATATAGTTTGATTGCATCAAAGCCTAGTGAGGAACTAAATTAAAAGCCCTTACTGTAAAAGGGTCAATTTCACGACGCGGAATTAAGTTAAACTCGAGTCTAATAACGGCGACTTCAATTAAAATAACAATGGGACGTTACTGCAAGGATTAAAACAGTTTACGCGGATTACGTATTTTCCGTCATCCTTAAAATTTTAAAGGATAATTAAGGATCAGTATAGATTACGTTTCTATCAATTTTTTTCACTGTATGCGAGGAAAGCTTGAAAAAGGTCTTTCGTCACGTACATGCACAGGATAAAAAAAGGATGAGTCGTTTTTACGTCGCCTAAATAACTATATCTCGTGACTGTTGGTTGATGTGACTAATTATTGTGACAAAGTAAAAATTTTATTCTACACTCTAGTTTACCTATATTTCCCAAAAAATCGTAGGTGATGGAATTATTGTATTCTGGATATCACTATTTTACAGAGGTGTTTGATGTCAATGTGCACTTGTGGCGGTTTAGATTGAAAGTGAGTGACAGTAGTGAACGTGGAGAATCGATATATATATGACAATTAGATATTAGTGATTTTAAGTAGCTTTCACCGATTCAACATTTTTTTTATTTTATAAAGTACTTGTGTTAATAAATACAAAACTTTACATAAATAGGAAATATTCATTACAACACCCACGTCTGTTTCCTATACTAGTGACTCCGACAGAATTTGCCGAATTTGCCGAAACAGTTTGAATTATTTTTCACTGTCAACCTCATTCCAACGATGCTTCGTAACGAAGGTCAACTTCCAAATATACGAGAGGAGAACGAAAAATTGCTACGTTAAATCCAAGCTCTTCGATAGCAGAATGAGGAATTACAAATTTTCATTAGAACAAATTTAACATTTTTACATACTTAGTGAACTTTTCATTGGTTATGGGACCAGAACGAATGTGTTAAAAGCGGAAAATTAAAAGGAAGTTGAAAGTAACAAAAAAATGGCAAGTGTTTAAAACAAACATGGAATTATTCCTTTTAATGGAGATAACTTTGATAACTTGGAAATTCCGGCTAAACTCAGTATTGAAAGCAATGGATTTAAGTGATATACTAAAAGAAGTACTACAAAGTAGTAGGAATGATGATTGGCAAAAGAAAAATAACAAAGCGTGTATGGTGATTATACAAAGTGTAGCTGATACTCACTTGGAATATGTGAAAGAAACAGAAATAGCATACGAGATGATACAGAAATTAGAGTCTATTTTTAGCAAAAAGGGTACATGCTCCAAGTTTTATTTACTAAAAGAACTGATTGGCCTGAAATATGAGTATGGGATGAATCTGCAAGATCATTTATCGAAATGCTACAGTTTTTAGAGAACTCAAAAATTTAGGAAGCTCTTTTGAAGAATCTGATATGTCATGTTTCCTGTTATTGTCAATGCCACAAGAATTTGAAAATGTAGTTATAGCGTTACGAACAATGTCTGTCAATGATCTCAAACTAGAATTTGTCAAACAAAGACTTCTAGAGTTTTCAGCAAATAAAAACTCTGGCAGAAGTCCTAGAAGTGTAGGAGAGGTACCTTCTTCATTCATTCAATGCAGGACAAAAGGTACTGAAATATTTCAAATGTGGTAAAGTGGGACACTCTGTGCGTACCAAATTTAAGAGTAAATTTATTATCAATTTCTACAATAGAAAAAGCTTGTTTTGAAATTGTTTGTGTTGATGCTAAAATAATTATAAAGAAAGGAAAAACTGTATTTGTTGAAGGTGTAAGATGTAACAGTTTATATAAAATAATTTTTATATACAACAACGATGAATATGCAAACTTGGCAGGCAATGATAAACATAAGCAGCTGTGGCATCTTAGGTATGGTCATTTAAATTACAATTCACTTTCAAACATTAAAAACTTAAATTTAGTGGATGGTTTGCAGTTTGCAAATTCAGAAACGGAGACCATATGTGATGTGTGTGTAAGATGTAAACAAAAATGCTTTCCATACTACTCAAAGATTTCTAAGATTATGAAGCAAAAGTGGCATCTTTGTTTTGTGCGAGAAAAATATCTAAAATTAAATGCGACAATGGCGGAGAATATCGTTCTAAAAATATTCAAAATTTCTGTTCAGAAAAGGGAATACAAATATCCTACACTCCCCCATATATTCCTCAGCTTAATGGAGTGGCTGAAAGAATGAGTCAAACCCTGATGGATAAAGCGAGATCTATGATTACCCAAGCAAACATGGATAAAATATTTTGGGAAGATGCTATCCTTGCAGCCGCCTACATTACAAATAGAACTCAATCATGCTTAGTCAAAAATAAAACACCATATGAGTTATTTTACAATAAAAAACCTAATGTGTTTGGTTGTATTGCATATGCAAGAATTCCTGATTTGTTAAGAAATAAGATAGATGAAAAGGGTCAAAAATTCAGATTCACAGGATATACAGAGAATGGATACAAGTTTTGGAATAAGGAAGAAAACAGAGTAATACATTCTAGAAATGTTGTGTTTAATGAAAGCTGTTTCTCTTTAGAAGAAATCAAAAATTGTAATATTCAAGTAGATAATGAAGAGTTTGAGGATGAATATAGTGAAGAAAAAGAAGCCGAGAATCTTAGTCTAAATGAGAGAATTCAAAAAGTAGGAGAAAAGGTTCATGAAAATACTCAAAGTAGTGCAGAAGAAGAAAGGCCTAAAAGACAAGTGAAGTTGCTATCAAGATTCAATGACTTTGAATTAGACATGAGTTGTTTAGTATTAATTTCTGAAATTTCAGATGTTCCAAAATCATATACAGAGGCAAAAGAAAGTTCAAATTGGCCAAGCTGGGAGAAAGCTATTAAAGATGAACTAGATGCGTTAAGCAATAATGACACATGGAAGTTGGTTGAAAGACCTGAAAAAGAGGATATAATAAGCAACAGATGGGTGTTCAGAATAAAGGAAGACAGTGAAGGTAATTTTACTTACAAGGCAAGATTAGTTGCAAGAGGATTTGAACAAAATAATTTCAATGGGATTCAACAAGAACATGCAACAGTAGCAAGGCTTTCTACTTTAAGAATCTTTATCTCTATTTGTAATAACTTTGATTTACTTTTGGAACAATTGGATGTAAAAAATGCTTTCTTACATAGTAAAGTTAAAGAGAAAATATTCATGAAATTACCTGAAGGTCTTGAAGTGACAGATGACAAAAATAAGGTTTGTATGTTAAATCGAGCAATACATGGACTAAAACAAAGCACCCAAAGCTTGGAATGAAACATTCAATGATTCGATGGTAAGTTTGAATTTCAAAAGATTGAAATCTAATTACTGTTTATATAGTTTTCTTGATCAAAACATAAGATGCTACTTACTCCTGTATGTTGATGATATTTTAATTGCGTGCAATGATCCTACTTTTCTTGATCAACTTAAGTTGAAGCTATGTCAAACATTCAGAATAAAAAAATGTATAAATGATGAATTTGATTTCTTAGGTATCAAAATACAGAGGGATCAGTCATGACTCTAGATCAGATTTCTGCAATCAAAGCCTTGGTCAAAAAATTTAATGTAGAAGATTGTAAGAAGGTCAAAACTCTTATCGAAAAGAATTTAAGCTTAAAAATGTGTGAAGAAGGTCACCTTTTAAAGAGCTTTTGGGGAGTTTAATGTATATAATGACACAAGACCTGATATTTGTTTCAGTATTAGTTTATTTGGTCAGTTTCAAGATTGTGCTAGTGACGAACATTTCAAACATCTTTTAAGAGTACTCAAATATTTAAAGTTTACCATGAATTATAAACTGCATTTTTACCAAGGTAATAGTAAGTTAGTTTGATACAGTGACGCAGACTGGGCCAATGATGTTTTAGATAGAAAATCTATAAGTGGTTATTGTTTTAAACTATGCAATAATACTATTTCTGGGTGCTCTAAGAAACAACCATTTGTAACCCTATCAAGTACAGAGTCAGAATTTGTGGAATTTTGTGTTGCATCATGTCAATTACTTTACATTAAAAACTTGTTAGAAGATTTAAATGTTACTTCAGAATTACCAGTTTGCTTATTTGAAGATAATCAAAGTACAATTAAGCTGCTACAAAATTTTGAAAATAACAAGAGATGTAAACATATAGATGTTAAGTTACATTTTGTATAAGACTTGATAAATGAAAATCTTGTTAAGTTTGAATACTTATGTCCTAATGAACAACAAGCTGATATATTCACTAAAGCCTTAACCAATGAAAAGTTCACTAAGTTTGTAAAAATGTTAAATTTGTTCTAATGAAAAACTATTAGAATCTGTTAATTTATTTTTACACATTATACGGGTTTCAGGGAGGGTGTTAATGTTACTCAGTAGTTGTCTGTAGACAAACCTGAAAAACGTGTTGTCTGTAAGTTAAAAATAAAAAAGAAGAAGAGGCGCGTGGGTGTGTCAGCAAGATGGAGTCTGAAATGTAAAAGTTTTTGTTCCTCAGTTATTTATATAAAAAATTAGTGTAACCATTTTTACTTCAATAAACAACTTTTATTTAACACATTCCGTACAATATTTATTTGAACCTAACACACCAACAACAGCAGCAGACACAACAGAGCTCCAGTCGACGACTCCCCGGAAAATCATCCCGCAGTGCAACGGATAGCTATAAAATTGCCCCCTTTTTGGGCCGATAAACCAAGGTTATGTTTCGCACAAGCTGATTCTCAGTTTACTTTGTCTAATATCACAAAGGAGGTAACAAAATTTCAATACATCGTTTCTCAATTAGACGCACGTTTTGTATTGAAAGTCGAGGATATCATAAATCCTCCCGCTCAGTTTCCATATACATTTTTGCGCACAAAATTGATTGAAAAATAATTTATATCCAATTTAATAGATGGAAAGAGGAAATGGATTCTTCGTACTAAAAAACTCTCTCAACTCAATCAAATGCACTATTTTTAGAGCTTTGCTTATAGTGCCCTCTAGAGTCGGTTTTGCGTAGCGAGGTTGGATTTACGTTTCCCAAAATTATCTAAAACCAAATTTTTAGGTTGATCGCTAAATTTTCGTTAAACATTATAATGAAACGCCAAAAAATCACAGCGATGGTATCCCTTTCTGGGGTGAAATTTAAATGAGAATTAAGAGTGAAATTTTTAGGGAGCGTCACGTCAATCTAGTCCCAGATCAGATCTAGACTGGTCTGGGACTGCCTACAAAAACTTTACTCTTGCCAACCACAATAAGATAACGCTTAAAAGGGTCCCGGGCACAAAGGTATACTGGCAGATATTCTTGAAAAGAAAGGGATCTAAATCGGTATTCACTGGTTTCGAATCAGTATTCGATACATCGAAAATTAAAGTACGGCGGTGTATATCTCGGTGGATTGAAACAAACCTACAATGGAACTCGGCAAACTCCTGTTTAAAAAACCCTCAGAGTCTCTGAAGAACCTGTCAAATGAAGAAAGTGACAGGATTACACACCGGTCATTGCACCCTAAAAACCCATACCATGGGCATATAGGGTGATTTATTAGTGTGATAAAGATCAGTAGAACTGTAATCATTACCAAAATAGTTATTCATAAAAATTGTAGATAGCTTCAAGCTACATATTTCAAAATTAGTAACAATGTGCCAGATCAAAGTTATGGTTTTTTTAATGAAACACCCTGTATTTCACTTAGAAACTGAAATCCGCTCCACTTCCCCATTACAACAATAAAAGGTTGTAATCTATTATACAGGGTATTTGAGAAGTTATTACCAATTTTCCATCAAAATCGTAAAACTTCAACGCCCAGTATAATTGGATAGGAGTAGAAGAATAATAATCTATTGAAGCCAAAGATTTTTAATGATTATCGAAATTTACATACACGAATGATTTTGCTAATATTTATTAAATCAAATAGGTACATGGTAAGTCAAAACTTAAGTACATTATTTTCTCAGTAATTTTAAATTTATCACCCTGTATTTTATATCATGGTACTATAACCATACTTCTATTTTTATATAGCATTTCCCATACCTAAAGTTATTAGTAAAGTGAGGCAAATATGAAGAAAAAAAAGTAGAAAATATGATCATATATAATATGAAAGAAATTTAGTTGAAATATGAAAAAAAAATTAAATATTAAATTATTTAAAAATTAATATCTTAATTTTCACAATTAATTGTGTTTTAATGGGGTAGTTTGAAATAAATCAAAACATAGTTCAATATTTTGTTATTTAAAAGTGTTTCTACTGAAACAATTTTTACTTGATTAATTTAATTAATTATTAAAACAATAAACAAGGAAGTATTTCTCGAACAAAAAGTTTCGTCTCCTATATACTTATGTTCAAATGCAGAAAAGCTTCTCTCTACATCAACAGACGAAATAGGGGCGTTTTTTAAATGCGACAAAATTTCCGGTTCCAATGTAAATGTTTCATCAAAATCTCCAATTAAAGCATTGGCTGCTTGTAAAAGCAATTTGTAGCCATGGTTCTTATCAATTACTGCTTTGAATTTTTTACATATTTGGTTTCCAACTCTAAAATTGTCGACACAACTTTAAAGAAAACTTTTAATAATTATGCCCTTCCTCGTGCCCTTAGTTTGGCAACAAATAAATGGCCCCTAACGGTGTGTTACGGTTCTGAACTTAACTCACCGATAATCAATTAGGGACAATGTTGGTTGATTCACATTAATAGCTTGACAAAATATTTATTTGACTGGGTTGATTCAAAGTATTGTACAAGTACCCTGTTATTCATCTGCTTGCTAACAGTATTGGTTTAGGCACTTAAAGAAAAAAGTATAGAATAAATTCAGGAAATACCTAGGAATTGTTAATTAACTTTAGTTTTAGTCAAGATGCAGTTCATGTGTGGTTGGTTAAAATTCAAGGTCATTTTTGTTTACCTTTTTGAAATGACCTTGACCATTCACTGAATGTTTATTTAACCTCACCTTCAACCTGTCAACTTCTCTATTCTTGGAACTAAAAGAATACGTTATGACCTGTGACCCCGCAAGGTGGAAACAAGTTCTGTCATTTTTGGACCACCATTTTTGTGGGGGTAGAGAAAAACTTCCTTCCTATGCACATGTACTAAGTGTACGTTTTCATCAGAATTTTCTGGATATGGCCCAGGAAGTGTTTAAGATTATCAGGAATAGCTCTGTCGGATGGAGAAACGCTTGTAGCGGAATTGTTTTCCTGGTAAATAAACACATAGCCACCTTTGAAGGTCCACCAACATCTCAAGTCCTTTTTTTACGTCTTGTCTATCTACTCACTTTATTCTGGTTTCCATTGACCTTTTCAAGTAAAAATACATTTTGAAGTGTACTACTTGCTTTGGCCATCTCACACTTTTACTGGTGTGATACATCAACTGATCGACATCCTTATACACATTAGCCAGATCCGTCCAGACACCTTGGAATTGGCTCAACAACAATTTGGTGAGATCTATCCATATTTTTCTTCCACTACTTGATCCAGAATCACCGTGGAGGTGCTTTTGTGGCTTAACTACTAGTGTAGCGTACTGTTTAATTATAGTTGTTTTATCAATATTTAGAAGTAGTGATTTAGCTAAGCTTTTAGTGTCACTACTACCGGGTTAACCTTCTTTTTTTATCAGAGCTAGTCGACCGAAAGAAGTAAAGATCGATTAATTCGATTCTCCGCTCGTCCTATATCGACAATAGCCAGACAAGAAGGGCGGAGGGTAACAGGTGTCGGGTAATTAATTCTTAGTTCCTACTTCCGGACTAAGTGAATATTTTAAACATCAACAATATTATTGGGATTTACCAGTAATTGTCCTTTTCTTAAATTTATACCTGCTACATGCATAACCAGTCAAATTGAGAGCTTTTGTTTGTAAAATTGTTACAGATATGCTAAAAATTAAAAAATATGAAAAATTCGGAAAAATATATAAAATGAAAAATATGCCAAATATGAAAATTTCATAAATGCCTCACTCAATTTATTAGTTTTTGAGATATTTTAATTTTTCTATGCAAAGTATCATTGATGAATGTAATAGTTTAACAGATGTTATGTAATTAGGACCTACTTTATTTTAATAAAAATAATGTTGTTTTTTGCGTGTTGTTTCTTATTTTCTCATAAGTATATTTTTTTGTAAAACTTGAACTGTTAAGCCTTTCTTTGTTTACCGGCAGCGATAATTACGTGATACTATTATTTGGTTTGGTACCCCAAGAACAAAGGTACCAAATTAGCACGTGGGTGGTAAACAGGAGTCACGAAGAACTATCGCCGACTCACTACGTTTAACAGCAGTAAAAGTAAACTACAAGTTAACTCAAATATAAATCTCAGGGATGGGTTGAAAATAGGCACAAGTTCCCTTTCTAGGATATTGGTATATTTAACAATCTTAGATGATGGCTCTAATACGAAATAAATAAATATATGAGTAAAGATATAAAAGCTTACGTGCAGACGATATTTAAAATCAACTAAATAAATAACGAACTACCTAAAAGGCTGATATTCTACAAACCACTAAAATGGTCTAATGAGAGATATAAATACGTATTTATTTACAGAGAGTTTAGACCAGTATCTAAATACTGCATGCACTAATTCGTAAAAGATAAGTACGATATTATTTAAAGTACTACATGAAAGAGATTATAAGATTTAAATCAAATAGGTTATAAATGTTAACTATTCTACTCTTATCTGTTTTATTCCAGAAGACGGTAAAAGGGTGGTGGTTTTCTGACTTCCCAAAAGAACAGGTCCAGTTATTTTAAGAGCAGGAGGATCATCACCACAAAACACCAGTTATTCCATAATTATATGAGAAATACTACTAAATTTCCAACGTAAGTACTCAAGACAATAAAGTTTACGTAAGACATGAAACAACAAAATGTAGGAAAAGAAAATAAAAGACCTAAAACAATAAAACCACATTAGTATTAACTTAATATAGTAGGGCACAACTAGAACTTACCACAGATAGTAGGGGGCCTAAAAGTGGCTTCGACCGAAGTAAACTTTGAATGCCAAATGTTTTGGTTTTAGTTAAATCCAATATCCACCAAGGTGCTAATTGTCAATGGTTCCACAATTAGATTGGATTTTCATAAAATTTAACACTTTGGTACTAAATCCGCAAAATGCGTCTTCCAGCAAGCTTTCTTGGCTTAGAAAAAGAAACGTAGCCCGAAGGTCATTTTTTTGTGCCCAAAAATACCGCGTTTTGCAGGGTAAATCTAGTGCCAATTTAATATTTGCAAATGGTAATACTAAAGAGGTCAAGGTCGTCTGTCACTTTGTCATACATTTGCGGGCAGAAGATCAAACTATTCCAAAGCCACATTTATTATTATGGTTTTTTCCTTATAATACGTGATACTAATATCGTTTTATTTTTCAGAAAATGGATCAAACAAAGAAATGTGAATACCAAGGGTACTTTTGATAATTAATAGGGCTGACTACCTAATAGCCTGACTGATTTATTTCCAGTGAATAAAATATTTAATAACAAACCTGACGACTTTCATTCTATTCAATTGAAACCAATATACTTTTTACTTACTTCTTTAAATCAAAAGGTAAGTTAATTTTAAACCGTACCAGAACTGTAAACTAACATCTGGTAAACTATTACATAACTAATTACTACTTTGCATAGAAAAATTAAAATATCTCAAAAACTAATAACTTTATACATGGGAAATACTTGAGAAAATTGGAAGTAATTACTCTCCGGCAATGATATAAAATACAGGGTTATCCATTTAAAATTACTGAGACAATAATATACTTGAATTTTGACGATGAATCGAAACCTCGACTAGCCAATAAAATAAAAGGTGAGCGGTCGTCGGACCGCCGACAGAAGCTTGCTTCTTATGCACAATAGAATGACCATTTTTCGTGAATTTTTCACCATTTTTCAAAAATTTTGACAATTTTTGACAGTTTTTGACGAATTTTGACACCGTCTTTGACAATTATTGACAATTTTTCAAAAATTTCAACATATTTGGCAATTATTGACCATTTTTTCAAAATTTTGACAATTTTAGACCAATTTTGACAGTTTTGACAATTATTGATCATTTTTGACAATTTTTCAAAAATTTTGACCATTTTAGACCATTTTTCCAAATTTTAACAATTATTGACCATTTTTGAGCATTTTTGACAATTTTTCGAAAAATTTGACCATTTTTCCAAATTTTTGAAAATATTTGGCAATTATTAACCATTTTTTCAAAATTTTGACAGTTTTTGACAATTTTTGACGATTTTTCCAAATACTTGACAATTTTTGACCATATTTAAAAATTTTTGACAATTTTTCAAAAATGTTAACAATTATTGACCATTTTTGACAGTTTTTGACAATAATTGACCGTCTTTGACAATTATTGACCATTTTTTACAATTTTTCAAAAATTTTAACATATTTGGCAATTACTGACCATTTTTTCAAAATTTTGACAATTTTTGACCATTTTTCAAAAATTTCAACATATTTGGCAATTATTGACCATTTTTTCAAAATTTTGACAATTTTAGACCAATTTTGACAGTTTTGACAATTATTGATCATTTTTGACAATTTTTCAAAAATTTTGACCATTTTAGACCATTTTTCCAAATTTTAACAATTATTGACCATTTTTGAGCATTTTTGACAATTTTTCGAAAAATTTGACCATTTTCCAAAAATTTTGACAATTTTTGACAATTATTGACCATTTTTCCAAATTTTTGAAAATATTTGGCAATTATTAACCATTTTTCAAAATTTTGACAGTTTTTGACAATTTTTGACGATTTTTCCAAATACTTGACAATTTTTGACCATATTTAAAAATTTTTGACAATTTTTCAAAAATGTTAACAATTATTGACCATTTTTGACAGTTTTTGACAATAATTGACCGTCTTTGACAATTATTGACCATTTTTGACAATTTTTCAAAAATTTCAACATATTTGGCAATTACTGACCATTTTTTCAAAATTTTGACAATTTTTGACCATTTTTCAAAATTTAAACAATTATTGATCCTTTTGGACCATTTTTGACGAATTTTGATTGGTTTTGACAATTATTGACCGTCTTTGACAATTATTGACCATTTTTAACAATTTTTCAACAATCGACAATTTTTGACAATTTTTTAAAATATTTGGCAATTGTTAACCATTTTTTCAAAATTTTGACAGTTTTTGACAATTTTTGATCATTTCTCCAAATTTTTGACAACTTTTGACCATATTTAAAAAAATTTGACAATTTTTCAAAAAATTTAACCTATTTGGCAATTATTAACCATTTTTTCAAAATGTTGACAATTTTTCACACTTATAGGTGTGCGAGCTCAGTGCGGCAAGAGAGATTGCGCACAGCCGCTTGAATGAGTAATCGCGTGACGAACGCTTTTTCGTAACATCACACGTTTCACGAGTTCACTAGCCTTCCCAAAAGTCCTATGTCGTGCAATAAGAAGCAAGCTTCAAAAAGAGTAGTATGACCTATCGCCTATGTTTCGATTTCCGAAAATACTTGTACTATTTATAGTACTAAATACCTTTCTATTGTTCATGTGTCCCATGATTTATTAATTTTACATGACAAACATTTTTAAACTACATACCTAATGTTTTGTAAAATAAATTAAGTTTGAAAATCCATTCGAAACTCAAAAATATAATTATTGCAGTTGTATAGCGAAATGTTGTCAACCTCCCTATGCATAATAAAATTCGAGCAACTTCAATTTAATCTGTCACTTTTGATATATTTTTTTTTGTTCAGCGTTTATGATGAATTCAACAAGAAGCTACCGAAAAATTTAATTTCCAGTTTGCCTCCTTCCTCGCGTTTATGTACATTAATAACCAGTTCCGTCACATCACGGTTGACATTAATTGTTTATAGTCTAAAGGCGTCTTCACGAATCTCGCCGCCTGAGGTGCACTCTCAGTAGTGAACATAAATCACGTGATGTGTTTGTATACACAGAGAGTACGTATAATATTAGCAAAAGTTTGCTTTGTTGTTGGAATAGTTTACAATGATTAAATTGTTCAATTATCAAAAACCAGTAATTAAATAATTCTACAACAGAAATATAACATAATAGATTACTCGACCGGTTTAACAAATTACAAGGTAAGATTTGCATCATCAGGAGTATATTTTATAAAAATTGATGTCTGACATGTGAGATAATGAAATATCTATCTTAATATGACATATTCAAGGTTACGTATAAAAATGAGATATCTTAGTTACTTGTTCATTTATATCAATTTTTATAATTTATATTCCTGATGATGCAAATATTGTAATTGATGAAACCGGTCTATTATTATACAGGATGTCCCGGAACACTCCTCCCAAATGCAAACTACAGATAAAGTTGACGTAAAACTTTTTGTGAGAACTTAAAGTTGTAGGCTATTTATTGACTCTAATACGAGGATACCGTCATAGTCCAGTCCAGTCCAGTCCAGTGTTTTTTCCTCTGCTATTTATAACCCGAATATCAAACATTGCTTTAAACAATATTAACCTATTTATATTCAAAAAAATCTTAAACATTATACCAGACAATTAACACTACCTTATATCTCGTTTTATTAAGAAGAACTAGAAATATAAATTTCAAATAATTTATTATTTTTTACATCTTTGACTGAACTATAACTATCTTTGAGAGAGGGTGATTTTACGATCGCCACACGTTAGTTGGTAGTCTAACATCAAGAAAGAGTGTAGTGAAATTTCGTTTTACATTAAAAAATCGAATGGGAAACAGAAAGGGGTTAGTTCACGTCTGGTATCCCGTTTAAACCGAACGCCCTTTCAAAAATTACGTAACACCAAATACAATATAGAATTATGTTTGGTAAGTAGACAAAAATAATATTAATACCTTTCAGAGTTTAGCTCCGCAACATAACTTAAAGGGGATATACGATTAGATAGCTGCACTATAAGTTTTACGTCAACTATACTTGCCTTCATGTCATGAATCAAGAAAATGTTGAAAATCTCAAATATTTCATTGGCATTGCTAGCATATGCCGTTGGCCCTGGTTTAGTAGTAACAATAATAATGAAAATTAAAAGATTTTTATCTTAGGCCTTTTCAGTAAATTTGATTTTATGTCCATCTTACCTAATTTACCTTTATCCAAAAGTTCCTCCTAAGGGAGCTGATGCCTTTTGGAGATGATGCTGCTAAGTCAGTTTTTCAAGCAAATCATAAAAAAACGCTACTATAAGCGTATAACCCTGCAGTGATAAATTGTTTACTAGAAACCTGCGTTTCCATCACAAGCGTTCAGCGTGGGCGGGGCGGCGGGTAGATTTGGTTCTTGTGAATCAGTTTTTAGACAAATTTTACATTGAATTCAAAAACCATTACATAAGGTATTTTCCAGAAAAATGTGCCCCTGTTTGAATTCGCTATTACACCCCGATTCCCTAACAGACGACATCCCAATCGAGCAACATTTACGGCTTTCCACCAACGCCTCAGTAATTCAGTACTCAAACAGGTGGGCACCCGGATGTTACAGAGGGGTACGAAAATGATATTTATTTCATACTGTCTGGTAGATTTAGTTTACTGATTCCATTTTGAGTCCGGTAAGTGAACTATTACAGTATCAGAGCCGGTAAATGTAACCAAGAAACACTTACAGGATTGCTAATTTTGAGTTTTGACACAATAAAACCTCAAATTAAATTTTTTTAACAAAATACAACAAAAACTACCTACTACTTAATCGCTGGGTTCGATGGATTAGAAATATTTATATTAATTATTGTACATTTCGAATTTCGGAAACACTAATTTTAATTTATTGACATGCATATTTACATCGTTGCTATGTAGAAGTGGAAGTGTGATTTTAATTCAAAAATGTGCCCCATAATGTCAAATATTGACGTTTTTTACTGTTTGAATTAAAATACGTCACGTGATACATCCGGTAAGTCTCTTACAGTACTCATTCGACACATCTTATTCGTACTGTAATACTTGACTTACCGGACTTATGACGTAAATTACTATTACAGAATGCACATCATTATGCCTACATTGGAGAAATCCGCACGCCATAAAAGAGCACTAGCAAAGATTTAGCATAAATATTTGGATAGGTGTAATCGGCAATCAACTAATGGGACCAGTAGAGTTACCTAACCGTTAACAGAACAGTTACCTTAACTTTTTCAAAATAATCTATCTGATTTAATGGACAACGTTCCCTAATGACTCGGAAAGATTTATGGTTCATACACGAGGATTGTCCTGCTCATTTTAGTCAAGTAGTTCGTTAATATCTTGACACTACGTATGGAAATCGATGGGTTGGACGAGAAGGACCAGTCAATTAACCTGCAAGATCACCCGATTTCAATCCATGAGATTTTTGCAGGGTTATAAATGTACCAAGTTTGAAGTTTGTAGGTAGCTGTTTTTTGAGATATGCTTAAACAACTGACTCGACAGCATCATCTTCAAAGGGCGATAGCTTCCTTATGAGAAACTTTTGGATAAAGGTAATATAGGTTAGCGTCATAAAATCTGTTGTTTGCATTTGGCAGGAGAGTTTCTGGACATTCTGTATGTTATATTTTTTGTAGTGGAGTTTGTTAATTACTTTATTTGATAATTATGGAAATATTTCACGTAGTAACAATTAATTTGTTATGTTGTTGAACTGATTTAGCAAAAAATCACAAATTCTGCCTCATCAACCCATGTGATGGATTTTTTTACTGAGTGTGTTGGATGCTACTTACATATTAACAGAAATGTGTAGAAAAAAATAATAAATTAGCACAGAGAACTCCACAGGGAGGTAATGAAAAAGTGGTCCCTTTAAAATTGTCTGACATTTCGATTAATGTTGATCTCGACGTTCCGATTAAAAGTTATCTTTGCGCCAACAAAATCGTTCGAGTAGTTTTTCAGATAATTGCCCCAACGAATTCGTATCGAATACTTCCACTAACAAACCAGATATAATTTCTTGGTAGAAACAGAAGAATATTGATTGTAACCAAAACATTTTGAAAAGAAAACTCAAACTATGCCGTGATCCAAATAGTTTTAAAAGAAGAACCATGATGTGTTCAGAACGCCTCCATAAAGCTGTCAATTTTGAATATTTTTGTAATAAAAATATTGTTACCGAAAAAGTAACAATGTTGTGTTAGGTACTTGGAGACAAGCGTTGCAGCATGTTAAGCTGGCGTAATGGTTTGAACGTGTTCGTCACACCAATGATGTTATTAGGGAATATTGAAGAAATAAAACGTCTTGGATATTGAAGTCAGTCCTCCAGTAATCACGATGAGGGTGATATTAGCGATATGTATATTTGTATACTTTTGGGTATTCTTTTTTTTGTGCTGATTGATATTATTGATTTTTATTTTCTATTAAGGAAAATAATTTTATTTCGTTGAGACCACTAAATACATCAACTATCATTATTTTTTTTATATTATGTGTTGTCTTCAATACGAACTAAATTATATTAAACAAAATCAATTAAGCAAAACTGTTTTTTATTTAAATGTTGGAAATATATGCCAATTGGGATACAGTGACCCGTCCCTTTCCTTATCTGGCCCCTGCTTAGGTTCAATAATTCATTAGTCAGCGACAGACAGACAGCGGTTTTTTGACCAGAAGTTTGCTGTATTCCTGCTCTGACACGTGGCTCCGATACGTATGATGTTTTATTTGAAACCACCGATATGTACAACCACGTGCTGCAGTTTTTGATATTCCTAATGCTAGTTCAGTACCAATGAATGCAGTTTCAGACCCTAGCTTTGCTAGGGAGTCTGCCGTTTCATTGCCTACAACACCCCTGTGTCCCGGGACCCACTCAAGTGTTACCCTATTGTAATTTGCCAGGGTTTTATTGCACCGATAGGAAAAGTCATCATATCCGGAACTTTTGGACCAAAAAAAATCACATACCATTTATTTACATTAAATATAAATCCCATTAATTGTTACTTTTAAGACATCTAATCATCACCATTGCAATTAAACCGTGCCTGGGATAGCGGTACGATTTTAGCAAGTGGTAAGAAACCGTAGTTGTCTCCTTTCACTTCACGTACGTCTTCCACATTTTCAGGACATTCTTCTTAACAGATATTGTAATAAGTTCTGGTTATAGGATAAGATATAATTTAAGTAGTATCCCAAAACCTAACGATTGGCCACAATTAGGGCAGAGGTTGTCTCTCAAGTTTATGTTTAAAAAGGAACCTCGTGTATTCTAACAAATATCTATTTATAGTCTCTCTCGGCACGTCTACTTAGTTTGTTGTAATAACTCAAGGTGATGTTTACTAATCAATTAATAATTAAGCCATGGAATTATTACACAAACTATTATACTGAGTGTTAAATAGATGATGTTAGAATTCACTTACACATATTTTATTGCCTATTTCGCAAAAATATTCTGACTAAATAGTTTAATGGGTTGATCAACATCATTTCAATTTTTTGTTTTGTTTTCGCCATTCCTGGATCACTTTTTTCAAGACGAAATTAAACAATAATGAGAAATATTCATCTTAATTTTCAACTCTATTTAATTTTATTTATTAGAAAATTTTTGTTTCAATTAAGTCTGCGTATTTATACCACGAATAGTTCTGCGAAAAGTCTGCTACAATATTTTTTGTACCGAGTAGTTAGATGAGCTGTTTGCTTTGTAGCGCAAGTTATTAAAATTCACCGGTAGCTATAATTTATACCTACCGAACATTTTCAGCTTAAAATCTTTATACCAAAGCAATTCTGAAGAAAAGAAAACAAAAGGGAAAAGTTGTCTATAAAATAGAGAACGTGCCTTTGGGAGTAAACGCTTATATAGCTTTATTGTAAAGGCAACAATTTTAGTAGCACAGCATCGCCTTGGTATACGTTGACGCCTAAACATTATTTCCTTGATAGTTAATTCTCGTTCATTATCGCCACTTTATGTTCAACTTTCAGTATCCATAAAATAAAATTTAATGGCACTTTTTTTGTTTGTTTTCCACGTTTCAAATAATTCTATCTACCGACCGATAGTCTGGTTTTTATCGAATGTTATTTCGTAGAATAAGCCATAGAAATTAGATTCTATCTTTCCGAAATATTGGTTCTACTTATGTCATTGATTCTCCTGATACTAATAATACCTATAGACCGGTAGCCCATGACACATGTAGGCTTCATTATTTCAAATTAAAGCCGTTTTCACCATCGAGTTTTATGTGAAAAACAAGTAGAATAAGGTTATTCCTCAAGACCCAAACTGAATAATCGACGCTACAGACAGTGGACATTGAAAAAGCTTCGAATTTTCACTCTGAGAATTTTGGCAGTTGAAAGCGATTAATCTGAATTTATCACACAATCGACTGAAACAAAACAGAAAACAAGTATAAACTAATATGACATTTGACACTTTTGACTGCCCCTAGCGGCTTGGAAAAAATTTGAAATTTGAAAAAGTACACATTGCAGAATCTCAATAGGTTTGTTCAAGCATAAATCAGATTTGATTGTAAACACAGAGTTTTCACAGGTCTGACCAAACGGCTTCCATTACAAATAATGAAGCCTACACGTGTCATGGGCTACCGGACTACTATGTTATCACTAGTAATACCACTAGTACAGTCTGTACAGTCGTAATGCAGTGCGAAAGAAACCAATCGAACACAATCATATTGACCTAAAGCGATTCCATCAACTTCTTAAACGACATTTTTTTTCCAGATGCTTTCGCGAGGTAAAAACCTTGTTCAGGCCGCCTTAAAAGAAGATATTAACGCTCTTGGACATAATGAATCCAAGCAAATACCTTCGATAGTCCAATCTCCTAATGTGATCGAACATGAACAGCTTCAGTATGACGAAAATCTTGATACAGAAGTGAATTGTTCCTTATATGGTATAATATATCCTCGCCGAACGATATTATTTTAAGTCAACCCACAAATGAATGGCGCGAATATATGATAAGTAGTACTGATAACACTTTACTGCCAATTTGTACTACAGAAAACGAAAATAAAGTAGTGGAAATAATGGAGAAGGAAGGAACGAGTAAATCAAAGTCGATACCAAATATTGAAAACGGGGTAGAAGGAGTTACGGAGGTACAAGAAGAAAATTATATTGCAGATATTCAACTAATAGACTTAATAGAAAGCGAGTTCATGGAAGCAGGAACTACTGTTGCTTTACAAGAAAAAAATTGCAACATTGAAAAAGGTGTTTTGGAGACCACTAACGAAAATAATAGCAATAGGAGGGATTTGAACAGTTCAGAAGAGCATCCATCCAGCACAACGGACAAGCCAGTCTCTCGAATAAGCAAGAACAGACCAAAAGCTAAGAAGAGGCCAGTTTTGGGTCAATCCTATATAGGATACAAAAAGTTTGAAGATGGAAAAATCGCCCAGAAATGCAAAAATCATCAAGGTCAGTTAAGCAGCGTTGCGACCATATGAATACAACTAAAAGGACCAGTAGAACTTTCATATGATATGATCAGATGATATCTAATGACGAAAGAAATCTACTTTTTAAAAAAAATTGGAAATTTCCTGCTTGGTCTGAGAAGAAAGCATTTGTAATGGGTTTAGTAAGTTCTAGAGAAATTCGAAGAAGGAGAAAAACAGCAGATGATAATACACAAGTATTTAGAAAAAACGAAGGTCTCGATATATTTCTACCCAGGTCTAATGGGGAGAGAGTCAAAGTGTGTAGACTGTTTTTTATCAACAACCTGAATTTAGGAGCAGATACATTTAAAAGATGGTGTAAACTTAGTGAGCTTGAGGAAAATTCAGAAAGTGAGGGGACAAATGAAGCGAATAACACTAAAGAGGAGCAACAACAATAAAAAAAAGCAGAACTGAGGGAATGAAAAAGAAAACACATGAAGAGATGAAGGAAAATGTCGTCAAATGGCTAAAGTTACTTCCAACAGTGCCACTACTGTAGGAGCAATAGTTCGTGCAAATATGTGGAATCCACATTTAGACCTCTTTCCCACATGCACAACGTGTTTGAAGAGTGGTGCAGGCAAAATTCAGTAAAGAGTGTTTCAAGAACCTTCTTTTTGGATGTTCTAAAAGACCAAAATATTAAAATACACCACCCTCGCAAAGACCAATGCGATATCTGCTGTGGACATAAAGTGAAAATGTTCAATCCAGATGTGTACCAGAAACACATTGAGATGAAAAATGAAGCAAGGGAGGCTAAAAACGCCGCTAACAATGAAGCTGATGAGAATCACCTAGTACTGACAATGAACCTTCAAAGTGTTTTAATGTGCCCATAACTGAGGCTTCTGCAATGTATTATAAACAGAAGTTACAGCTTCATAACTTTACTATTTTTGTTCTTAATAATAAAGATGTGACCTTAAACGTATGGCTTGAATCAAATGGCGGCGTAACAGCGAATGAGTTCACTAGTTGTGTTATAGATTTTATTACATCTCAAGCTGATAAATTCCGGATGGTTACAATTATATCCGATGGATATAATTATCAGAATAGGAATAAAGTATTAGCTAGTGCTCTTAGTAACTTGTCCAGTGAGAAAAACTTATTGATCCGACAGCTATTTCTTGAGAAAGGGCACACAATGATGGAGTGTGACAGCGTTCATGCTACACTGGAAAAATACTTTGTTCCTCCCATAAACTCCCCATGTGATTACATAGCACATATGAGGAACGCTCATCCAAAACATCCCTATAACATTAAAGTGTTGGATTACTCCTTCTTCTATAACTTTGAGAATTTAATGACTAATATTAAATCATTGCGACCTGGAAAAAAATCTGGGGATCCTCATGTGACTGATATCAGGTCTTTTGAGTAACGTCCGGATGGGAGTATTTTCTTGAAACTACGACATATTGAGGACTATAGTATGTTACCACAAAGAAGAATAAACACAAATAAAGCACAAAAACCATCCCAGCAGTAAAAAAAACCTATTTCCATAAGTGAATCAAAATGGAAATGTCTTCAAGATTTAAAGAGCGTCATCGAGAAAGATCATCATAGGTTTTATGATAATATCCCATTTCACTGTGATAAAAAGATTAAAACCAAAAATTAACTATTAAAACTGTTCTTAGAGCCGTATTACACAGCAAAGAATTATGCAGAAAATTACTCTGAAATTTACCACGAAAATTTTCGGCAATAAAATATGCTGTATGACACGACCAAAAATTCTTGCGAAAATTTTCGTAGTAAAAATATAAAACATGTTCTATATTCTCTAGAAAAAATTTTATAAAGTGCGCGAGAATCGGCGCAGAACCACATAATCGGAATCTTTGACATTATATTAGCCTTTACATTTCTGTAGAAATGATTAGCGCTCCATCTTGGAGCTCTTGGATTCCTTTATTGCGGTGAATCAATCCGCCTTGTTAGCTGAGATCTCTCTTTCTTCATAGTTTTTTGTGTTTTTTTGCCTTGTCTACAATTTCTCTCCACTTCTTCCTATCCTGGCACAGTTTATTCCAGTTTCTAATGTCAAGAGTTTTAATGTCTTCGATTATTTGATTCCTCCATTTTTCTTTTGGTCTTCCCCTTGGTCTTGTTGTTTGTGGTGTCCATGCAGTGATTTTTCTTATTAGCTCCTCTGGTTGTCTGCGGTGAATGTGTCACCACCACCGTAGTCTTTGGGCTTTAACTACATTAACGATATCTTCTCCTTCTAGAATATCTTCAATCTCATCATTGTATAGGCTCCTGCACTGATCGTTGTCTATTCTTTTGGGCCCGTTAATTCTTCGTATGATTTTCCTTTCAAATATTTTTAGTTTTTCCATGTCCTTGGATGTAAGGCACATGGCTTCCGCTGCATATGTTACAATTGGGCGTATTGCCGCTTTATATACTTTCAGCCTTGTTTGTTTACTCAAAGTTCCATCTTTCAGTATTTTTTTGTACTTCTTACTGCCCATTAGTATTCGATGGGTTATTTCCTCGCTTCGATTGTTATTGCTGGTAATAATTACCCCTAGGTATTTAAAGAGTGACACTTTTTCTAAACAATTTTCCCCTATTCTTATCTCTTTTATTGTTTGCCATTACACTCATTAATTTGCTTTTAGATAATTTATAAACGAACAAACAACAAATTTCTGCAACATCTAACATTACAAGTTCTTTCTTGTTCACTATTTTTGAGAAGAAAATAAATCTTATTATTGAAAATAAATAAAATTAGGTTAATGAAAGTATGTTTGTTTACTGTTTGCATACATCAGCTGTAACAAAACAACCCGACTGCGCTTGAGTATCGTATGAATTACTCCGAAAATTTTTGGAAGATTTATTGCCTGTGTAATACAGATTTCAAGAAAATTTTAGGAGAAATTTCTGACAAAATTTTCGTGGTAAATTTCAGAGTAATTTTCGGCATAATTCTTTGCTGTGTCATATGGCTCTCATTAAGTATTCTGCAATATTGTAGTGTTGATCTTCTTTTGTAGTTAGATGGGCAAAAATCACCTATGTGTTCCATGTTTGAAAACCGTAAAAGCTGCTATGTGTTTGTTCACTGTAACCTGAAATAGTATTTTGATCGCTTTATTAATTTCTTTAATATATACTCAGATAGATTTAAATGTAATAACAAAATTCAATAACGAAGTGCTGTTTTTATTCCCCTTGAAATATTATGTTTTTTTGCTCTCCTGTAAAATTTACATTTAAGCACATAGAAAATATTTTTCCACGGCAGCGACGATATGTAGATTACTTTCCCCATCCGATCCTCTTGATAAAGTCCACCAGCTTTGAGACTGAAACTTTTATAAAATTCTTTGCCAGTAGCTTTTCATGGCCTAGTGCAAAGAACCGCAAATTTGTCAGGCTATAGCACTGGCATAGAATGTGTTTTCCGTTTCTTCCTCTAACTGACAAAATCTGCAAATTGCTTCTTCTGTTAATACTCACACAGTATTCCGTTCTTCCTTCTTTACTCATCAAATCTGCCATAAATTGCGCGAATTTTCTATCAAAAACGTTTTACTTGTCTCTATCTCCATGGATTTGTGGACTACCCACTTTTCCGTAGCCCTTTTTGTTGTTGTTTTTGCAACGACGCAGAAGGGTTCGTGTCCAATGGATGGCATTGATGCGCCTTGCCTAACGATTTCATCCGCCCTTTCGTTGCCTTAATGGTTTTGTGTCCTGGAACGCAAGCTACCGTAGCCTTCCTACGGCCTCCCAGTACATTCAAAGTACGCACACAATCCCATACTATCTTAGAATTGAACCTCTATATGGATGGAGTATGAAGCAATTGTAGTTTTAGCGGAAGAGTTTTCCAGGACTGGAACTGGTAAAAAAGCAGAATATTTATTGAGCGAAGGCAAGGGAAAATTCTGCAAGAGACAAATATTATCGGAAGAGAAGCCCCAAGATCTATGTCCTCTAATTATTTTCATTTCAGATAAGAAAAACTGTCCACCAGAATCTTTCAACATTTTTATATTTTTACTTCCAACTGTACTGGCTAATATATTATGTAGGTTTGTTCCAACTGGCATGTAGGAACCGTTCTGGAATCGTATCGAGTACTGGACTAGAACTGAATAATGCGCAAACTCGAATTAAGGATGGTTCTGGAACTAACACATCAACATTTTTGACGATATGCGCATGTCAATTCCGCCAATTCTAGGGCCAAGCAAGGAATAGTTCTATTATCACCCCCTTCCAGTTGGTATAGTTTTTGTACCATCCCAAGAACGATATATAATCAGTTGGAACGCGAAATAAATACAGCACTTGCGCGAACGTTACCTAGAACGGTTCTATCCCAGTTGGGAAGCTTATAACAACGAGTAAGTCCAAAGGATGACGCAACGCATCAGGGGAATACTTAGACAAATCGGAAATAACGGTCTCATGTCGATCATTTGAATTTTGTTAATAATAAGTATAAGAAGTATAGTTAAGATTTAAAATATATGACTTTTTTATAAGAGTTATCAGCCTATGAATTTTTTCCCGAAACTTTCGGACCCTTCAGGTCACAGTTTAAGACGAACTTCTGCCACTCTTTTGGTTGATGCCGGTGGTGATTTAATGGCTCTTAAACGACATGGACCGTGTGCGAAATACCTAGGGGTGTGGTTGGATAGTCAGTTATCCTTCCGAACACACATGTTGAAGGCGGCAGAGAAGGGGAAAGTGAGGGCAGCATGGCTGGGGAGATTGATGAGTAATGTGAAAGGGCCGGGAGAGTGGAAGAGGAGGATCATTGGTAGGACGGTAGAGCAGAGTATGCTGTACGGTGCGGAGGTGTGGGGTGAAAGAGCGGGAATGAATGCGAGGGTTAGGCCTCTCCTGCGGGTGCAGAGAGGTATATTGTTAAGGGTAGTGCAGGGGTACAGGACAGTGGGTGGACTGGCAGCAGCGGTTCTGGCAAGGACCTACCCATTGGACGTGATGGCTAGAGCCAGAAATAAACGCTGGAGGGGTGTGACCAGAGAGGAAGTACAGGAATGGATGGAGGAGGAAATGGAGAGAAGGTGGGAGGAGTATGAGGGCGCGCTAAAAGGAGCGATTGGGAATAGGAGAGATTGGGAATAGGAGAGATTGGATGGATCGGAAATTCGGGGAGGTGAACTACTTCTTGACACAGGTGTTCACTGGACATGGGTCGAGAGTAGGGTACCTCCACAAGATTGGAAAAAGAGAGACTGGAGTGTGCGAGAGGTGTGGAGTGGAGGATGATGTGGGGCATGTGTTCAGATGCTGGAGGAACGAGGAAGTGCTGAAGAAGTTGGAGAGGAAACTAGGGAAGGCGGTGTATTGGGAGACTATGGTGGAGATAATGTTGAGGGAGGAGGAGGAATGGATGGAGGTAAGTGGCGTAGTAGAGAGCATGGTCAGGGGGGAGAACGACTCGATATGGCATGAGAGGTAGAAGTGGAAGTTAGGGAGAAGACGACGATGTGAGCGGAGTGTGCGAGGGACCGCCGCCCGTCTCGAAGTATGCTAGGGTAGTAGTTCCGAGGCGGGGGTAACGGCGAGTTTGAGGTGGGTTTGGTTGGTAGGCATCTCCTTGGGGATGAGTCCAACACTGTTTGGGTCCTGGACCCATTCGAACATGAGTTTCCCATCTCGGCCCGAAAAAAAAAAACGACATGGACCGTATAGTTTACGTCATCCCACCATTCACGGGTATTATAGAATAACCGCCAAACACGGATAAGGGTACAGTTATAAATAATTGCCAAAATTTTACAATTAATTATTATAAATAAATGTTTAATTCAAATTGTTCTCGAATTTTGTTAAATAAATAAAAGTTACTTGTTAGGCTTTTTTTATTTTTATAAATGAAAATAATCGTAGAAAAAGTATAGTACACAACTAGAATTGTAAGCTTAACATGCAGGTAAAACTACTGCGCTAGCCGCTATGTGCCTCGCGCGCAACTTTTTTACTCGCATGAAATGAGCTTCTTACGTGATAAACTATTGTTGCTACTGAGAACTAACGCATGGGTAATTGGTGATATTTGAAAGAATTCGATTTATCTTTAAACGTAATTTTTTTAAATTTCATCTTAGAAATATTAATTGTGATCGATAATACGAGTGTCTCTTAGTTTGAGTAAAAGTGGGCGAGTCATAGTAAAAATATAAAAAACGATGTATATAAAATAAGAAAATTCATTCATAGTAGACTAGACTTTTTTAAATGCATTTTAGAGTATTAAAGCGACCCTGCACGGCTAAAAGAAAAAAATATGGATTGCTTTCTTTTCATAATATTGAAGAAAATATTACGGGGGATTTAAGCTGTCGTTATCCGAGATCGACGTGCCAATTCCTCTCAAGTCAACAAAATTTTATAGCTTTTTAAATTTATTGACTCTCCCATCAATATTTCGAATAATGGATTTGTTTTTTTTTGGCATAATCATCCTTTTATAAACCGATCACTTGCAGCTGACGGCAAAAGTTCGCAATCAACAAAATGTAAACGACAATTTGTTAAATTAATAATTTTAATTGCAAAAAAAATTTTTGCTTTGTTTCGAAATGTCAAACTAAATAAAAAATTACAAATAATAACAAAAATAATATTCGCATGCGATGTTAATTGAAAGGTAACAGTTGGAATAAATACAGCGAAATGATATACAAATAAAATATTTATTGAATAAATACATACGAAATTGGTCATTTGTTGTTGGCAATATACAGAGTCTCCCGGGGGAATCAAAAACTTAGGAGATCATAAAGGGGTTAAGAATAATGGTACATAATATATTAACGAAATATGAGCGTTTTAAGTTAGAATTTCTTAGTTGTTTCAACTTTGTTTATAATTTTTTTATTTCGGTTTTAGTTTATTTCTTCTACATAAAATTTGGAAATTAATTTTGAATTTTGGTTAAACGCCTCGAAAAATATCAAACCTCAATAATACTATACGATTGAGCCACAGCAACTCATGTTACTCTCTCTTGCCCCTACAGTAATATACGAAACGTAACTCTCTCTCTTTCTATCTTCACTAACTCATATCTCCCTCTCAACTTTCGTTCGTCTCGCCCGATCACACTTTTCGTAACGCTCCAGTCACGCATTCACCAGCTTACTCCCCAAGTCAAGCGTGCGTAAAGAAGTTTTACTTTAAAAAAATGTATCATCCACACCCAACATCGCTAGAATCGCATTTTTTGTGTTTTATTTAAGTAACTAGCGACCCGTTCTGTCTGTGACGACCACTTTCACAGAACCAGAAGGCATTTTTCTTACTTTTAGTACTTTTATACTTGTCCTAACTTGAAAGCAAAAGGTCCGACTCGAAAAATTTAAAGAGGAATTGACATTACCTAATCAACCTTGATTATGAAACTATTTAGATAGATAAAGACTAATGTCATGATACGAATGTCATCATCTTATGATTCTACCAGTTTTTGTTATTGACTAATTTGAACAAAAACCTATCTTGTGACTTAATTTTAATGATTGGACATAATTATAGCCTTGCACACTTTTTTGAACCCTTTCATCAAATTTTCTGTTATTTCAAATTATATTTGAGTTTTTTTGGTATTTTGAACTAAAATTATGAAATTTTTTATATGTCAAGTCAAATTTTAGTATTTGATTGACAATTTTCTAATTTTCAACATAATTAAAATATATTTTGTTATTTCATATAATTCTTTTTTTTTGGAATTTTGGACTATAATTTTAATGTTCATTAAGGATATGTCACTGAAAACTACGATACATTATTCCACCAACAGTAAATTTAAATAAAAATCGTCGTGTCTAGGGAAATTTAATTCCATTTATGGCTGATTTTATGGACGCCCAGTACACATACGCTTTATAATCCTCAGAATGACACATAAATATCAATATATTTTCCCCCTTTAATAATTCAAAAACTTATTTTTCACACACAGAATATACATACATAAATTGATCATTAGAGATTCAACAGGAGAGTAAATAACTTTTCATCTATTTACAGGCTGGGAAACGAAGTAGAAAATTGGGAGAAATTCCCATCAATCCAATCTTCACCCTAACAACTCTCTAGTAAATTCGTCCTTAGCCCCAAAAACATATTTATTACTCCGAACCCTTCAAAGTTCGAAACAGTGTAAATTTTATCAACAGAAAGTTTTCCTCCACGGATAATAGAGGTGAGTCGAAAATGATCCAAATTAAATATTTATTTTCAAGTGGGTTGTTATTTTTTTTAGGTCGAAAATAGTGAAAAAGAAAAATATTTTCATTGAAAATGGCTGGTTTGTTTTTCTAAATATTCTGCTCTACGTTTACTAGCATTCAGTTTAGTCTTCTAACAACTTTCAATACTTATCTCGAGTAAGAGACCTTCAATCGACTTGAAATATGAATGGAAATTGAATCATAATATCCTTAAAATAACTAAATTTAACATTTTCTGACACAAGGCCCATCGCACGACATCCAAGTAACTACCTTAATTGAAAATCATTTTTTTAAATATATTATTATTACCATCAAATTTGATCAGGTTAACCAAAATGTTTATGGAACAATCAAAGGCAAAAGTACTAACAAGCGAGGGGCTCACGGAAGAAATCATGATTGAAACAAGGAGACGCCCTATCGACTACACTCTTCAACATTGCCTTGGACGGAGCAGTGAGGCAGACTGGAATAAGCCGAACAATTGCACAAGCTTCAACGCAAGTAGTAGCATTTGCCGACGATATAGCGTTAATGGCAACAGACAAGGGAAGCATGGAAAACGCAGTGTTAACTCTCATAAGAGAGGCTGGAAAGAGAGGATTACAAATCAACGAGGATAAGACAAAATTAAAATACCTCATATGCACAAAAACAGATACTGATAGAGGAATACTGTTTCGTCACACATTTTGAATACTTAGGAGTAATTATTACCAGCAATAATAATCGAAGCGAGGAAATAGCCCAGCGAATACTAATGGGCATCAAGATATTCTGGAAGCACAAGAAAATATTGAAAGACAAGCATTTAAGCAAACAATCAAGACTGAAAGTATATAAAGTGGCAATACGTCCAATTGTAACATAATATGCATTAGTCTAGTCTATAAGCTTAAAACGGTGTTAATTCTACATACTTTTATTAAAATTATGAGGTTTAGCTCATTCGATCCGGAATAATGTCTAGATCATTGTGCCAAATAATTAAATTAGCCCATAAAAAATTCCAAAAGTTATAAACAATTAAACACCAAAAAAAATAGTGTTTGGTTTGTAGCTTGTTGTTCGTAAATTATAAATATTTTCGAAATTCGAAAAAAAAATCCTTAAAGAGGAGGAAATTTAGTAAAAAAAAGTTCCAACCTCCATTATTTATAATTTTAATTTTAACGCTGAAAATAGCCCTCCGCGAACCATTGTTAGGTTGCGCGCAAGGCTTCGAAAGCGAGTACGTCAATTAACAAAAATTTTTTTAAGTACTTAAAGTTAATTGAAAAATCTTAAAAAATTATGGTATAATCTCAACACTTTAAAGAATTGATTCCCTTTGGAATATTTCATAAAAACAAATTTTTCAATATGCTAGACGATTGTTAATTAACAAAATTTTTTCAAACTTCCTTCATCGTTCTAAACTAAAAAAAATGTTTAAATAATCGCCGTAAAATTATTTCGCTTCGTGGAGCTCTTCTTACATATATTCAAAACAAGATTGCGTCATCAAAGTTTTAAAAATGTTAATACTTTGTTTATAATAAGTAATGTAAGTTAGCAAAAAATGGCTAATCAGTCATTTATTGTTAACTTGAAAAAATTATTATAAACAAAGTAGTGACATTTTTAAAACTTTCATGACGCAATCTTGTTTTGTATGTATATAAGAAGAGCTCCACGAAGCGAAATAATTTTACGGCAATTATTTAAACATTTTTTTTTAGTTTAGAACGATGAAGGAAGTTTGAAAAATTTTGCTAATTAACAATCGTCTAGCATATTGAAAAATTTGTTTTTATGAAAAATTCCAACGGGAAAAGAATAAGTGTTTAGATTATACTATAATTTTTTTAGATTTTCCAATTAACTTTAAGTACTTCAAAAATTTTTTTTAATTTTTTTTTAAATTTAAAAAAAAATTTAAGTGACGTACTCGCTTTCGAAGCCGTGCGCGCAGCCTAACAATGGCGCGCGGAGGGCTATTTTCAGCGTTAAATTGAAATTATAAATAATGGAGGTACAGTTCCGGGAGTTGGAACTTGTTTTTACTAAATTTCCTCCTTTTTAGGGATCTTTTTTTCAAATTTCGAAAATATTTATAATTTACGCACAATAAGCTACAAACCAAACACTATTTTTTGAAGGTGTTTAATTGTTTATAACATTTGGAATTTTTTATGGGCTAATTTAATTATTTGGCACAATGATCTAGACATTATTCCGGATCGAATGAGCTAAACCACATAATTTTAATAAAAGTATGTAGAATTAACACCATTTTAAGCTTATAGACTAGACTACATATGCAGTCAAGGACAGAGAGGAACTGAAAATATTTGGAAGGAAAATCATAAGAAGAATTAACGGCCCCAAGAGAATAGATAAGGATCGGTATAGGGGCCTAAGCAATAAAGAGATTGAAGATATTCTAGAAGGAGAGGATATCGTAAATGTAGTTAAGGCACAAAGACTACGATGGTAGGGGCACATTCATCGTCAACAACCAGAGGAACTAATAAGAAAAATCACCCGATGGATCCCAAAAACAACAAGACCAAGGGGAAGACCGAAAGAAAAATGGAGGAATCAAATAATCGAAGATATTAAAATACTTAAAATTAGAAACTGGAATAAACTTTGCCAGGATAGGAAAAAATGAAGATAAATCTTAGACAAGGCAAAAAAGCATACCAAGCTATAAAAGAAAAAATCATCAGATAACAAAGCGGACTGATTCACCGCAATAAAGGAATCATAAGAGTTCCAAAAAGAAGCGCCAATCATTTCACTAGAAATGTATAGGCTAATATAATACACTGTGTTCATTTGAAAAGCACTCACCCTTAATATTTCAGAAATGTGACATATTAGAAAAAAATGCCGAAACACGTCAACTTTTAACTTGAAGGGGACACTTTTCAGCGCAAATGTAATAAACGTCAGATTCACCCCCTTCCTACTGGAGATACCCCTTAAATTTTTTCAAATGACATACGAAAAGTTGAAAGAGAGCCAATTTTCAACAAAGGGTAAATAACAACGGAAGGCTGGTATCAAAGGCAAAACAAAATGAGTCTGCGGACGAAAAATACTTGCCGAGTCGATTTTTCATTAGGAAATTAGTAATTTTTTGTAAAGATCGACGAAAAAATGTAATATGCACCTCGGCACCTCGCGTCTATTGTCTCGCCTGCATGCTAGTCTCGGCTACGCCTCGACTACAATAGACAGTTTTTCGTCCTTATTCATAAATAACTATTACTACTGGCGAATAATCTATAAAAAATATTTTATTGTAGCTTTTGACAGTTTTATTTCGTACAAATGAAATGTTTTTGTAATAATTGATTCTTATACACTTATAAAACTTGGACTTACTTTATTACTCTAGTAATAAATTCAACTAAACTGAGCTAAAGGGTAGTGAGTTAACAACCTTGCATAAATGTGCTCCTTTTAAACTCAATTTCAAGTAATGTTTGGCGAACTTTTGATTTACATAAACAAATAAAAACACTTTAAGCATATTGTTTAAACTTACCTTGTATAATTCAATAAATTAAAATAATTAAATTAAATATTCTAGCACATTACATGAAGCGGCCATGGAAGTGATTCTCAACCTCACACCACTACATAATATATGGTGGTGGAAAGTGTTGCAGAAAGAACAAGATACAGACTAAGTAGAGGGAATCATTAAAAAAACAATGCCACAGGATGGTATGATGAAAAAAATATAACTCTTTAAACAAATTCGACAAGGAATTGATTGACTTTTAGTTCTGTAATCTATGACCTCAGTCGTCATTGGCTGTGCATCCTGTTTGTTTTGTTCGTTTGTCGCCTGTTTATTCTTGCCGTTTTTGTATTTTCAGTATTTTTTAAAAACTTGAAAACTGCATACAAATTCAATGAAGCATAACCGTAAATTTGATTCACTTTTGTTTTGACCTCAAGGTCGATACGCGTGTAGGGGCTAGTACGTCACACTGCATTAAACCAATAAGAGCAGCCTTTACAAATGGCGCGTAAAAGTGTATGTTTGAAATGAAAATTATGTATTTTACTGAATTATTCATATTGTAAAACAAATAAAAATATATAATTAATTTATAAAGTAGTTTTTAGGCATGGAGATCACGATTATATTGTTTTTGAAAATTAGTAGTCTTTCCCATTACCGCTACTTCAGCATGGCGGTTTCGCTTTCGCTCGTAACATAAAAGGCTTATCTGAGCAATACTTTAGGGTCATGCAAAGTTTCGATTAATTCAAACTCATTTCAATGTTGGAAACTTTCGATTTCCAAACAGTTACGAAAATAATACATTATAAATAACTTCTACATCTCTACTACGAGAAAACAAATATTCCAACAGTTGTAAATTCTTACCTGCACTAGAATTGATGGCGAAAAAACCCTCGGGGTTACCAGAGCTGATCTTATATGTTATTTTTTGGTTAGGATCCTTATCCCTATCAGTAGATTTTATTTGAAGGACCACGGTGCCTTCAGGACTCTCTTCGGGAATGTTTGGATAGTAAACCGCCTCTTCACTTAAAGGAACGTTATCGTTTTCGTTTAAAACTTCGATGTACACCTGAAAATAAATGGATCGTACATAAAAATTTTTTTTTGACAATATATATATATGTAAATTTTCGTTTACTGGTAGATTAAAAAATATTTTTTCTACAGTCGCGCGCAAAATGACTAATTACTATATTCAAATGAAATCGTAAAGTCGACAAATGCCGAGAATTGTTACTTTACGCTCTAGCGCAAAAAAGGAATCTTTTTCGCTCGCTTATTTAATCAAACCACGGCCTGCGAATTAACTTAATTGGTGAATATTTAACAATTTATCAGATTAAAAATCGAATAAAATTATATGAAAACTGTCAAAAATTTTGAAATATGGTCAAAAATGGCAATAATTGTCAAAAAATGTCAATTATTGCCAAAAACTGTTAAAAATGGACAATTTTTGTCAAAAATGGTCAATAATTGTCAAAAACTGAGAAAAATTGTTGAAATTTTGAAAAATGGTCGATAATTGTCAAAAACTTTTTTAAAAATTTGAAAAATGGTCAAACATTTTCAAAAATTGTTAAAATGGTCAGTTGTCAAATTTTTTTTGAAAAATGGTAAAAAATTGTCAAAAATGGACAATAATTGTCAAAAACTATCGATAATTGTCAAAAATTGTCAAAAACTGTCAAAAATGGACAATTATTGTCAAAAACTATCAAAAACTGTCAAAAATGAACAATTACTGTCAAAATTGGTCAAAAATTGTTGAAATTTTAAAAAATGGTCCATAATTGTCAAAAACTATCAAAAATAGTCAATAATTTTGAAAAAAGGTCAAAAATCTTGAAAAATTGTTAAAACTTTTGGAAGATTGTCAAAAAATGGCCAAAAATTGTCAAAATTTTGAAAAATAGTTGATGATTGTCAAAAATTGTTAAAGTTTTTGAAATATGGTCAAAAATTTGAAAAAATTAGAAAAAATGATCCATAATTGTCAACAATTGTCAATAATTGTCAAAAATGGTCAAAAACTATTAAAAATGGTTAAAAATTGTCAATTATCTTTAAAAACTGCCAAAAATTGTTAAAATTTTGAAAAATGGTCGATAATTGTCAATAACTATCAAAATGGTCAATAATTTTGAAAAATGGTCAAAAATTTTGAAAAATTGTCAAAAATTTCGAAAAATGGTCAAAAATGGCCAATAATTGTCAAAAACTATCAAAAATGGACAATTATTGTTAAAAATTGTCAAAATTTTGAAAAATAGTTGATGATTGTCAAAAATTGTTAAAGTTTTTGAAAAATTGTCAAAAATTCTGAAACATGGTCAAAAATGGTCAAAAACTATCAAAAATGGTTAAAAATTGTCAATTATTGTTAAAAACTGTTAAAAATGGACAATTATTGTCAAAAACTGTCAAAATGGTTAAAAATTGTCATCATATTGAAAAATGGTCCCTAATTTTGAAAAACAGTCAAAATGGTCAATAGTTGTCAAAATTTTGAGAAATGGTGAATAATCGTTGGTGGGATACCATAAAAAACGAAGGACCAGAAATTATGCCTTTTTATATCTTTATTGCATAACTTCAATTTTAACAATAACACTTACTTCACTAAATAAAGGTAAATCTTAAATTTAATGAACCCTATTTTAACTTACACCCTATAGGTACCGGAGCGTAGACATCCGATCCCTATGACTACATTTTTGTAACTCCTCTTTCTTACAATTTAAAACTAAACACAGATACAAAAACATCTGCTAAACACTTGTTCTCAATTTTTGACCATTCTTTCCCACACATAATATATTGCATAAAGTATATTTTCATGTCCAAAATATCATAAGTGGTGTCTGGACAATTTCGAAAGTAGGAGGTGGAGCGATCGTTAAGAAACCCTGTTGACGCACATATTACTGACTCAATACAGGGTGCGTCATATCATTTTTATCATTTTATTTTATGAAATGCAACAATCGTCAAAAGTTGTCAAAATTTTGAAAAATAGTCAATAAATAATACGAGCCTTTTCCGAAAATCGATTTACTAAAAATCGATAACTCAAAATCGATTGTTAGTAAATAATAATCGATTTAAATAAAAATCGATTATTTTTCAACATCCCTAGTCAGTAGATCTTTTTAAGGTTAATCATGATGAATAGCGAAAATGACGATTATTCTAGCACTCCTATTATAACCTAAGAAAATATAAAAAACTGTTTTAATTATTAAAAGGGCGACTGTAGAAAAAATTAGGTGTGTTTTTCGAGCGTAAAGTAAAATTGCCGCTTTCGAAAGATCGCCGTTCTTTCTCAAGCGGCAATCTGTTACTTTACGCTCTAAATACACAAATAACTATATTTTCAAATTTTCTTTCCAGAAACGCCTGGACTAAGAAAATATCTTGAATCGGCTATAAAACACAGTCCAATCAAATTTCCAAACTTATGTAGCAATTCTGGGTTCAGTCGTATTATTTCTATAAATTTGTTAATCTATAGCTTACGATGATGTGTTACTTTTGTGATTATGGAATCGTAAAAATGGCAATGGGATATTTTCTGTAAACGTTCCTTTAGGTCTCAGTGAGTATCACCCCAATACACATACATACATACAGGCAGTTCAAGAACAAGGTATATGCTCTACAGTCCAAGTCTTTAGATTCAGATGACAGTGACACGTGAGAGATCTGCGAGATATTTTGGAAGGATTTTTTGGAATCCACCTGCAGCACCTTCACTAGCTAAAAATAACAAGGACTGCAGACTAGCAAGAATTCGTTGAACCTTCGTAAGGATACATTTTATTTTAGTTTGTCAATGGCTTTGACGTTGTTTGGATAGATGTAACATGTAACATACAGTGTGTACCAAGTTAATTGTTCCTGATCTATTAATTGATGTTTTTTTCCATGCTTAGGATGTAAAAAAAGGAGGTTGACGCTGGGCAATGGGGGATGAATTTTATAGGAAAATTGGTTTCCTTGCCAAAAAACTGTATAATTTTCACACAAAACCATTATCAGTCTATGTATCCACGTAGCCATAAGAATATTTATTGCTTGGGGTAGTTGAATAACAGAAAGTCGAAAGCCTGTTGGTAAGAGTAAAAAATTTAAGTAACCAACCCACGCACAAAATTAATTTCACGTTTCTGAAGACGATCCAAATACTATTGAGAAAACTCTAATATTTTATCTTGATTACACTCCTTCCGTTTATCATTTGGATCCTCGAAAACTCTGACCCTTCTAAAATCGTCAGATGTTTCAATTTGTTTCGCCCTTATTCTAAATTACCGATTCCCTTTTAAAAAATAATTATAGACCCTCGGCCGCCAGCGGAAAAAAAGGGAAAAGTTATTTGGCCCTATCCCTTTCCAAAAAGCATCCAGATTAATCTGACGTCTTAATAGGTCTCTACTGAATCATTTTATTACTCGACGTTAATGGCATTAGTGCGAATGAAAAAAAAATGTACAGTGGGTTCATAGGAAGCATGGGATATTATAGGGAGATTCACATTCACATCGCAGCGTTGGAGATATACAGTGCGTCCATAAAGTAACGCAAAAATTCATTATTCGCTAAATAAACAATAAAATTAGAAATTCCCGAAACAGATCGATTTTTGATTTTAATTTACTATTTTTTCAAATTATAATCTAATATACAGGGTAAACCACCTTCGTGTGATGACGTCATCACCATTTTTTAATGGAACCCCCTTTTTTTCAATTTCCGGATTTCCCTTGCTGAGCTGATTCCAAAAATGTATAACACTTTTCTTCAAATTGGCACAGTAGAGAAAGTACAAAAATATAATGGTACCACACGAATCCTATAATAAAAACAAATAAAAAAATAAAATTAAACAAAATACAAATCCACTTGTTATTCGGAGTACTTTTTTCTAATTTGCTACTTCCTATATAGCTCTTGGTATGTAAAATTCCCTCCACCGTCTTTGTTTTTAGCTTATTCCGAAATTGAGTCTTAGTTAAATTTATTTGTGAAAATATTCTTTCCACTTCCGGAATACGGCAAAGTTAAAAGCTGAAAAACAAATCTTACAAGTATTGGAAATTTAGGTGAGTCATCTCCTATTTTGACTAGTCCAATTTCATTCCAAAATAAAATGACATCATCGCTAACATCTTCCATGGGAAAATTCCTAAGCAATCTCCATTCATAGTCTAAATCTTGAATTTCCTCCTTTTTGATTAAATTAGAAAAAAAAGGACAATGTGACTCATGTTGGATATAGTTTTTGATTAAACAATTTTAGGCTCTATAAACTGAATTTTTTCTAAATTTGAATTTTTTAATGGAAATCTCAAAAGTATTTGCCTGACCCTTTCGATGTAAAAATCTAAACATTTAATTTTTACAGGATGGAGAATGTGATTGTCTACCCGACACGTATTAATCGATGCACCAAAATACATGTCATTTATATTGAGAAAATTTCCAGGATTTTTATACTCTACTTCATAAACATTGTTAATTTTTTCCGGTCTAATAAAGCATTCTATTATTAAAGTATTATTACAGTTTCCTGTAAAATTGTCGTATTTAGTAAAGCGTGTTACCAATAAATATATTATTCTAACGCTTTAGAACAAAGTTTTGAAAAACATTTTTCAAAAACAGTGATTGGTCAACTAAGAAGTAACAACTACTTTCCGGGCTAGATGCATCGACAGACATTGAATTACACTTCTAAGTCAAACGGGGTCGGTATGATCTACAAGATTTAACCAATCAAAATTCGAATTTTTGTTTGCGGTTGGAGGTGAAGATGTCGCTATTGTCACAACTTTTACATCTCCGTTACTTGAAGACTTGTATTGATTGTGATTTTAGTGTCAAATTCAGTCCGGGATTAGGCTCTTAGAGTTCTCGGACGACAACATATACCTTGTACTTATGAGGCGCAAATACGCCGATACCAATCTGCAAGTTATGTTATCCCTTCTAATTGCAAACCAGAATGGTTGGTTAAATCTTGTAGATCATACTGACCCCGTTTGACTTAGAAGTGTAATTCAAAGTCTGTCGGGGTATATAGCCCGGGAAGTAGTTGTTGCTTCTTAGTTGAACAGTCATTATTTTTGAAAAATATTTTTCAAAACTTTGTTCTAAAGCGTTACAATAATATATTATTGTTAGACATTTTCGTCAAATAATAATCTTTTTGTGGGGACGACTTTTTTCCATAAAAAAATAATTTTTCAGTAATATGGTTCAGATTTAATCAATTCCTGACCTAAATTGATTATTTTTTGTCATGATAAAATTCCATCAAACTAAAAGCTATCTTATATCCCAATACATCTCTATTTCGTACTTCTATAATATTATCCATGTTCTAACATCAATAAAAACCGTCTCCGAACCCATTCTCGGTAAAAACATTCATAGAGTGTGGGCTTTATCACCTGGAAAATGTAGTTTTATATCCTGGACAGCTATTTTTCACATGTGTTGGACGAAATTGGATATTTTGTAGACTCACTAGGAAAAGCTGTTTTGTATAAAATAAGGATTTGTGATGATCCCCGTAGGGTTTTCAACAAATCCGATATTATATTTTTTAATAAGTCACATAAAATATTTCCGTGATATAGATTACCTAGCATATTCTTTATAACTCAATACTGAAATTTTTGCAAAGAAAATCGCTTCTCTAAGATGCTCCGAGATGGTTCTCTATAAAAAAGAGCAAATTACTGTTCTAATTATGAGGACCGTAGAAGCAGCAAACGTGCTAGCGTTACTTTCTCAACTATAAAGCGCTTTGATGAAATTGGAAGCGTAAAGGATGGATACCGAACAAGTCGACCAAAAAATAGTATTTTAATATATTGCAGACTTTAGCTAAACTGGTTTTAATATTGAAATTTTCCATTTTAGGAGATGCTTTTAAACTTGTTATCTACTCTTTTATACGAATAAATGTTAAACGTTTCACGAAGTTTAAGGAAAGAAAGTGGCACAGTCAATGGGATTTACTGGATGTCCCAAGTGTTCGTACCAAAAAAATCAAGACATATAGAAGGACTGAAAATGATACTTCACTCACTTTGTTAACGAACTATGAGGCTCTAAAGTGAGAAAGAAGAAATTTATATTTATAGGAAATGAATCAAAATTCAACCGATCATAAGCTCCATAAATACATACTTGCTGGTGTTATAAACAGATCTGTACTACCCTTGTGAACTCATTTTGAATATGTACAATTTCGTATTAATAATCTAATTTGTTATATTGTATTTCACAAAATGTTATGATAAAATGCCTTTAAATGAGAGTGGAAGAATTGAAATTCCAATGAAGATTGGTGTTGGCGATAGGATACAGACTGAACAGTAGGTATGCACATTATTTCATGAAATGCACCCAGCTTGTGAAAGGATATCTTAATCTACGGTAAGCAGAACCAAAAGTAAATACAGAAAATTAGGACACGTTAGCGATGTCGAAGCAAGGTAAAACTACCGTTAATGCAAATAGTCAACAAAATTTAATATTGACGATACACATTGTATCTGGTGTTTTGGATATTGGAAAGTTTTCTCATCCATGGGTTGTCCATTATTGGTCAATATTTTTTGGATGAAAATTGATTGATTTGACTCAGCTTTTCCCAGATTTCCAAATTGCCAACAATTTAGACCGCAGAATATTTCCAGATCTCTGAATCGGAAGAGGGGGATCACCCGATCGTACCACATTAAACTTAGGCATTCTGCACCCGGAGCTTCTCGTCATAGATGCGTATAAGATTCGTCTTGCAGCATCGATGTCTATACAGATCTGCACACGAAGCGTACAGGAAACGTATTCATACCGAACTGGAATCGACATTACATGGTGAACATTGAATACTATATACTAGTTGTCGAAAAGATGTCTAGTTACAAGGAAGATCTGCTTCTTCTATGCTATCTCTACCACCGTAAAAAAAAGAAGAAAAAGAGGAAATTCTGGGTGCATCACTATATTTACAAAAACTACAATAAAAGGTTATTTATTGCTGCTAAAGAGCTATCAGAAGATGATTCTAAATTCCAGACATTTTACAGAATGGCATGTAAAGATTTGGTGTTAATTGTGGGAACTGCCATACAAAAGCAAAATACTAACATGCGTGAATGTGTTAGTTCAGAAGAAAGAATTATGATAACGCTTAGGTAACTAATACATATTTATATTTATTAATAAACCTTTGATTGACATATTAATTACCATAATAAATAAGGTTAATCTTGTATGAAACTATGTCGGTGTATGTTGGTAGCAGGAAGCGTGTTATTAGCAATTGTATGTCCATCAGTAGTAACTGTGCTATAATTATTGATTGAAAATGGAGTTGATCCAACATCAGGGAGCAAGAAGCGGGTGCGCTGAATATGTTGTTGTTGGAAAATCCACTTGAGCAACGTGATGCTGAGAATAACGAGTGATCCTTGAACTATAGTTTATCTGAAAGAGCTGATAAGTAGGTTGCTCTTGCTGCGTTAGTTACTGTTCTAACAATGCTAGAGTTTTTATTTTAAACTGTCGTAAATTTTTGTCAGATAGGGCCTTTACGTCAGGTAGTAAACTTAAAAGAAACATCTTTTTAGCAACATCTGGTGCTGCTGAGGTTTTCTTTTCTTGTTTTTCTTTTATATATTGCAAAACGGCATGATCAACATCGTCTTTTTCTTGTATATTTTTTTCTTTTTTCTGTTTTGGGTTGAGGGAGGTTCTTGAATGCGTTTAGATGATGCTACTTCTAAACCATTATTATTCTCTTCAGTATTTTCTTCAACTACGTTTTCGTCTTCATCTGGCTGCGTCATCAGCTCAGTATCTGGTAACGAAATATTTCCAGTGTGTTCTAAATGTTGGACTGGTCCTACATACGGCAATACAAATTGTATAACGTCGTGCAAATAGTAGTTTTTTTTTGCTTTTGATGAATAGCCACTTGGGGACAGTTTCAGGCTCCGAACAAACCCATTGCGAATGTTCTTCCATTTTTCTTTACAATCAGCCACTGCAAAGAATACATATTTGAATTTCTATAGAGGCTATAGAGTTCTATCAGTAAACGTCCTACAAGCGACTGACCGGCGTATTGCCACTTGTTTGCTTAGACTAAACCTTGACGTAGGAATGGAGAACTATCGATGGTTTATCGATAACTATCGATATTTTTGACTATCGAAAAAAACGAAAGTTTTCGGAACTATATCGATAGTTGAGATGTTTAGGTGAAGAATATAAATATATTTTGAAAGCTGATATGGAGTAAAAATGCGATCAAAAAATGGGTCAGAGAGAGAGAGACGAGAGAGATGAGAGAGAGAAAGAGAGGAGGAGAGAGATATGAAAGAAAGAGAGAGATGGGAGAGAGAGATAGAAAAGAGAGATAGACGGGAGAGAGAGAAAGAAAGATGAGAGAGAGAGGAATAAAGATGGGAGAGAGAGAGATGAGAGAGCGAGAGAGAAGTAAGAGATAGACGAGAGAGAAAGATAGTGTATTGCGTGTGATTACAATCGTTATTTTAAACTGTCAGAATCTAAGACGGATTCCGTAAGGTTCGTAACACTCGGAATTTTGTAACGCTTTTTTTTCATTACAAAAAGCCCCCCATTTTGCTTATAGAACATTTAAAAAAAAAATTGCTATTAAAAGTACTAAAAATCCACCGTTTTTTTTCAACTTTTGACAATTATTTTCCATTTTTAACAAGTATTGACCATTTTTGACAATTATTGACCATTTTTTACCATTTTTGATAATTATTGACAAATATTGAGCATTTTTGACAGTTATTGACCATTTTTGACAACTATTGACTATTTTTGACAATTATTGACCATTTTTGACAACTATTGACTATTTTTGACAATTATTGACCATTTTTGACAATTATTGACCATTTTTCAAAATTTTAACAATTATTGACCTTTTTTGACAACTTTTGAAAATTATTGACCATATTTCAAAATTTTTAACAATTATTGACCATTTTTAACAATTATTGACCATTTTTTACCATTTTTGATAATTATTGACCATTTTTCAAAATTTTGACAATTATTGACCATTTTTGACAATTATTGACTATTTTTGACTGTTTTTGACAATTATTGACCATTTTTGACAATTTTTGAAAATTACTGACCATTTTTCAAAATTTTCAACAATTATTGAGCATTTTTTTCATAATTTTGACTATTATTGACTATTTTTGACAATTATTGACCATTTTTGACAATTATTGACCATTTTCGACAATTATTGACCATTTTTTTCAAAATTTTAACAATTATTGACCTTTTTTGAAAATTATTGACCATTTTTCAAAATTTTTAACAATTATTGACCATTTTTGACAATTATTGACCAATTTTTAAAAATTTTGACCATTTCTCAAAATTTTGAGAATTATTGACCATTTTTGACGATTATTGACGATTTTTCAAAATTTTGAAAATTATTGACCATTTTTTTCAAAATTTTGACAATTATTTACCTTTTTTTACAATTATTGGCTAGTTTTTGACAATTATTGGCCATTTTTGACAATTTTTGACCATTTTTCAAAATTATTGACCTTTTCTGACAATGTTTGACAGTTATTAACAATCTTTGACAATTATTGACATTTTTCAAAATTTTCAACAATTATTCACCATTTTTGACAGTTTTTGACCATTATCGACCATTTTTGACTACTTTTCAAAATTTTTGACAATTTTTCAAAATATCTGAGAATTTTTGACAAAGTTGATACGTTGTTTTGAAATAAATATACAGTAATGTATGGATAATCCGAACAGAAAGTTGGCAGACCCCGTTCGGATTACCAGAACTTCCGAATTATAAAATTCATAATAAGTGATATCTATAATCCGAACTAGTTCGGTTTACAGATACCTTTCTTAACCATACAAAAAATATATTTCCACTACAAAAAGTGGTGGGCAATGGTTATAATAGCCTTTACTGATTAGTTCGGATAACAGAATTCGGGTGTTCAGATTATGGATATCATTTTACGCTATTGGGGCGTTCGGATTATTATAGAGTAGTTCGGATTATAGGGGGTTCGGATTATCCATACATACCTGTATATATTTAAGAATAATTTTAACGTTTTGACAAAAATCGTACAATGATGTTACCGATTGTAAAACTATCGAAAATTATCGATAATAATCGATAGTAAAAATAGCACTATCGATAAATATCGATAGTCGGGACTATCGATAGTTCTCCATTCCTACCGCTGCGTTTCGTCTGCAGTCGTCCATTTGAAACAATTTGAGAGGCATGGAAGCGTAAGTCTTTCGGATGTCTTAATACTCGTCGAGAAGCTCCGTGTGCAGAATGCCTTAATTTCTTGTATGATTTAAGTGACAGTTCTTCTGACGATGAATTTGATGCAGAAATTCACGCAACTGTAGCATTCCTTGTTTGGAATAGTAACAGAGAAAACGATTTTGGGTCGCTAATTATATAATATGCAGAATTAAACATCGGGAACTTGCACTATTTGAACAACTAAGTGATAAAATATTTATAAACTATTATAAAATGGAAAGATACAGTTTTTTTGAGCTGCATAGATTAATTAAATATTATGTTAAAGTAAGGACGGGTATAGGCACATGCTCACTTATCACTATAGTGAGCGATATTTGTATATATCTTATAGTTTAGCTTCCCATGCGTGACTAGCTTAATCAAGAATATTTCACAATATTTCGTTTACTCGGCAGCTGGCCTTAAGGATTTAACAACAAAAGTTTATAAATCCTCCATTGTACAGTAAACAGTAACAGATCCGTAGTCGGTCAAATTTAGATACTAAAACTAAATATTATTTTACTTACCAAATATTTCAGTTGTAAAATATCCATATTACTAGCTATTGTTATCGAATTAACGACTACCTGTTGTTGGTTTTGGTCTTAAATCAATCATGTTGTTATAAGTCAAAACGAAATATCTGGAACGAAGTATACCTACAAATTCTAACAAAGCTACAGGATTCCGTGAATCGTTTTTGTACTATCAAAAAAATTCATTATTTTATGTAGGCGGCTGTCAACTCGATTTCATTTCATGTAAATATTTGTTGTCTGTCTACACTCGTGAGGGTGAGAAACGAAAAATCCGTGTGCAGTGCGACATCAAACTTCCCACAACTGTTAAACCGTTGATTTTATCGAAATGTCACAAAAAGGCGCTTTTCTTTGAAAATGGTTGTTGAATTTAGATGTCTCATTTGGAATTGGAAAAAAACAAACAAGAAAAATAATTGTATCATCAACCATTTAGACCGTACCTAAGTTCACAGGGGCAATGCAGATATGTTTATAACTCATTGATGGTGGTTATAAACGATTGAATTTTGATTCTTTTTCAATAAGTCGTTTAATAATGGTCACGTTCATTCCAACAAAGTTAATCAGGTAGTGATTTTTAGAGTGATCCATCCATATATTAACATAACCTAATTTTATTTGATATACGACTTTAATAATTATTTATTCATTTTCAATTTCAGTCCAGTTCAATAGTTCCTAGTGGTGTTCATTCATTTACAAGATACAAATGTCTAAAATATACATGAGATTTGGGGCATCTCTGATGTGATAATTACGGTGAAGCAGTGTCGAACTTGGTTAGTACTTGGATGGGTGACTACTGGGGAAACACCGTCGTAGAGCCCGTACGGCCTGCAGCGAAACACTTTAGAGTACTAGGGTGAGTAGCATATCACTGCTCGCAGGCATTATACTAATGAGCACGAGGTATAATGTAGATATGCCGTCTTTCGGATGAGACGTAACACCGAGGTCCCGAGTCCATGGATGTTGGGCTCGAAAAATTTCCGGTTAGGGGTAGTGTGCTCCCGGCGTCTGTGATTAACCTCAGTCGCAGAAATAAACCGACGTTAATAACAAAAAAAAAACATGAGATTTGTCATAAATGACAGTTACTTCATCGGTAGTTTAGCGTATTTCAATTCTGATGGGAAAAATTTCTATTATTCTATTAAGAATATTAAGTACCATAATTATTTTTGACCCTCTATAATCTCTCAAGTTTTTAGTAAGGAACTTCTGAGATATCTAGTATCCCTTAATTACTCGCGCTGGTGTATTTCCTACACCAGCGCAAAACTTCTTGCCTTTATTGAACAAACGATTGTTTTGGTGGCGCCAGACCCCCACCTATGTCTAACATATCCGACATGTAATGGATCAGTAATACGCTCAATGATGAGATATCTTCTGATTTGTCATTAGATCTACTGATTTCAGGTTCTATCTACTGATCTACTGATTTATAGTTGTTTTTTTAGTGATATTTCGGTAAAATAACTATCGATAGTCCCGACTATCGATATTTATCGATAGTTATATTTTTACTATAGATTATTATCGAGTTTTACAATCGGTAACATCTTTGTACGATTTTTGTCAAAAATTTTGAAAAATGGTCAATAATTGTCAAAAATTGTCAAATATTTGGAAAAATGGTCAATAATTGTCAAAAATGGCCAATAATTGTATAAAAATATCAAAATTGGTCAATAATTTTGAAAAATGGTCAAAAATGGGCAATTATTGTCAAAAACTATCAAAAATTGTCAAAATTTTGGAAAATGGTCTATAATTGTCAAAAATGGTCGATAATAGTCAAAAATTGGCCAATAATTGTAAAAAACTATCAAAATTGGTACATAAATTTTGAAGAATTGTCAAAAATTGTCAATTATTGTCAAAATGGACAATTATTGTCAAAAATGGTCAATAATGATCAATAATTGTTAAAATTTTGAAAAATGGTCAATAATTGTTAAAATTTTGAAAAATGGTCAATAATTGTCAAAAATTGTCAAAATTTTGAAAAAATGGTTAATAATTGCCAAATATGATAAAATTTTTGAGAAATAGTCAAAAATTTTGAAATATGTTCAAAAATTGTCAAAATTTTGAAAAAATGGTTAATAATTAACAAATATGTTAAAAATTCTTATATTGTCAAAAATTTTGAAATATGGCCAAAAATTTGGAAAAATGGGCAATAATTGTCAAAATTTGGGAAAAACTGTCAAAAATGGTCAATAATTGTCAAAACCTATCAAAAATGGTCAAAAAATGTTAAATATTTTGAAAAATGGTCAAAAATAGACAATAATTGTTAAAATTTTGAAAAATGGTCAATAATTGTCAAAATTTTTGAAAAACTGTCAAAAATTGTTAAAATTTTGAAAAAATGGTAAAAAATTTTGAAAAATTGTCAAAAATAGGTCAATCATTGTCAGAACCTGTTAAAAATGGTCAAAAATTGTCAAAAACTGTCAAAAATTGTTCAATATTTCAAAAAATGGTCAAAATTAGTCAATAATTGTTAAAATTTTGAAAATAGTCAAAAATTGTTAAATATTTTGAAAAATGTACATTAATTGTCAAAATTTTTGAAAAAATGGTCAATAATTGTCAGAACCTGTCAAAAATGGTCAAAAATTGTTAAATATTTCAAAAAATAGTCAATAATTGTTAAAATTTTGAAAAATGGTCAAAAATTTACTAAATTTTGAAAAAATGGTCAATAATTATAAAAAACTGTCAAAAATGGTCTAATAAGAAAGAAAAGTCTCACAATATTCCGAGGGTAGCGAATCTTACCGAATCCGTCTTAGATTCTGACAATTTAAAATAATGATTGTAATCACACGCAATACACTTTCTTTCTCTCTCTCTCCCATTTCCCTCTCTCTTCCATAACTCACTTTTCTCTCATCTTTCTCTATTTTTCCCATATCTCTCTATTTTCTATCTCTGTCTTTCTCTCTTTCCCATCTCTCTCTCTCTCTCTCTCTTTCCCATCTCTTTATCTCTATCTCTTCCAAATCTGTCACTCTCTCTCTCTCCCATATTTCTCTTTCTCTTCCATGTTTCTTTCTTTCTCTCCCATTTCTCTCTCTCTCTCTCTCTCTCTCTCTCATATCTCTTTCTTCCATATATCTGTCTTTCCCATCTCTCTCTCTTTCCTATCTCTCTCCCACCTCCCCATCTCTCTCTTTCCTATCTCCCATCTCTCTCTCTCTCTCATCTTTATTTATCTCTCTCTCCCATCTCTTTCCTTCTTTCCTATATCTCTCTCTCTCTTTCTCTCATCTCTCTGTCCCATTTTTTGATCGCATTTTTACTCCATATCAGCTTTCAAAATATACATTTTTCACCTAAAAACATCTCAACTATATCCTATATCGATATATAGAACCGAAAACTATCGATTTTTTTTGAGTCAAAAATATCGATAAACCATCATCGATAGTGTTGTTCGAGGTCCTTGTGACGGTGTACTGATTGCTACTGATTTCTACTGATTTTTTGGTGGTGTAGCATCCATCCATCTACTGATATACAAAAAGTTGACATCTCATCACTGAATACGCTAAACGCCCGAGTGACCTTTGCGTTCTTACATATATTTTAATGCGTTGTCACGTTGGTGTCTAGAATACACCGCGCCGGAAACTGAGAAAATTATGTATTAATACTTTGTATAAAAACGTTTATTTTATTATGTTATGGTGTTATATATGAACGATGAAATAAAACAAATTAATTTGTTTAAATCTTCATTATTTATTAATTTGTTTTATTTCATCGTTTAGTGTGGATCTTCATCAAGTAAAAGCCTCATCTATTCAATGTTATATATGAGTACATTTTTGTCATTCGCAAGTGTGTTTTGGCTTCTAGTCATGCTAAATGTGTATATTTTTACTATTTATTTGATTTTTATGGTTTTAGGTCTTCTATACAAATAAAAAATCACAAATGCCTATCGGAGGAAGAAATGCGGGACTTCTTGGAGGCTGGGAGTTCAGATTAGGAAATTCTAGGCGATGAGGAAGATGTCCTTGAACAGCGAGTAATTACTCAGAGTGACCATGACAGTACGTCAGAACAGGAAGGCAGTGATAATGAAAATGAAATTTCTAGTAAAGGTAATGATATTGCTGATGTAGAGTTTTTATTTGGAAAAAATAAAGCCATCAGATGGCAGAAGACACCAGTTGTAAGTGAGTTTGTCAAAACTTCCAGCAAGAATATAATAAAAATATTTTCCCGTCCAAACCGTTGTGCAATAGAAATAACAAATTAATTTGACGCTTTCCAAAAATTTTTTACAAATGAAATGATCCATGGTATTACCAAATTATTCCAGAGAACGAGATGCTAAATTTATTACCAGCAAAGAACTCTTGGCCTTTATTGGGCTATTGTTTTTGACCGGATTGAAAAAAGTTAATCATACTAATTTTCACGAGCTCTGGATGCAAGATGGGACAGGACTTGATCTATTTGCAGCGTGCAATCTAAAATTATATTTGATGATAAATAACTAGAGATGAAATGAGAAAATCGGATAAAATGGCAGCTGTTCGGGATCTGTTGACTGAATTTGTAACCAATTGTAAAAAAAAATTATTGTCACAGCGAGATCTTGACTATTGATGAAATGCTAGTGCCATTTCGAGGACGCTGCAATTTCATACAATACATACCCATTAAACCGGCTAAGTATGGATTGAAAATATTTGCACTATGTGACGCCAATACATATTATACTTAAATTTAGAAATATATTGTGGGCAGCAACCAGATAGACTTTACAAAGTATCTAATTCTCCACACGATATTGTAGTCAGACTTCTAGGTCATGTAGAAGGAATGAACCGTAATTTGACTTGCGATAACTGGTACACCAGTTGTTCACTTGCAATGGAACTTTTGCAAAAAAAGATCACACTTGTGGGAACTCTTAGTAAAAACAAGGCTGATATTCCAATTGAATTTCAGCCGCATAAAACTAGAGCTATAAAATCAGCTCTTTTTGGTTTCCAAAAAAAACTTGATGACTCTATCTTTTGCATCGAAGAAAAATAAGTCCGTCATATTGATTTCGACCATGCACAATGATGCTGCCTTAAACCCAAATTCACAGAAGCCGGAAGTAATCCATTTTTACAATGAGACTAAAGGAGGTGTTGACACAGTTGATCAGCTTTGTGGGAATTATTCAGTTTCGCGTTGAACTAATAGATGGCCCCTGTGCATTTTTTTCATTTACTAAACATATCTGGAGTTAACGCACAAATTCTATATAACGGAACACATCCTAATAACCTGGCAAAAAATCGAGGAACGTGTTTGAAATCCATGGCCATGCTTCTAATGGAAAAACATCTTACCGAGAGATCAAAATTAAAATATTTTACACCGAGAATCAAGTTTCTTTTGTCAAAGTATAGCCAAGAAAATGAAAACGGAACTGCAGAACCCCCACAAAAAATAAGGAGCCGTTACGTAATATGTGGACGCGCTAAAAATAGAGTGACTACAATGAGGTGTACATCGTGTCAAAATTTTCTTTGCAAAGAACATGCTACCACTCTAATAAAATGTCAAACTTGTCATAACTTAGTCCAAGGGGACGATTTTTAAAACTAATTTTGTTTTTAGTTTTTTGTTCGTTCATAATATGTCTCTATATATTTTAAAAATGTTTAACTTGTTCGTAAAAACTACTTATTATTTCTAATGTTCAATATAAATTACCATTAACAAAAAAAGCGTTTTTTCACCTAAAAACAAGCTAAATTTAGGGTGAGTAACACCACGCGGGAAAACGGTCGAATAATTTGGCGCCAGTAACTAAGGGATCGATTGTCACTTCTAATTTGATTCTGAAAGATTTTGGGGTTTTTGTTGCTTGACCTAATGTTTGAGGAAATAACGAAACCAAAAAGGGTACTAATTAAAATATTTAAATTTTTTTACAAAATCAAATAAATTGTGTGATTTCTTCGTTTGCAAGGAAACAAATCAAAATGAAAACAAAAATTATAGTGTGTGATATTGTCTCTATTTTTACGTTTGCTGAATGCCAAATAAACATTTTTCTAAATAAAGCATCTGAGAACAGTTAAAAGGCGGAAGACTCTCTTAGTGAAAGCTATAAAAACGTGAAAAGATCAAGGTATACAATGTTATATTTAGATAAATTAATTTTCGTGCGTGTGGTCTCAAGCTAAAAGGGTAAAAAACAGGGCGTATCGAAAAGTGGCGTAAAAGCATCACGTGAGGTGGAAATAATATTTTACAAAGAAATCCCAGGTTTTCAAGCAGCATCATTGCAGCGTTGCTGAAGTACTGATAAATTCATGGGATTTTCGGTTTTTGATATACAGGGTGTTACTATATTCGACCGACAACGCTCTACCTCAGAGAGCTCTCGTTATTTGATAAATTTTGGTGTAGGAACATTAACCCCTAAATGGCTTAGTTACCGAAATACAGGGTGTTGAAAGTCTGAAATCAAAATTCAAAATTTGCCAAAAATCAAAAACGCCTTGAAATTTTTTTTTCAAATTTGATGACCAATATGCTCCTTGGATGTAATATTTTGACATAAAGTAACTTTTGAGAAATTTAACCAGTGGCGCCCTAACGGCCCCTTATTATTTACGCCACTGGAACAAATTTAAAAAAATTTTTTTTAATTCTTTGTTCATTTTTAGTTAAAAAATAACCTTTTATGGAGCTAAAATGAACGGTTTTGAAAAAAAAAATTCAATGCGTTGTTGATTTATGGCAAATTTTGAATTTTGATTTCAAACTCTTAACACCCTGTAATTCGGTAACTAAGCCCTTTATTGGTTAATGTTTCTATATCAAATAACAAGAGCTCTCTGGGGTAGAGCGTTGTCGGTCGAATATAGTAACACCCTGTATATACAGGGTATACCAATATTTCGTCAAAGTTCGGCATATGCTTTATTTTAAGAGATATCAAAAAATGTTATTGAGAAAATTAGTAGATATCTTTAAGGTCCATATTTTTAAATTATCTCGAACTATACAGAGTGATGTATAACTCCGTTACAAACCAAACATATGATTTCTTAAATGGGAACCCCTGTATATTATACTGAATTCGGATTGCTCACATTTTTTTGAAGATTTTGATATAACGTTTTGCTACGTTATACAGAGTCCTTTAAAAGGTATGGACACTTTTATGTTAAAATCGTAGGTACATCAACTCTCTGTAGATTACTGTACATTAAAGAAGAAGAAAAAATATTTTGCCTAACAGAGTTTCGTAATATGATGCAATATCTCCGTATTCGATAAAATTTTAATTATTTTCTCTTTTGTTTACAGGGAGGAAGGAAACTCGAACCTTTCATTTTCTTTCTTCTTTCAAATGGAACACTCTGTAGTTTATTGCACAAATAGAGCCTTCGGTTCTGTAACTTTTATTTTTGTTAAGCATTTCTTATACCCAAAGTTATTTTGTAATATTTATTAGTTTTATTACTTTGTCGTAAAATTGGTACACCCTGTATATATATAATCTTCACTTAATTTGTTTTCTTGGGACAGGTTAATTACTTTAAATAATAAAAATTAATTAAAACATCTTTTAACGTTTCGCTTATGGTTTGAATTTTTCAAAAAATGATACAATGTGAAATATTTACAATTGTTACTATAGAATGTGGTTGGTTATGTATAAGTAAATGGAAAAATAATAATTGAACATCTGGAAGATACATTAAAATGATATAAATACTCACTTCAGAACTAAATCAACGGTATTTGAGTAATAAGTGAAAAAATGTGTAGTTTTTGATAATTAACTTTGTTATTGTTGCGAGGTCACCAACTCAAAGCCGGCCCTGTCTCTCGATTATAAATTTTGGTGAATGCGCCTTCGAGAACATTCTCGAGAAGACGCTTTGTTTGTGCAGAAGACGAGCGCGGAAGGTACTGGAATTTTCGAGAGATGAGAAGTACTATATATACGCGGGTTTTTGAGCGAGTTAACAGTTAGTTCACAATTAGTGTAACGAAGACGAAGAGTTAGTTCACGGACAGTTTACAGAAGTTCTTAGTAATCGGACAGTGAATTAAATAGTGAAGATAAATAGTGTAATATTCAAGTGGTAAAAATACATTAGAACTATTATACCGAGTGTAAATAAATTAGTAAACATTAAGTAAAGGGTGTATATAAATTAAGTTTAATTCAGTGTGTGTTTCTTTGAATAAATAAATAGTAATTAGCCATAGTAGGGTGTATACTTTTATCCCACAAGTAAAAACTATTTAAATAAGTAACAAAACCATTATTTCATTTTATTAAATTATGATAAATTTGACTCAAGTTTTTGATATCTTGTTTATTATTCAGTATATTTTTTTCTTTTTTTTTATATATCATTCCTTTAATTGTAAGCTTCTGATAATAAGAGTCTTGTGTTAGTATTTTTTGTGTTTTTGAAATCAAATTCATGTATGGCTACTAGAGGTAGCTTAGAATTTTGATGATCGGTGAGTAAGTGGGTGAGTCAGTGAGAAAATCAAGTAACTATTTAGCAACAGATTCCAATTGAATATAATTTGGGAGGACACATAGTAATATTTATTATGCCCTCTTGATTACAGAAAATTCATAACGAATTTACGGGAGGGTCGAAAATGTCCTGATTGGCTGTGGAAAATTTATAGTACGGCGGTTCCTTTTATTAATCGATTTTGCATTTTTGCTGTTTTTGCTCGACTTGGCGAGGGAACTACTACCCAGATAAATTTTGTATTAATTGTCTAATCAATATTGTAAATAAATTTTTATATAATACAGTAAAAAACGACTGCTTAGGTGACTGTCTTTACTTTTAACACGTGATCTAAATGTTTTATGTTTATCGTCACAAACTCATGCATATTACATAAGACAAGTTCAAATATGAAAATGACAAAACGAAAAATAAAATAAAATCATTCTTTAGGCGAGAGCATGAATGAACGTTTCACAATTACGTCAGCCCACTATGTTCAACAGCTTTCTCCGGATTATGCCGAATCGAACATGACAGCGTGGGAGGTTAACAGTATTTTTTTTTAAGATATAAAATGTCTACGCTACGTCGGGCACGATTTACATTCGGTGAAAATATAGCGTTTAACAGGTGAATTAATTTATTGAAATTCTATTCCCCAGCGGTTAAAAAGGATAATTAAGTCGTCTAATTTAATGATTTTGTCGAAACCATTAGAATGATTTAGATGGTTGTTAAAGGTGTGCACACGAAATTTTTAATTTTGCTTGGTGTTTGAAAAAGCCAGGTTTCACAGATCTTTTATTGACTTCAGAAAATAAAAGAATGTCTTAAAAGCGGGCATAAAAAATCAAATACCCATTTTCTTAAGTTTAAGTGCCAAAGTATTCCCTGGGTATCGCTCTGGAGAAAAATAAAGTATTTAAAGATTTCATGACAGATTAAGCTTGTGAATATTTATTTTTCTGCTACTTTTATGTTGAAAATTCTAGGTGAACATCCACAATACCAAATCAAAAATATATTGTTAATTAGTAGGAAGTTCAAGATGATTGTAGAAAACTGCTTTATTGTATACAGATACAAGGTTCGTATAAAAGTGATGAAAATTTCAACTTCAAAAATATTATCATATTTTTTTTAAATCAAACTAGTACTTTTTCATTCAAATCTACGCCAAAAAGGGGTTTTGTTGACTTTCCTTCGCCCGAACGTAACATTTTTTTAGAAACTAATAAGCATTTAATAATTTTAATTATACAGTGTGTTTCATTGGGAAAGAGCCTAACTTTAGTTGTAGATGGACATCACTTTTGTTCCAAAAAATCCATATTTAATGTGTCTTCTACACTTTATTACCGAGATACAGGGTGTTTCATCAACCTATTTACCTATTTCTTTCGGAGTTATAACTTTCAAATTACCCTGTATATTATTTTGAAATTTGGTACATATAATAACAATTACCTGAAAACTTTATCAAAGTATAACCAAAAAGATAATCCAGGTCCGACTTAACAAAAAATTCCTAAACTGATCTTGCCTAAAACAACAGCTTGTATAGATTTTTTTTTAAATGGTTCTTCATAATGGAAAGGGCATGAATAACTACACATTTGCTGTTAAGTTTTCCGTAGATAATTCTTCTATCAAAATTTTACCGTACAAGTTATAATTTATGAAAGTTTTGGGGGTTAACAAGAGGTATCGGAAATTTTTACTTTATTTTTAGCTTGACATGAATTGTACTTAATGTAACTTTAGAAGCATCCTAAAAATTCAATTGAATTTGTAGGTTTCCGAGTACAAACCACTAAAAAATGTGACTATAGGACCGTACTCATTCAATAAAATTCGAATATTTAGAACACCCTGTATAAATATATGTATGTATGTGCAAACTATGCACTTAGATTAGACAGTGCAATCTATTGTACTATAGTTTGTACAACCAATTGCATCGTCTGAGAGCTTTTAAGTGTATTGAGGTTTTAGGATACTATACTGAAAGATAAAGACATTTTCAAATATTTGTTTTCCATTTTCCCCGCCAACCTTTACAAGTATTGTTCACAAGTGAAAAAATAATCAAATTTACCCAAAAAATAAACAGCATCCCATCATAATTTCCATTTCTAATGAATCTCCTACTAACAATTATCATGTCACGGCACATTTTACTTCCAACATAAACATATAAACCCTCATCATTACATGTTGTATCATTAATTGAAAATTAATCTTCTTAATTACGTAGAAGATTTTGATATTCGATCGCTTAGCGATTAGATATAATTTGCATTATTACATCCCACTGTTATTGTAGCATGAAAATGTTTTTATTGAAGCCGCAGCTGTTGGTGGAATATCGAACAGAAAATATATGCAGGCTGTCTCATTACCCTCAGGCCTAAAGTAAAATTTATACGGGATGGTCCATATTAATATCCTGTTAGTCTATTAAAATTTATGGGAAGGTCATAAGCTGTTTAGTATATTTATGATCTAAGGGCTTTATTTTAGTGTCGAAATTTATTTGTCTTCTTGATAATACTTGTTCTCTTTGCTAGATATTTTTAAAAAGCTTCTAGACAATTTCTCGCTTACACTAATTTATATGTAGATACAGATACTTTTTTAAAACAAGTAATTAGGATATTTAAATAGTTTTACAATTATTCGGCTCCGATAGTCATTAAATTTGTGTTTTTAAGTCCAGTGTTTCAGTAAATCTTATTTTATTGTTACAAACTGAACTAACTATTCAGAAAGAATTATTTTATACAGTTCTGTACAAATAAATTAATTGAAAAATAATCCCCCAGCAGGTAGTTAGATCAAAGTTTCACAATATCTACTACAGCTATAGCTATAGTCTACATACTTTTTTGTTAGGGTAATAATTCTGTAAGAATCTTCCACGAACGGTTTACTTCTCTGGCGTGCACCGTTCAGTAAACAAGTGTAATGAGTTCAACTAGAATATTGAAAATTGAATTTTCTCTTTTGTAAGGAGACAATACTAATGAAACCCTATTATTATTATTATTATTATGTCCTAAATATATAATCGGGACCATATTTACAAAATATTTGGTATCAGTAAATAATATATATATTGTATATATATATATATATATATATATATATATATATATATATATATATATATATATATATTCATTTAGGGTAGCACCAGGCGTCTCCCATGTAAAATTACAGGTCTACGTCGCGTCCGAAGTCACTGGGAGTCCGATATACGGACGCTCAGTGACCAACCTCTGAAACTTGGGCTACTCATTACTTTTTCTGTCATCTTTCTGTTACAACAAACATTTGATGGACGTTGGGTGGGACCAAATTCCGAAATCTGTATCAATAATAGTTCACTATCTTTCGAATACGTGGCGCTTCCATCGTTATTTTATATACGCTGTATAAAGAATTTCATTGCACAGGCTAACTCGGCGCTGTATGTAAAAATCATTTTAACGGTTCATCTTGCACCAAGAGCAAAACATTGAAGCGGCAATAAACACGTGTGCTGTGTGCATTTTCATTTCATAGCTACAGAGGATAAATAGTGAACTGTATTGTGCAAGTGAATTTCACTGGAAATGTAATAATTTCGCAGTAGAACACAATTTATGGTGAATTTGGTTTTACGTTTGTCAGTTTTTTCTTATCAGTTTATTTATATTTTAATCTGATTTCACAATGTCTTTTTCATTTGAAATTTCAATAAAATCGGATATATTTGAGTCATCTTCATTCATTTAATGCATAATACTTACAATTTTTTTAATGTACATAAAAGCTTCGAAAAAATGGTAACTTGTTGAATTTATATTTTACTTAGATTTTTTAAACAATATGATTGAATAGAAGTATGAAAATAATAATTTAAATACTATTTCGACACCTTACATAGTTTGAAAAAGATTATTTCAAACAATGACCGTTTAACTAAGAAGAAACAACTACTTTCCGGGCTATATGTCCCGACGAACATTGGATTACACTTCTAAGTTAAACGGGATGGTATGGTCTACAAGATTTAACCACCCTTGTTCAAACTATGTAGGGTGTCGAAATAGTATTTAAACTATTCTTTTCATACTTCTATTTGTTCACACCTTATCAAATATTTTACTGGAAACTGGACACATTTTTTTATATGCCAGCTGATAAAAATGTGAAATATTTGCATTTTTTCTTGAAATTAGAGTTTTATATGAGACAAAAGTAAAGTGTTCCAGTATTGAGAGGCCAAAACAAATGATCGTACTCCAAAATGGAAAAATGGAAATGTACATTTACTTCTAAACTCCTTAGCTATGCTAAAAATTGTAACATACTAGGTACTACATACTAATCCCCAAACTTTTGTCCTCACATCATATAAAACGGGAGAAGTAACAAGTATTTGAATAATCAGTGGTTAAGTCCAATCCTGACTATCTATAATGCTTAATATTATTGCCCAAATAAATATAATTATATTATTCTTAATTTAGTCTTATGCCCGGTTGCACTGTTTGAAATTTGAGCACGCCTTTCGTTAGTCGTGCTTAACTTTAACAAGTACTTAAATGTCTCGCTTGTTGCACCGCTACAGGTTAATCATTACTTAGTAAAGAGACGCATAACGTATTGCGTACATGGCAACACTGAGAAAATCTAGTAACTATTAGTGACCTCAGATTTGGCTTCGTGTTGAGTGACAGCTTTCGCCCGCGTCAAATGTGAAAGGTTAACCTATACATACAAAGAAAACAACGAACTTCAGAAATCAGGAATGGTTATGAGAGATAAAGTGTAAAGCATCTCGGGAAGTCTATTATCTCGAGGATATCACAATCAACTTCGAAATTGTCATCCATAAAGAAAAGTTTTTCAGGTTAAATCAGCTGTCAACAGCGATTTCAAGCTTAAGACTACCCAATCGGGTCCTCCTTAACTAGTTCAAGGAATACTTAGAGAGCGGTGCAACGCAAACCACTCTTTTTAATTTTCACTTAATTACAGTTACCTGTAATTAATTGTCATATTAGTAAAGCGTGATCTATAGACGTCAAAAAATAATAGTTCAATACTATTAATCGCTTTACAAAATTAGAAAAATAAATTTCCAACAACTACTTCTCGGGCTATGTGCCCCGACAGACATTGAATTACACTTCTAAAGTAAACGGGGTTGGTATATCTGTTAATATAGAACCAACCATTCTGGTTTGCGATTAGAAGGAATAACATCATTTGTAGACCGGTTTCGGCGTTTTTGCGCCTCATCAGCACAAGGTAGATGCTATTCCTCCAGAGGCTCTGAGAGCATAATCCTGGACTAGAGTGTCGTATCAACGAAGGCGCAAAAACGCCGAAACCGGTCTACAAGTGATGTTATTCCTTCTAATCGCAAACCAGAATGGTTGGTTCTATCTTAACAGATATACCAACCCCGTTTACTTCAGAAGTGTAATTCAATGTCTGTCGGGGCATATAGCCCCAGAAGTAGTTGTTGCTTCTTAGTGGACGCGCTGCTCTTTGGAAATTAATTTTTCTAGTTTTGTAAAGCGTTTAATAGTATTGAACTATTATTTTTTTAAGTCTACACTTTTTAAGATTACTTTATTTTAGGAGTGTCTTAAAGTGAACGGTGCAAACGGGTATTACACTCACTAAGTTTTTGAGAAATTTCCGAAGGAAAGGAGAAAGTAAATATCTAAATCTTAACCTTAAGGGGTCACATCGGATAATTCCCGTCCAGCATCTTTAAGCCGGACTAAAGCAGGCACTCTTGCAGTGGTTATAAGGTACCGTCCGTTAGAAGTACACTAGTACACCGCAGGCGCATTTATTTTGAAAAATATTTTATTTTTCAAACAAACTAAGGTGTCGAAAATAGGATTAAATTGTATTTAATTGAAAATTCCACACCTGTAATTTTTAACCAATCAAAACGTTTTTTTGACAGATCACCATGGCAACGGATGAATTTTATCGGAAATTTTTTCATGGTGGGTACCCACCAGAGAATCATACTGGAAATTTTTTTTTACGTTTATAATGTCATAATATTTTTTTGACACTCTGATTTATATTTGCAAAAAAGCAATTTTATACCACTGTAGTTACTCCAAACTTTTGTAAAATTAAAGAATATACTGTGTTGTGTCTTGAGATGGTATTTTCGTGCAGCTGCAACGAGTAGAAATCAACAATTTATAGGTCTTTTTTACGTCGTGCCGCTTGACAGTTTCAAAACTGAAATAATTTTTAGGTTAGAGTTTCACTTAGTTGCCATGGTAACTAAATAAACAAGTCGACCAAACCTCAAACGTCGAAAATTGACGTTGTTGGAAATCGAAAAATAAATTTTAATTATTTGATTTTCAAACACAATTTGATGTGGAAGTTTCTTACCGAATACCACACGAGGTCAAATTAAATCCGGAAATTTTTTCTCGCTCATGAATATTTTTAGAAAATTATCCCTCGTCTTCGACTCGGGATAATTTTCAAAATATACATGAGCTCGAAAAAATTTCCGGAAATAATTTGACCTCTTGTGGTGACTATTTCACTAGAGTAAATTGATAACTGACAAAATTTGAAGGTTTTGAACTGGCAATTTTTTGTCTTGTCGCGGCAATTTTTTGACGTTTAATATATCAAATCTATGTGTATAAAATTCTATCACTCTGTGATAAAATTCAATATAAAATCTTTGTTAGTGGTTTCTAAGAAAACTAAGTTGTTTATTTATTTATTTAACTGTCTAAAAATTATTAAAATTGTTTCAAAAATTTAATAAGTAATTTTTTTTTCATAATGTTATTATTTTTTTGGCTTTGTATAATTGAAGTTTGCAATAAATAAAACGTTTAAACATATGATTTTTTAGTTTTTCTCTCGTGAAATAGTCATGTCGAATACCACTCAATTAAAAATTTTGTAAGGTAGAATTTTTCTCTTGTCGTATTCAAGTTTGTTGCTTTTAGGTAATTTTGCTCATGACATTTAATCCAAAACCACTCGCCTGACGGCTCGTGGTTTTGTTAAAAATGTCATTCGCAAAATTGCCAAGCAACAAACTTTCATGACAATCGAAAAATTTTGCCGACAAAATTTTCACTCTCGTGGTATTATATATGATAATTTCATTGAAGGCTGTAAACTAACAAATTTATGCTTTATTTCTGTGTTTATTATTTATACGAGGAGGTATATGCGTAAATATAAATTTTAGAGTTTTAACATAAATCGCGAAGTTACTCTGAAACTGTATTTATTGTATACATGCGCGAGGTTGACCTATTATTAGATAATAGCGCCTGATAGAACCGTAAGACGATACTCACAAATACGCGCGTATATGGGTGGGCGCAGAATGGGGATGTTTTTGGATCGGATTCCCAGTGAACCTACGTATATACACTGTGTCCGTAAAGTATGGAACAAATTCATTTTTAGCTAAACAGACCATTTTTAGAAATAATCCTGAAACATGTCGATTTTTGATTTTAATTTGCCGTATTTTGAAATAATAATCTGATATACAGGGTGAATTACTTTCGAGTAATGACGTCACCGTAATTTTTTTTTTAAATGGAACACCCCCATTTTGTCTCAATTTTCGGATTACTCTAGCTGAGCTGATTCCAAAAATGAATCACATGTTGATTCCAATTGGGACAGGGTGGACAAAAATACAATAGTTTTGTGTGTGCTCATAAAGTAACGCGTAACATTCTTTATTAGTTAAATTAACAATATTATCAAAAATACTTATTGTCTAGCGGCAATTGGTTTAAATGTAACACCCTGTAGTTTGTTACATTTTTAGATTAATAAAAATGAGCTGTTTCCAAACATGTTTGGTACTTGTGGTCTAGCAGACAGAATATGAAAGAAATAATTTCTTATCAATTTAAAAAAAAACATAGTCGTTTAGTTTTTTGTGAAATGTCATTATTTGTTCAGTAATTTATTGATGTTCAGTGACAGTTTAGTATTAAAATATTTTTGGTATTCGTGAATGTTTTAATTATTGCTTAGATTTAATTTGAAGTAGAAATGGAGTTGAGTGTAAAACAAACAATTGAAATACTTATGATGATTGGGTATGGAGACAGATCGCGAATTCAGATGGAAGTGTGCAATTTGTTTAATGGTAAATATCCAGAAAGACCTATAACGCGTTCAACAGTCAGTAAGATTGAAAAGAAATTTCGAGAAACTGGTAAGGTTGAAAATGTACGCAAATCAGGTCGTCCCTCTGCAAATGCTGATACAGCATTAGATGTTTTACTTAGTTTTGAAGAAGATGCCCACACTTCTGTGCGTAAAGTTAGTCGCGATATCGGTGTTAGCAAAACAACGGTACACAAACTATTAAAGCTTGAAAAATGGCATCCTTATAAAATCAAACTTGTGCAGGAATTAAACGAAGATGATCACGATAGAAGAATCCAATTTTGCGAAAAAATGATGGATAAATGTCACCGAGACCCTCTCTTGATACAAAACATTATTTTTTATGATGAAGGCCGAGGTCAACCGTCAGGATTGTAAGTACTGGGCAAAAGAAAACCCCTTGATGAAAGTTTATGGTTTCAACAGGATGGTGCACCTCCACATTATGCTGTAGATGTTAGAAGATACCTAGATGAAATTTTTCCGAACAGGTGGATTGGTAGACGTGGACCTATTGAATGGCCAGCGAGGTCACCAGATTTCAATCCTTTGGATTATTTTATGTGGGGCCATTTGAAGAATGTTGTGTATCAAACGAAACCAGCAAATATTCAAGAAGTAAAAGAGAGAAGTCGGACAGCAATAAACAATATTTCTCAAGTCACAATAAACAAGGTTCAACAAGAATTTGTAATCCGTTTGGGTTACTGTCAACTACAGCAAGGGCTGCAGTTCCAACATTTATGAAGTCATGTATTTCATCATATTCTGTCCGCTAGACAATAAGTATTTTTGTTAATATTGTTAATTTAACTAATAAAGAATGTTACGCTTTACTTTATGAGCACACACAAAACTATTGTATTTTTGTCCACCCTGTTCCAATTGGAATCAACAAGTGATACATTTTTGGAATCAACTCAGCTAGAGTAATCCGAAAATTGAGACCAAATGGGGGTGTTCCATTAAAAAAAATGACGGTGACGTCATTACTCGAAAGTAATTCACCCTGTATATTACAATATTATTTTAAAATACGGTAAATTAAAATCAAAAATCGACGTGTCTCAGGATTGTTTCTTAAAATGGTCTGTTTAGCCAAAAATGAATTTGTTCCATACTTTACGGACACAGTGTATATATATATATATATATATATATATATATATATATATATATATATATATTTATATATGTATATATATAAATATATATCAGTTCCCTTGTACCCTCAAGTGTATCTATCTTCTTCTGTCTTCTTTGCTTCCGTCCTAGAAGTTCCTCTTTTCTTCAGTACGACACCTATTTCTTGATTCCAGTTTTTCTTCGGTCTACTTATTTTTTTCTTTCCGTCCCACCCTGCCTCCCATATTTGTTTAACTATGCTATCTTCGTTCATTCTTGTCAGGTGTCCGAACCATCTGAGTTGAGTTTTCTGTATTTTTAATATTATAGGATTCACCTTAAGTCTAGCTCTAATTTCTTCATTTTTTAATCTGTCTAACTTTGTCATTCCTTCTATTTTTCTTAGTATTTTCATTTCCATCGCTATGATCTTTGATTTTAGTCTTTGGGTAAGTATTCATGATTCACTTCCATACGTTAAGATGGGTACAAAAACAGTTTTATAAATCTTTATTTTAGTTGCTTTACTAACCTCCCTTTTGTTTAAAAATACCCCTTTTAGTGCATGGAATAATTTAGATGTGGCTTGTATTCTATTATTTACATCTGATTCCAAGTTGCCATTACTTTCCAATATGGCTCCTAAGTATTTCAAGTTTTCTGTTGTCTTCATTGTGTATCCATCGATGCTGATTTGTATATCTTCGTGTTTCCTGGATACTGTCATTATCTCGGTTTTATTAAAGTTGATCTCATGTCGTATTCTTTGAGATATTTGTTTCAGTGCTTTTTTGCGCTTTTTCTAGCTCGGCTTTATTATTTGCTATTAGTGTACACTAACTCCTTTTCTATCCTTTCCGCATGCTTGTGAGATTTCATACATCACTGCAATGAATAGTATGGGACTTAATATTCCTCCCTTAATGTGTTGAAGTTTTTTGTGTTTTTCGTCCCTACTCTTATTATGTTGCTTGTCCTGTCGTATATACTTTGGATAGCATGCAGTAATCCATTCGAGACTCCTCTTCTTGCTAGAGTATCCCATATTCTTTCTCTTGGTAGTGAATCAAATGCTTTTTCCAGATCGATAGTGCATATATACATATTTCCGTTACCCCCTAGTATTCTGTCCATAATTTGTCGGATGCTAAATATCCAGTCCTGCGTGTATCGTCCTGCTCAGAACCCAGCTTGATTTCCTTGCAATGTAATCTCTATTTCGTTTCTTAGTCTTCTCGCTATGATCCTTTCGTATAGTTTACCTACTACAGATAACAGCGTGATTCCTGTATAATTATTTCAATTTGCAATATCTCCTTTTTTGTATATTGGAATTATAACACCAATTTTTCAATCTTCAGGGATCTGTTTCTCTTTCCATATTAAATTCAAGATATCCAGAAGCATTTCCTTCCTTTGTGCTCCCATGTATTTTACCAATTCAGGCTTTATGTTATCCGCTCCGGATGCTTTACCAATTTTGATTTATTCTATTGCCGCCCCTATTTCTTCTATTCCAATTTCTAATTGTCCCTCATTTTCCATTAATTCCACGATGTTTTCTCTTGGTTGACTATTTTGTGCATCGCCTTCCAGTAGCTCAGAGTAATACTGGAACCACTTTTAGTTTATCTCTTCTTCTGCGGTGAGAAGCTTGCCATCTTTATTTTTTATAAATCTTTGATTAGAGCTTTTCCCCTTCTTTAGCGTTTTTAGTGTTCTATATAGTAGTTTCGCGTTTCCTTTACTTTGCGTCTCCATTCGATGCCCAAAATTCTCCCACGCCTGACTCTTGGCTTTCTCAAATGCTTGATTTCCTTCTGTTCTTACTAGTTTATATTTATCATAGTCCTCTTTTTTCATTGTTCCTAGGTATTTTTTCCACGCTACCTTTTTTATTTTTGTAAGTATCTTTATTTCAGTGTTCCTCCATGAAGTTTCTTTCCTATTACTTATGTATCTTGTTACTCCACATGCTTCCCAAGCAGCTTTGATTAGCGTTTCTTTAAAAAATTTCCATTTATTTTCCATGTTTCCATTTTCATGTTTATACCAATGTGCTTCTGCTTCTACTCTTATTTGGTTTTGATATTTCAGTCTGATGTTCCTCTGTTGTAATATGTGGCTCTGAATATTGCTTATTTTTTCTTTTTTCAAAGTTTGTTTTGCATCTACGGTGTTCATTTCTTTGAGCTTTACTTCTACTAGGTAATGGTCCGTGCCGACTTCGTACCCCCTAATGGCTCTAACGTCATAAAATTTTCCCAATATTGTTCTATTCACCAAGACTATATCAATAATTGATTTTTCGTTTCTTGATTTCACTTCTCTGGTGAATTTGTGTATTTGCTTATGTTCAAAGAAGGTATTAGCAACCACTAGGTCGTTCATTATGCAAAAATCGATAATCATATTGTAACATGTCTATCGACCTGTTACGATTTTATAGAATAAATCCTTTTAATTACCGCTCGTCGTCTCATTAGCCACCCCAATCTTCAACCCTGACCATAAGACAATTGACGTCTGCCAACGGTCGCTTCCATTTTTTCAACGCCACGAGGGACAGCCCTTTCCGCTATCGACTCTCTTCGAGGAAAGACCTCCATTTTTTTATCGCTTTTATACCTTTCCTATCCTAATTAATTTTGCTATGGTAAGATCAAAATCATAATTTATAATTAATAAGCTTCTTCGAAAGTACTGTTTGATATAATTTTTGTATGCATTCCTTAATTTTTACAGAGATAGACTAAATTAAATTTAACACGTGGTCTTAACTGTTCTTTTATACTAATATGGTAGTTTTAAACCAATTATTTTTTTATAATTCACTGTTTTACTTTTGTGCAAACATTTGCAAGCTTTTTCTGTTGCAGAATAACTTTTTTAACCAAAAAATAACATTTTTATAACAGAACCAATCTGTTAACCTATAAAATATTCTTTCGTACCACCAGTGCCGGTTTCATATATTTCTTAAGCACGATATTTTTTCATATAACTACATGACTTTTTGCTATAATTAGTTTCTTTCAGATCATTAGTATATTTTTTAATTTAGCCGTTTTTGCTTTTTTACTGTTTTAATATGGGACATATATGTTGGAAAGCTTTCAGTAAATTGAACATCTTTTACTTTCAAACAACTGCCTTCCTTTTTTTTAACCTGCAAAGCTGACCAACATAATGTGCCCATTACATTCAAGTTCCTATATATCCCTGATCCACCTGTACTTCTAAGTAAGCACAGCCCCAAGACCTAGGCTAGGATACAAGCCCTAGACCAGGATACCGCCCTAGACCAGGACACAGCTGCTAGGATACCGTTCAAATCAAAACTCTATCTACCTATCTTCTTCGAGATCTAGTCTCCATCTTCTCAAGACTTCGTAGAGGCAAGACTTACCTACCTTCTTCAACCATCACCTTTTGCGGAAACAACCATTTCATAAGCTAAGTATCTATAAAAGTACAATTTCTCCTCACATTTGTTTATTTCCTGTGGCAGAAGAATAAATATAAATTTGTTTTAAATCCTATTTTTTATTTTTTTCTAAATTCTCATCTATAAAAGTTGAGGGAGATAACGCCCGGGGTAAAGTTTTAAAATTGTCTTTTTTTAAGTAATTTTTCTATTTTCGATTTCTGTTTAACTTTTATTTAAATTCTACAAGGCGTTTCTACCTTTTCGGCCTTAGTTTTTTTTTATTCATTAGTATTTTTTATCGACGTCAAAAAGGTAGTGGCGCCCTCAATTTTTTACAGCCCTTCTGTTATCCTTGTGTGACATAAACTTGGGGTCGAATCACCCTTGAGAGGAGTCTCTAGCCGGAGCCCTTCAAGCTGGAGCATTTACCGTTACAAATTGGCGCCCCTTACCGTTACAATATTTCCATTTGTATTTTTTGCATTTTCCCCAAATCATCCAACAGCTCCCTTACTTGATATCGCGTCATTTTCTACTCTACCATTGATATCACCAATTATTATATATTCATCTGTTATCCTATCTACTTCCTCTTGTAAATTGTACCAAAAATTCTCCTTCTCTTCTTTTTTCTCGTTTTCGTTTGGTCCGTATGCTACTATTAGGGTTAACGTTTCTTTCCTCATCGATTTAATTGTCAGTATATAAATGCTTATAAAGTCATTCCAATTTTATCGAATTTTTGTCATTTTGGTGTTTCTAACTATGATTTTCCTTTTTTTTTCAATATTTCTGAAATAGTTTTATTCCATGTTTGTCTTGGTCTTCCTTTTATTTTATTTTTTATTTTTTTTGCTTTCCATGTTCTTTTGGTCTGCCTTTTGTTTTTCATTCTTTGTAAATGTCCCCACCATGCCAATTATTATCTACCTACGTCCGTTATGTACTTTAATGCGAAGAATTTTTTTGTATAATTTTTTGGACAAATAAAAATAACATACATGGCAATTGTTCCAAATTTATAGTGTTGCATTTTATTTTTTGAATATGTTTAATGATAATTAATATTGTTCAATACAACATTTACAATAATTTATTGAAATACACTGCAATTCAACCTGCAATTGTAGCTGAGACCCACAACAATCAATCAAAACCTCACCTTCAATTTCTTCAATATTTATCTCTTGCTTTTCGCCAATCTTTTTGCCCATTGCTTCCCCGGCCCTGTATACTACAAATTTCTTTTCCTCAAAACTTATTTTTTTAGCGTCGTCAAAGAACGCCGCAAAACAACATTGGCGAAATGTTGAACACGTTATCCGCTTTTTATGAAAATACTACCTGCTTAAAAAATATATATTGCATCAAAACTAAACGGTCAAACTAACAGAAATACAATTTTTAAGTTGAATTTACTGTTTGGACCCCTTACTTTGTGGAATCTACTCATATCAATGTTATAAATGAAACTAACTGTTTCTAATTAATTCCACTATTTAATTGAAAAATTTATGAAAATTATTAAAGGATATTGATAATTATTTCGATATTGATATATCATCGTCATTCTGATGACGATGACGATGATATATCAATATCGAAATAATTATCAATATCCTTTAATAATTTTCATAAATTTTTCAATTAAATAGTGGAATTAATTAGAAACAGTTAGTTTCATTTATAACATTAATTGTTAAGTTGTCCATCCTGTTTTATGGGTCCTCTCATTGCAAATTTACATTTTATTACCCCGGAACATTAGTATACGGACTTTAAGAAGAAGATAACTGTTAACTCTCCAACAAAAGAAGAATGATATAAAAATTCTATAATGAGAAAAGATTAAACATCCAGAAGTCATAGACATAGTAACGATGTCAAACTCCGTAACAGCAAAGTGGAACCATGGAGTGGAACCAAGTGGAACAAAAGTAGACCTCGTAAGGGCAGTATCTACAACACTACCACCGATTAAGTCACTTATATTGTTACATATCCCGCTTGCGTGTTGCAGTGGAGGGTCTAATAGTCCCACTCACCTCAAACTTGCCTAGCCCGAACCCTGAGGCACAGAATAAACGAGAAAAATAAACCCTTGGTGAAATGGAAATTTTCAAATGATGACTTCTGCAAAGAATGTAAAGAAGAAGAAAATATTGAATACTTACTATGGTACTAAAAGAAATCCGTTCCAAAATTTTGGGACAAGATTTTGTAGAGGGACTTAAAGAAGTGGCACACTAGGAATCAATAAGATAACAAGCTACGCAAGATACTGGAAGTGTCTCAAAACGAGGCAATCCGATCAGGAGAGATGTATTAGGTCAATAAAGGTTGATGAACGAGTTTTGTTCCTTAAATCATTGATAACAGACCAAGTTTCTCTGGAGGAATTTTTAGCTCCAGAGATTATTATAATAGTTTTGTTTAATAGATTTGATAATTTTCCGGTACAATATTTAATAGTTATTGATATAATTGAGTATGTGAGGAATATCTGTGAATTTTTTAATGTCCAAAAGTGATCTCATTTCTTAGATAAAGTACGTGTTCCTTTAGTAGACCATGATTTGTGATGTTTGGTTTTACGAGAGAGAAGAGGAATTGAAGTATTAAAACACCTGATAATTTTATTAAGAAAGTCCAAAAATTTAGAGTCAATATCTTCAAAAAGATCAATCCAATCAGTCCAAAAATTTAGAGTCAATATCTTCAGAACGATCAATCCAATCAGTTGCTAAACATAAGTTATGAAATTTGGCAAAGTTTTGTTGAGAAAAGATCCTCACCAGTCACCAACTGACTGCTTTACTCAAGAGATTTAGAAGGTAAGACAAATTCGGCGAAAACTGCTTCATGGTCCGAGAGACCTGAGTTAATTACTGAGTGATTCACATGATGGGGTAGAGAGTCGGAGACTATGTGTTCTAAAATTGAAGAAGTTGTTTTAGTAATTCGAGTTGGTGAATCCTCGTGCATATTTAGATGTAATGACTCAAAAATATTTACGAAAGAATTAGCATTCTCCTCTTATCACGCCCTCTCCTGCCGAAGATTGGCGATCCAAATGACAATTGTAGCTCTGGAAACTGCAGCACGAAGGATTTCTGCAGACGAGCGGTCGAACCATCTCCTTAAATATTTTAGCCATGAGTATTGGTGTCTTCCTACTGATATTTTTCCCTGAACTTTGCCCTCTATTATGAGGCGTAATATTTCGTATTTATCACCTCTCATATGACCCAGGTATTGCATTTTTCTTTCCTTGATGGTGTTAAGTAGTTCTTTTTGTTTGTGCATGCGTTGAAGTACTTTATCGTTTGTACCCATGAAATTCGCAGCATCCGTCTATACACATACATTTCGAAGAATTAGCATAGTCAATGTTAAAATTACCACATAAAACTTTCCTGCTCTCAACAGGAAGAGCGTCAAGTAAATTTAGAAGGTTCAGGCCTCAGGCCTACGAGTGAACGGTTGCTATTTATTGCTACCACGACTTTATAACTCAATCTAGCTCAGACTTGTTGCCACATCGCTTCTTGTGGTCATTTTTAACTACAGCTGGAAGTGGGAATTCTGTTCAATCAGAAGCTGCTTAGACCGACAGCTTGTCCAAACCGTAGTTTTTTCTATACATTGAAACATATTTGGTCTGTCTAAGTATTTAAAGATCCTAATGCTCATCTTCTGTATTCATAGATCTGTTTCGAAAATTACATTCAAGGTTAAATACCATCGTATCGTTAAAAAAATCACCCACTCAAGTTAATTGTCCATTAGCTTGAAAGAGACGATTCCACAGACAGATGAAAATTTTTGTTGCGTGCATTTATTTCAGTAAATCGTTAATATCCAACACGGGTCAACGTACTAAAATATGTTTTATAGCATTTTATTGTATAATATCTTAATATTCTCAAATTTTTCAAGGATAATAATTTATTGCCAACAATATATGGGTTTTATTGATTTGAGTAACTGTTATTTCGGCTAATTAATCTATTTTTATGGTGCTCAAAAAAACCGCAATTAATATCTACGATCGTTTACTATGCTACATAAATATTATGATCCATATTATAGGTACACGTTGGAATTTAATAAATTTTATGGGATACCCATACTTTTATTTATTTATTATTGCTTCCGTTTCAAGCTGATGTTTTTAAAACTAATAGGCTGGATTTATTAATTTGATAAGCGACCCGAAGAAGATGCATTAGAACAGTTCAATTCCAACAAATGTTGCACTAATTTTCCAAAAACTTTTTTATATCTAATTCTTCATAGGGGGCATCCATTAATTACGTGAGCTCAGAATAGCTAAAATAAATCTCATGGCTATTAATATCATTTAGTACGAGAGTATTTATCTAATTTAAGTATAGTATACCTGAACAATTTATTATTTTCCCGAATAATGGAAATAAATTAAGTTTAAAATATTTTTAGTGTCAATCTCACGTAAGGGGAGGGGGGTCCAGGCAAATCTCACTAAATCTCACCTAGGGGGGGGGGGGGAGTCTAAACTGACGGAAAAAGAGCTCACGTAATTAATGGATACCCCCATGTAGAATATAGAGTACTCGTGCATCTGATATATCTACGGTATTAAAGTGTTACGTCAATTTTGCGTGTTGCATGTTAAACAGTTATTAATTTGTTCCTAGCTCTTGTGAGAGATTATGGAGGCATGGTGGAGATGACAAAACCCCCAAAAAAAACTACCTCTTCCGAAGTATCCAGCACACAAATAAATTATTAGTTATTTGATTATAGAAATTAAGAAAAATATAATAAGAAATGAGTGTTGCGAAAGGTTTTGAAAATATCCGTAAGTTCATGTAATAAATCAATAAAATTAGTATATGAAAAACGCATATACAGATACATTCAAACACAAACGGAACATAGGGATTTTAAGCATTGTATCAGAACTGCTTTTGAACTAGTCGACCAACATCCAGCTTCAACAGATTAAAAACACGATTATTACAATCGTTTATTTGGACACCTCTTATAACATATCGTACAATTCCCACCACTCCCTATTCTCAACTGTGGGCGGTCCTTAATTAGCGTCAGACAGTCAGTAAACAGCAGTCGGTAGGTAGAGTACAATTTGAAGAATCTTATTTTGTTTTATTTACGAAATGAAAACATATTTAACAATTAATTTTCGATTTTAACAACATAAAACGTAAGCATATTGTTTCATTATGTAGCGACGTTTACTACCAAATCAAATCAAATAATTATTCAATACTAAATCGCAGTTCGCACATAACTAGCAAATTTTGGAAGGAGAATGGGCGGGGTTTCTTACATTGGTCTGAATCCAGCTGTCCAGATCAATACTTGATATTCATTGAAGTGAACTTATAGAATTGTTTTGTTGGTGGACTATTTAGATCGGACAATACATTAAATCCCTATGTTCCGTTTGTGTTTGAATGTATATGTATAAACAAACGCCTGAAGAAAGGAAAATGTAAGTTGAAATCCAAAAATACTGACCTCTTGCACAGTAAGCCTTATCGCCAGACTTTATTTATATTTCTTCTAACCTCAACCAGTTACATCCGTATACACGTATACAAAATTGTATAAACCGAAAAATCCAAAATTATACAATTTTAAAGAAATATTTAAAAGATCTGCCTACAGCTATCAAACTTAATTATTAAAAATATTTCTCTACTGGTTGTAGGAAGACTAGAAATCGTTTCCTTAACACAATACCAAAATTCCAATTCTTCGCTCGTAGTGGCTTTACGCATGTTTTCAGCTGCTGAGGATTTAGAGGGAGCAGCCGCATGGCTGCAATAGTGTACACTGACCTCTTATCATAACAACTGTCCGATAAAGGAGAGTCGCTATTCTAGACAAGCCATCTGGTGTAATAAAGAGCTGACATCGCTAAGGAAAGAAACAAGACGCTTTTTCAACAAAGCGAAAAAAACGGGCAACTGGGAAGCGTATAAAGCTAAACTAGGTACATATAATACAAAAATAAAAGAATCCAAGGAGAAGTCCTGGAGAGAATTCTGTGAGGACATGCAAGGTAACCCTGACAGCGTCAGAATTAACAGCATTCTCAAAAGGGATACTTCCAACAAACTTGGTTCGATTCAGTTGCCGAGCGGAAAGTTTTCAAATACTGAGGCAGAGGCTCTGGAGTTCTAGAGCATCTCCTCAGTGTGCAATTTCCAGGTTCGGAAAAGATAAAGTCAATCTATGACAAAGGGCCGGTTGTCAAAACAAAGGCAACCAACGAATAAGATATTCAGACCCCATCTTATCATACTCATTCGACCCCTACAAAACTCCAGGATCAGATGGCATATTCCCCAAGCTTCTGCAAAAGGGCCTAGTCATCATAATGGGTCCTTTAGTTCTGATACTTCGAAGCAGCCATGCTCTAGTGTATATTCCAATTGCATGGAGAGAGACAAAGGTGGTGTTTATTCCTAAACCAGGAAAAGAAACGTACACCCAGGCTAAATCCTACCGACCATCAGTCTGACATCATTCATGGTGAAAACCATGGAAAAAGTCTTACAAATGAACTCACAAGAAGGAGCGCTTAAGACCATCCCTCTACATAGACTACGATGGGCTTATCAAGCAGGGAAATCAGGGGAAGCTGCCCTGCATAATTTGGTCTCAGGTCTCGAAAGGAGCCTGAATCATAAGGAAGTAGCCCTTGCAGCATTTCTAGACATCGAAGGTGATTTTGACAACACATCGATGTCATCCATTATGCGATCCCTTAAAAAAAGAGAGATAAACAGCACCACATGCAAATGGATAGGAGAATATCAGCACATATGCATGATAAAACATACACCGCTAGGACAACTAAAAGATGTCCTCGAGGTGGAGTTCTTTCACCACTTTTGTGGAACCTAGTTGTGGATGACTTGATCTGTAGGTTGTATGATCAAGGCATATGGACGCAGGGCATTGCGGACGACATAGTGATTGTCACCAATAGGAAATTCCTAGAGGTAGTTATGAATGTCCTACAGGAAGCGCTGAGAATTGTGGAGGAATGGTACCATAAAGAGGACCTTCCAGTTAATCCAAAAATGACCTTCCAGTTAATCCAAAAATGACCAAACTAGTTGCTTTTACGAATAGAAGAGTTCTCCCGCAGGGTAGAGAACTGTTGTTCGGAGAAGAACTAGAAATATCCAAAGAAGTTAAATATCTGGGAGTGACTCTTGATTCAAAACTGAATTGAAAGGCACACCTGGAAAAAATTACTACCAGGGCGACTAGGCTTTTCTGGCAATGCACAAGAGTTATGGGAAAAACCTGGGGAATACGACCTGAGGTGCTTCACTGGCTTTACACAATTGTGATAAGGCCAACGATCACCTATGGAATAATAGTCTGGTGGAGGAGGACAGAAGTGTCCAAAGACAAGCCCTTCTTGGTATTACCGGGGCACTGAACAGCGCGGGGCGGCATCAATGGAAGCCCTTATTGGACTTCCTCCTCTAGAACTTTTTATAAGGGCGGAGGCAATGATGGCAATTCTTAGGCTGAAATCGGGAAACTTATGGTCCCCGAACAATGTTCCAGAAGGACACACTGATACAACTGGGACATTACTAGACGAATTTCACACGAGTTTTGATAGCATGACACCAGAGAATATATTCACTGAGCGAGTGAATATCATCATCCCATCTAGGGAACAGGTGATTCACCCAGGTAATTCTGAAGAAATCATCTGGTTCACCGATGGCTCCAAAACAAACCATGGCACTGAGGCTGGTCGACATACGACTGTGTTTCAAGCAGAGACGATTGCCGTTATAGCCTGTATTGATGAAACCATCAGAAGAGGATATACCGAACAAAAAATTAAAACACTCACTGACAGCCAGGCTCTGCTTAAAGCTATTAGTAATCCAACAACTAGGTCTAGACTGGTGAAAAACCACAAAGAATGCCTCAACAGGTTGGAGACAACAAACTGTCTCTAATATCGGTGCCGGCACATGAGGGGATTGCAGGTAATGAAATGGCGGAACAGTTAGCTAAACAAGGCTCTAAAGGAGACTTCATAGGTCCGAAACCGTTTTGTGGAATCACAAAAGATTGCATAAGAGGGTAAATCGGGAACTGGCTAGATAGGGAACACCAATTCAAATGAAGGGTGACACAAGGGCAACTTCATACAAAGAGTTTACTGAACAAGGTAGATAAGGAACTCTTAACCAGGCTACTGAAACTGGGTAAGAGACATTTGAAGACAGTTACCGACATGGTGACTGGACACTGCACCTTGAGGAAACATCTGTACAAAATGGGCAAAGTTAGTGAACCTATGTGCAGAAAATGTGAACTTGATGATGAAACTCCTACTCACATACTATGCTTCTTCGAGAACATACAGGAACTTAGACGGAAGCACTTTGGAGAGGAATTAATACAACCATCACAAATACTGAAAATCCCTCCAGTCAAACTAGTGGCCTTTATAAAAGACACGAAGCTTCTGGAATGGAAGTAGATAACATGGTAAATGGTACAAAGATTCAGTTCAAGTGCCTGGGCTGATAAGCACAACCCAAATATATGAATGAATGCATGTTTTTAGTGATAACGTATTGTAATAATGACCAGTTCAATTTCACGTATTGATGTTAACTATACCGAGTGTCCTAGTAATTGAATGAAATTAATAGATTATATTTTTGATATAATATTTGGTATTTATCAATATGCAATTGTGGAATTATTATCAAATATCAAACATGTAACTTCGTAATAAAAGGCGGAAACCTACTAGCAACACTCCACGCGACGCTACTATACACGACACCAGCAGACCTTGCGCATATGTGTACCCATATCTGCCACACTATGCTCCATGAAAAAAATTTTACCGTGAAAATTATGGTATTTGTCCAGAGTTCAGAGTGCAAGTAGTTCTTTATCTGATGAATGGGAAGAAGAAGAATTGGAGGAATGTGCTGCTGCATTAGTAGCCATAAAACAAACTGGATGTGATTTTGGGTTAACGACGTGAATAAATCATGTATTGTCACACAAACGAGTTGGTACTTGATAGAAATCAGAGTCACTACTATATGTTCTTTAGAATGTACAAAGAAGAATTTAATTATCTACGATCATACCGCAGTACTTTTTCGATCTATCGCACTGTGACTGTACATTCGTCACATACGAATTAACCGTTGAAGGAACTGCGACGTGGGGGGAAGGGTCAATACACGTTGAAAAAATCTGGACAACCAGACCCAGTACACTAACTAGTATTGCGCATAATAGTTCGTCTGTTCCTCAGCTCCCGTGAACCAGAGAAATGCAGATCTTTCGACCGCTTTGCTTCTAATTGAGTTTTGAAAGTAATCAGCAAAAAGTACTTCTACTATGGAAGAAACACATGTAAGTGAGCCGTAGTAGTTACCTGACTAGCTCTTCACTCGCTATTATCCACCGAACTGAGGAGTTTGAGCACTAGTTCGTGTAGTTCACTTGTGGGAGCGCTCTTTCGAACTAGTTTGTTCACGAACCACACAAGACTACAGTACAGGTCGCGTTGCATGACTTTATATCTCGTCGCGTGGGATGTAACTAGTGTGCACGCTAATGCCTAATTTCTACACACACATTTGTGGCGTAACATCGTGTACCGCAACAACGCATATAGTGTTTCTAGTGGGTTTAGCTAAATTAAGCTTGGATCTTCATGAATCATATCATATATTTACAAAATAATTTTTTTTATTATTGCTGTTTTTGGGAGTCTACCATGTGGATCATCTTCAACGCTGGTACGACTCCACCTTTTAGGCTCACTTCGAATTAAAACCAGCTTCGTGTCTGTTACCTTGTAAAACATTATTTGCAATGGAGAAGCGTTTATTGGACCTATCCCACGGCCAGCTCCAGTTTGGTTGAATTGTGCTTGGAAGCAACATATTTGCATGGATCGTGGGCACATACTTTTGTTTGCGAGTACTTATTTTGGGATCGAAAAATTAGAGAATTAATTGAAGTGGCACCATCCAGATCTACAACTTCACTGAACTCTCCACGACTTCTTTTTTTTCGTAAATATGAATTCGTGTGCTTGGATATGATCTCCATCACATGTGGACTGCTAATGGAATGTGCATAAACAGGATTCAATTTGCGCGGGCCTTAAACGAGCAGGCGCACTTGTAAACCATTTTTTTCGAGGTAGCAGATTCATTTAACAACACATTTACCATGTCTGACATTGACGCTGAATCTTTTTTGAAATTTTTTCGATTGTTAAAATATACTCAGACCGTCAACTTCAAATGAGTTGCCAGATTGAAATGGAATTGAAACATTTGATTGAAACCAAAGTTTTGGTTCTGTTTGCAAACTTTCCAACTAACCTGGTAAAAGTTAAATTTAACATTCGTTAGTATAAATTTGAGGCATTCAGTCACACCATGCGTAATAATGCGTTAAACACTAGAAACTATAACAAAGAAGATTGGAGGTCTATAGCGCTGTCATAATGTTATAACGTCTCTGATCCTTCTCTTTTGCAGAATATCTTTGTAGTAGTTTTGTTTTCGTCGTGTTTACCGAACATAAAGGCAAAAAGCACTCATATTCCCTACCTACATAATAAAAGTTAGTCATTTATGCACGGATTTCATGTTTTTTATAGCGAAACTGTCTAGAAAGGTTCAAGTCAGAGTTATAAATTTCGAGCAAGAGATGATATGAACGAGCACGTTTTGGTACATTTTATTACATAATTCTAGGGATGTTGATGGTTTTGCTGTACGAACTTAAAGGACAAAAGATTGTTGGGAAGTCCGGTCGGATGAAATATGCTAGAGGAAACTTTCTTACATTACACTCAAGAAATCTACATTACCTAAAACAGTGTATTATACAGAAGGCGGTACGAATAATCCGTGTCGCTGAGAAAATATTATTTCAATGTTTTTTAGAATAAAATTTCTTGAAAAAATGGTATTTGGTCGGGTTACATTTTCAAGTATTCTCTTCGCGGTGTCACTGGTGAGTCGTGGTCGATCTGGATATCATGTAGCAAATGTATTAAAAGTAAATGTACGGAATTATCATTGTTTTATTTCAAACGACCCATTTTTGTCACTCTGTAAAGTACTAGTAACCACAAATAATGTCAATTCATATTCAATTCTGACAGCTACATACACGGACTGTTAAACTGAAACAATGAATAATTCAGCATATTTATAATAAGCAACAATAAGGCAGATACAGGGTGTTTCATTGGGAAGGACCTAGCTGCAACTGTAGATAGACATCACTTTGGTGGTTCCAAAAAAAAGATATATTTAATGGTACTTTGGTCTTTTCTGGCCTTTTCTCACGAATTTATATCTAACTGATACAAGGAGTAACAATAAAATTCAAAGTTTATTGCTTCCCATTTCTCAATATAATCAATCAATAAAATCCCCTCTGCATTTCAAAAAAATTATGCCATAAATTTCGTTGTTGATAATGTGCTCTTCAGCAGCTTTGGAGCTGACAAAATAGCTTCAATTTTCATTCTTGTTTCAATTTAGGAGGCTCAAATCGGTTTTATTCTTAAAATAATCGTTGTCGACAAATCTGTTTTCGATCCGATTTTTCATGTAAAATATCCAACATGGTTCTCCATTGATCATATTATTTATTTCATGGATGATTTCTGGTGTGGTTAAATTGGATGAAATTATTCTCTTCGATAAATAGTTTTGTAATTTTTGCTGATACAAACTCGGCATAACCTAACCATAAATTTGGAACGCTTTTCATTTAAATCTCCCCAACACCATTTTCCATCATTGGAACGAACATAAAAGCAACAAAGTTCCATTCTGTTATCAGGGATGTTAATGTAAAAGTTTGAATAATTTATACTTTGTTTAATAACCTTGATCGACAGCCGAGGAGAATTTTACAAAGGATAACCAACAAAGAGTATCTACAGTTAATTGATTTAAAATCCTTTATTATAATTCTGGACAATTTTAACGTTTAAATTTCGAAATGAAGATACTTAATTGTTCTAAAAATAAACCGGTATTCACGAAATTTCAATATTATCAAAATATAAAAAGTGCTGAAAGGGAAATTATGTTTCTAGGATAATATAAAATTAATTGAAACAATGTTGGTCGTCGAAAATGACAAGAAAACCTTAAAATCTGGCAATTTATTATTTGCTTAGAATCCATTTCAAGTTGAAGTGTCAGTGTGTTTTTTGAACAATGGAAATAATTGAGGGCTACTTAAAATCATTAGTTAATGCTGTTCCAATACAAAATTGTATTCAGCTGAGGAAAAGAATAGAGGGTGCATGTAATGAAATTCAAAATTTTTTCAAGAGCTAGAGACAATCCTTACAGAAACCATTGGATTCATGTCTTGCAACGAATGGTCGTGATGTAAAACAATGTTATAAAATTCAATAATATCCTTGTTGTAATAATCTTTATTTTTCCAGGAAATATAACAGAGTTGGTCAAAAAACAGTTGGTACAATCTATAATAAGGAACATCAGTGTCATATGCAGATGATTTGACGGTTCTGGCAAAACAAAGAAAGAGCTCAAGATAATTACAAAAAATTTCGCAGAAAAAGCAGAAATTCTAGGACTGAATCAAGAAAAAACAAAATATATGATTCTAGGAGACACTGGAGGTATCGAAAAAAATTTGGAAGTAAAAACGACAAGCGAAGACGAGTACACTTTCCAAAGAGTAAACGAATTTATTTATCTAGGAGTACTAATAACTAGCAATGCCCATGAAGAACAAGAAATAAAGTCAAGAATTACAACAGTCACTGATGAAATCAAAATTCTGTTCAAGAAAGATGAAGATAAAAATCTACAATACCAGTATAAAACCCACTGTGACGTACGAAAGTGAAACGTGGACCCTATAAAAAAACAGGATGAGATGCTAGAGCGATGGGAACGAAAAGTACTTAGAGTAATCTTCGGCGGCATAAAAACACCTGAAGGGTGGAGAAGGAGAACAAATGAAGAAGTAAAGATGTTGTAGGGATAACCAAAAATAACATCAAGAATAAAAACACAGAGGTTAAGGTGGTTGGAGCACGTAGAAAGATTAGGCAAAGAAATAATGACAAAAATTAGTAATTAAAAATGTCTATTCTTTGAGTCTCGGACAAATGAGCCATAATTAAATTTAATACGCGCACAAATATTATACTGACGTCTTTTAGTAACTTTAAATACCTAAATGACAGCAGCCTACTAGATTCATATCAATTGATTATTTGACTTTTTGACTAATATTTTAGTATCTTCAAAGATTTTTTCTGATGTTTAGCAGAACAGATACGAAAATACCTGATTATTTCTAAAGTATATTTTAATAGACCAGACAATATTGCTGATTTAAAAGTTAGGATAACGGAAGAAATTAACAAAATAACCCCTGAGGTCATACAAAATGTTGTACGAGAATTCCAAAATAGCCTCGGTTATTGTCAAGAAGTGAATGGTGGTCATTTTGAACATTTAATTTAATTGTCAAGGACATTGAAAAATACATTCTAAATATTATGCGACATTATTATCTCCATTCTACGTAAAGTTTTGTGATAGAGACATTATCAAAATTTTACATCTTAAAAATTAATTTTCTCAGTTATGATTGCACCAAATTTAAAAAGACTTTATATTGCTGAACAGAGGACTAAAATCGCTTTCCAACAAGGTGCCACACGACCCCCTTTTTCATTTAAAATATTCGAGGGGGTGCTGGAGGGGGATAATATTTTCATACTGTAAATTGTCAATTTAAGAATAAAAATCGACCTGTTTCAGGTTTTTTTCACATAGTATATAATCACGCTAAAATTGAATTTATTCCATACATATGGATCGCATTGTATAATCAGAGTTACATAAATTAAATATACTGAAAATATTGTTGGAAATGACGATAAAAGTTTTAATTCTAAATATTTATATTAAGAGGTGCTGCATTGATAATTTATATTTTCCATTTAAATAACATGGAAACAAAATTGTCTTGTGCTTTGGAATTTTATAGCTCACGTAGGGAGCAATATTTCGGAATGACTATATTATATGATATTTATTCAATTTTTCAACGCTACAATCAAGTTTATGAAAAAATTTTATAAGGTAATTTTTTGTACAGCGTTTTATTGGCTAGAATTTATCTCTATAAAATTATACATTGAATGGGTCGTAAGTTATTCGCATTAAATAATATAAGTCAATACAGAAGGAAATTTCCTAATTGTAATAAAAATCTTTTAGTTCAACAATTACAATGAATAAAAATATAATTAAAGAACAATTTTCAGATTCAAAATATAATCATTCAATTTATAATTAATTATTGTGATGTTTTTGTTATTTATTTAAATAGTTTTTACTTGTGGGATAAAATTATACACACTATGGCTAATTACTATCTACTGATTTATTTCTTAAAATTAATTTATACACACACTACATAATTTCTACTAATTTATTTACACTCGGTATAATCGTTCTAATTTATTTTTACAACTTGAATATTACACTATTTATCTTCACTATTTCATTCACTGTCCGATTACTAAGAACTTCTGTGAACTAACTCTTTACTGTCCGTTTCACTAATTGTCTACTAACTCGAAAACCCGCGCAAATATAGTCCTTCTTAACTCTCGAAAATTCCAGTACCTGCCGCGCTCGTCGTATGCGTGAAAAGAACCTTATTCCAGAATGTTCTCGAGCCCCGCGCAGCAACCAAAATTTACAGTCGAGAGACAGGGCCGGCTTTGAGTTGGTAATCTCGTAGCATTATAAACAATAAAGTTATGATTATTTAAGAAAATTTTCAATTTAATGCGAATAACTTACGATCCATAAGAGATATAACAAAATGTTCATGAAGATAAATTATAGCCAATAAAACGCTCTATAAAAAATATCACATAAATATCCCATAATTTTTTTTCGAAACTTGATTTAGTGTCGAAAAATTGAAAAAATGTCAAAATTTATTACTAAGTTAACTTTAACCTTGAATAACTTTGAAAGAAGTAAAAATATAAAAAAATTATAGGAGAGCTTTTTTGTAGTTCCTACAAGAATATATCTTAGTCATTCCGAAGTATATTTCCCTTCGTGAGGTATAAAATTCCAAAGCACAAGACAATTTTGTTTCCATGTTATTTAACTGGAAAATAGAAATTTTGAAAGCTTCAATCAGCATATACATTGTAATGATTTTAAAATATTATATTTCACCACTACACATAAATAAAATTACTTTTATTTTTTAATAAATTTATTTTATTACAAAATTAACTATTTAACAGGAGCAGGTTAATAGACAAAAAGATTACAGATAGGTAAATATTTTTATGTGATAATATTATTATTAAACAATTTTTGAAATTTTAAATTTGAAAATAAATTTATTGATGAAACAGTATTTTTATAAATAAAATTTCATGGTAATCCCTGTATGTAATTTATTTTAATTTGGAATTATTTATTTTGACAAACCCCATATGTCATTTATTTAAAATTATGAATTATGATAAACCCTTTAGATAATTTAATATGGATAATTTTTATTTATGAATAAATTAAAAAATTCAAAATAAATTAATTAAAAAATTTTAAAATAATCAAATTGAATTTTATTGATATAATTTTTATTTAACTGTATAACGATGTTTCTTTTAATTCTGAATACTAATTTTTATATTTTCAAATTTCATAGATTTAACTATATTGATTTTGTATTTATAACGTGTTGCGCCCTTAATTTCTTTGTTCTTGATATTACGGGACGTAGGTTTTGTTGGAAATTTTATCTCAGGGATGGGATTTTTGTTTAAAGAAACTACTTTCCATAAAAGTTAGAAACAATGTTTATTAAGTATAGATATCTCATACTTATCTTATCAATGATTGACACAAAAAAAGAATAAGAATATCCACAGAATAATCCCCAGTCGGGTAATGTTATATTCTGTGTTAAAATTTAAATCTACTTGTCTTCGACAATCTCAAGTTCGTCCAGACCCTTTCATTTATAAATATACATAAGTGAAAATAGAGAATACAAAACTTATATTAAATGTTACTCTGACAATACTTCCTATCTTAATTGGTTATTTCCAACCCTTGAGAAAGGTTATCTTTCTCATAATCTATTATTTACTTGTTTTAGCAACAATTTAAACTAAATATGGGAGAAGTTCATATAAACACACAACAAAGGAACGATATGCATCTTATAGCAGTACTTAACTCTAGTTTTAATTACAATGTTCATGAGACTCTTTTATGGTCACACAGTGTCAGTGTGGGAAATATAGGGTTCAGGGTTCAACATCGTAAAAGGACCCTAGTTATATGTGGAACGAGCTTACTTGAAGATCTCTGCATATCCAGGTGAGCTATAAACCTCCTTTGTGATGAAACCGTGAACTGCGTCTGATATCAGTTTCAGGAACAGGAGTGATGGTGGTATATCCTAACATCCAGATAATCCAACAATTCTCAGGGTACTACCAGATCCTCAAATATACTTATTATAAGTATCGCACTCTATGCGATGCAGGGATGGCAGTCCGATAGAAAGTAATGATTCAATAATATCGGAAATACTTAAGGATAGAAATAATCGTAAAAGAGAAGTTAATGGAAAGAAAGAGAGGTCTGAAACAAGAAAGATCAATGTAATCCTATCAAATAATTGTAAAAGAGCTTCAGCTAAGTAATAAAATTGAGATGAAGACTCACCTATTGTTCTTGGGTGACCTCGTAGGTAAGTAGTCAGAAGCCAAAAAAAAACAGGAAAAGGAAGGAGAAGGAAGGAGAGAAGAGGAAATCTTCATTCAATATACTACTTAGCCACTGGGACTTTATTCAGTGGATAACAATAAATTAAGTAAATTATAGAAGAATTTTTTTTGAAATTTGACAGTACAATCTAATTGTTATAAAAAAAAAGGTAAACATGGCAATTGCTGGCAAGATTTATTTATAGGTTTGTTGAGATGTCAACCTAAATATATACAATTTGTTAATTACGATTGCTTTGTTTTCTAAAGTTCCTAGGTTAGTATTTTTACTTTTTGGTATACTTTAGAATTTAACGATTCCGGTTTTTAACCCGTAACAAACGTTTGAAAACACTTTTTGTCGTTTTACTACTGTCACTATCAAAAAATAAAAAAAAATTAAATTCTTACTAGCCCGAAATACACTTTTGAAAAAATGTTTTAATTTGGAAAATGTCCCACTATTCAACCAAATATTTTGTCCATAAATTATTCTAAAATTTTTTTTTGTGATATTTAAAAATTCTGTCATTTCTGACAAATAAATAATTTTTATAACCTTCATATTCTCTGATATGAACAAACCATTGGAATTTGTCTAGTTATAAATATATTTTGAATTAAAGAAATTTATTAATATTAATTATTTCACATTGACTATTTCAAAATAACTTTTTAATTCAATAAACCGTAAGTATTAATATGAAATTAGGTATAAAAAATATAAACTTTCTAAATTATTCAAATTATTATTATATGCTATTTAAAAACTTCAATGCATTCTATATTATATGAAAATTATATAAACTATTTCAAACATCAATAACAATATTCAAATACAATTTCTTCACGCTCTCTAACATTCAACAAACAATATAGAGTGTGCCAGAAATGTTAATTGATAAAAATTAATTCTATCATTTTATTAGGAATAATACATATGATGACAATATACAGGGTGATTCATTAGTGCTATAAAGTCCAATATCTTGTAAATCCTCAGAGATATTTAAATAAAATTTTGACCGATTGTAGCCAGCCTGAATACCCATGTTTTAAAATTAATCGCAATTGTAAAGCGTGTTCCAGAACAAAAAAAATTTTTTTTATTAGTTATGGTTTTTAAAATTAATGTAAAATTTGTCAAAAAGTTGATAGGCAAAAAATTCAACCAAATTTACCCGTTGTCTCCCCCCAAAGGTGAAAGCTTGTGATGGCAATAAAAAACGCTGGTTTGTGGTAAGCAATTTATCAAGTTTTAAGTTTGTAGGTCTGTGCCTAGAGGTTTTTTTGAGATATGCTTACAAAACTGACTTAACAGCGTCTTCATCAAAGGGCGCTAGGAGGAACTTTTGGATAAATGTAAATTAGGTTAGATGGACATAAAATCACATCTAGTATCTGTAGTTTGCGTTTGGAAGGAGAGTTTCTGAACACATTGTATATGTAATACTTCTAGACTGTAGAATTATGTAAAACACTACAATCATAACCCAATTTTTCAAAAAGGTACCTTAGCTTTGACCGGTATTTGATGGCATTCAGTGAGGAATAGCTAAAATACTTATAACACAGTCTTTATGTAAAATTCAATTTTCAAAAATTTTGTTTATGTTTTACAGCGACTTACCAGGAAATTAAGAAAATATATATTTAAATATATGATCTGAGGGTGATGTTGTGGACATTGGTCAGGTGGGAACTTTTCGAAGTGGCTCCGGTACAAAAGAGCGATGTACGCGATATAGCGACTATAAAAACGCGATATTAAAAAACAGCGATAGACAAAATAGCGACATTACAAAAAAGCGATAGTACAAAATAGCGATATAAAAAAGAGCGATATGAAGTAAAAACAGCGATTGTCATCGTCAATGTCAAATTGAAAATATGGAAAGTCTGTCGCAAAAAAATAAGCCTGTTCTATTCCACGAGGGTTATCGTTACCGAAAAGATAAATCGTTTATTGAAACTACTAATTGGAGATGCTCCAAAACGGGTTGCAAAGGAAGGTTGATATGTGAAACTATAACTGGAAAAACAAGAAAAACGACACTCCATAATCATGCTCCGAATCCGGCGCAACACAAAATTGATCAATATAAAAGCAAAATAAGAACAAAAGCGAAAGAAGCATTAGAGATTCGGCCGAGAAGCATCATCAACTCTAGTTTGAGCAACTTAAGCGCAGAAGAAATGGTGCTATTACCTTCTTATAATGCATCCAAAAAGATTATTAATAGACAAAGGGCATACGGTGAAGGAACATCAACAAATTTTATATCTGCATCTGAGGTTAGTATTTTGGGGAAACACAAAATAATGAGCAATGGAGACCTATTTCTTTTGTATGACTCTGGAGAAGATTTAAATTCCAGAATTTTGTTGTTTGGTACACACTCCAACCTAAAATTATTAGCAGAATTTAAAAATTGGGCGGTTGACGGTACCTTTAAAGTTGCGCCACAATGCTTTTTGCAATTACACACCATTCACTCGCTCATAGATAATAAAGCGCTTCCAATGTTGTATGCATTACTAGAAGACAAGAAGTTCGACAGTTACAGCCAAGTATTTTGTAAAATCAAAGAGTTGGAATCAGCAGTCAGTCCTGACAGTACTGTGACAGATTTTGAGTTGGCATCAATTAATTCTTTAAAAGCCGTTTTCCCAAATGTCGACCTTGTGGGATGTCATTTTCATCTTTCTCAAAGTCTCTGGAGGAACATCCAAAAAAAAAGGTATGACTGCTCTCTACAAAGAACGAGAAGATGTAAGAATTTTTTGCAAAATGCTCTTAGCACCAAGTTTCGTACCCCCAAAAGATGTGCAATTTGCTATGGAAATTATCCAAGAAGATTTTCCTCGTGAGCTGGACCCCATTGTAGCAAACTGGGAAGAAAATTATGTCGGAAAGAGGCTTCATCAGGTCAAACCAAAATTTCAAATTACAATATGGAATGTATACGAGAGGGTGTTAGGGAATCTTCCAAAAACAAACAATTCTATTGAGGCTTGGCATAATGCATTCCAAAATGCCCTAGATTGTCAGCACCCATCGGTGCATAAGCTGTTAGATCACAATCAAAGCGAGCAAAAGAAAACAGAAGTATTTGTCACGAGATATCGATCAGGCATTAGAGAAGCTGAGGCAAGAAAAAAATATACTGTACAAAAAGACCGTTTGAAGAATATTGTTAAAAAATACACATTTAGAAATGTTAAAGAATATCTTCAGGCAATTGCTTTAATTTTAGTACTTTAGATTTGTTTAATGGTATTGTTTTTTTGTTTTCTCTCAATTAATATATGAGTTTATTTATATTTTTTTAAATATGCTTTCCGTTTGGTCATAAACAGTATGTTACATGACAAGTGTTTTCGTATATGGTCGTAGGAAAAATAGTTTTCTAAATATTACTTTATTAATTTTTTTTGTAGGTCGCCATTTTTAAATATCGCGTTTTTGTACAGTCGCTGTTTTATCATGTCGCTCATTTGTATATCGCTATTTTATTATGTCGCGTTTTATAAATCGCTCAAATGGGGTCGCTGTTATGGGACTCGCCATTATGTACATCGCTCTTTTGTACCGGAGCCTTTCGGAGTATTGTATATTGGGGTGACATTCACTGAGACCTAAAAGATCTATCGTGCCCCCTTACTTCTACTTAGTTCCTGAGAAAAGTCTCAGAGATTAATAGCTCGTTTAGACCTGTTTCCCGGAGGAGCATTGTTCTTACTCTTAATTTGGAAGGAACATTTCCATCTAATAGGAAAACTTCATGAATGAAACATTTTTAAAATCATACATATTTGTTTTTCATTTGGAATGCACGAACTTTCCAACCAACCTGTATGTTACTTTGAAAATAAAGTACATTTCAACTGGCATTATTTATATGTGCTAAAAACATTTTCAATACATCCGTAATACATTTCAATATATCTATAAAATTTCTAAAGATAATCCAATTCCTGATTTTAGTTTCTGCGTTTTCTGCCATATTGCGAACTTCTTCTGGCACAACCGATCGTGGTACGTCGCACGGTAACATCAACTGACAGTCCTTGATAGTGGTGTACATTTCACAAAGAACAGATCTAAGACAGGTTTTTAACCGATTAAACTGATTGTGATTCTCGTTTTCGAATATTATCTCCAGCCCTACAGACACCGTTTGAAGTTGCGTGTACATTTTAGGTAGAATCTCTTCAATTCTATCTTGCTGCATTTCCAGATATGTCATTAGTAATTCCTCGGTAGGAAGCCATTCGTAGTCGTAGTCTTTTAGAGTTTTAGGGATGGATTTTGTATCTAAGCCGAATACGGCGGTTTTAAAATTTGCTTCCATCTTACAGGCCAGTTGATGAGTGACTATTACTTGGTTTATAATAGTTTTCATAAATTTAACATAATATGCTTTGATGGTGTCATATTTTTCGTTGTCCGTAGCGTCGAAAGTATCTTCTGTACGTAAAGAAGGATCTATCACATCATCGTATGGATTTGTCCAGAATGCATGAATATATGTCTGCATTTTTCTACATAGCTAATTTTGAATTATTGAATTATATATTTTTTGGAAATTGACAGATTTATAATCATTTTGATGGTTGTTGTTCCACATCTACAGATAACATAGAACAAAATGAACCAGGAAAGTGTCACGTCATAAATGTCATTATTTATGGTTACCTTCTAAGTTGACGAATTATTAATGTTGCCTTTAAAATAATAACATTACCAACTTATTTAATGATTCCAAATTGCTTATTTATTTTTATTAATTATGAACTATGAACTACAATATAACTTACCAGGTAAGGAAGAAAGGTGTAACTATAAAGGCTGAGGCACCCTGGTATCCAAGGTAGAGGAGCAGGAAAAGTAGTGCCAAAACAAAGGATAGCTATTCCAAAAAGCATATCTGTCTAAGGACACTTCACAAATAGTGAGATAGAATTTTTAAATAAAGGCTTAAAATACAGCATACCACCAAAATTCACAAATAGTATTAAAGAAATTTTAGCTACAGAGTCAGAAATAGCTTTAAAATCTCAGTCAAATAGTTTTCTTTGTGAAAAGTTACAAATTGCTAATTTGATTAAAAATATGAAACCTTCAAAGGTTAAACGTCAAACGAAAAATGATATTTCAGCATTAAATTCAATTAAACAAAAAGTAGAAGATTATAACCTCACAATAACAAAATCTGACAAAGGAAATGCCACTGTCATTTTAAAATCCGAAGAATATAAATCTAAAGTTAATAATTTTATAGAATCTTGTGATGTAAAAACTCTAAGGGCTGACCCAACAAAAAAGTTTTCTAATCATGTTAGAGATATTTTCAACAGTTCAAATTATGTTTTCAATGATTATGAGAAAAAATACATGATTAATAAAAATCCTCAGTCTCCACAATTATATCAAACTGTTAAATTACATAAAGTATCGAAACCAATTAGACCTGTAGTTTTTTACGTCAATACTCCTAATAATAGGTTAGCCAAAAAACTAAACAATATACTCAATAGCTATGGAGGTATATCTAAATACTCAATTGAAAATTCAATAGAACTAATCAAAAAATTAAAAACATACAAATTACAAGATAACTCTAAACTTATTTCATTTGATGTTACCAATATGTTCTCTAAAATTCCTCCAAAAGAGTGCATAACACTTGTTAAAAAATTACTAGAGGATAAAAATATCAATCCAGAGATAATATCAGATATACTTAATTTGTTTGATGTTTGTATTAGTCAGAATTATTTTACTTTTGATAATAAGGTATATATTCAAAATGAAGGTCTACCAATGGGAAGCCCTATATCACCAATTTTAGCAAACATTTTTATGGACAGTTTAGAAAGAAAAATCTTTGAATGTTACATTTCAAAAAATATATTATTTTGGTATAGGTATGTAGATGACATATTAGCTTGTTTTGTAGGTAGTGAACGACAATTAGATATATTGTTCAATCATATTAATAATTTACATCCAAAAATTAAATTTACATTAGAAGTTGAAGAAAATAACTAAATCAATTTTCTTGATATTATAATTCAAAGAGTCAATAATATACTTGATTTTTCTATTTACAGAAAACCAACACATACTGATGTGACTATACCATATAATTCCAATCATGCCATGTCACATAAATTAGCAGCATATAATTCGATGATACATAGAGCATTTTCAGTTCCTATGAACAAATATAATTTTGATAGAGAAATTAATATAATTAAACAAATAGCCACATCCAACGGTTATCCATTACATATAATAAATAAATTAATTAATAAAAAAGAGGAAAAAGTGGCATTACAATTAATATTTCCTGAAAAAACTAGGGAAATACAAAATTACAAAGCCATCACATATGCTGGTAATATTTCTAATAATATTTCAAAGATAATAATTATCTTGTTCAACAAATACAGCAATTTCTTTTAAAACAGAAAACAATGTGAGTAAAAAATTGTTAAATGTAAAAACAAAAATACCCCCATTAAAAAAGTCTGGAATATATAAACTTAAATGTCCAGAATGTAATGCTGTCTATATTGGTCAAACAATTCAAAATTTTGAAATTAGATACAATGAACACTCACGAGCATACAGATTAAAACAGCCAGATAAATCACATTACGCAAAACATCTTCTTGACACAAAACATTCATTAACACCTAACCCAGAACTAGAAGTACTGCATATTTGTGATAAGAAACAAGAACTAGATTTCCTTGAAGAACTATAAGTAAGAAGACACTTAAGAGACCCACAATATGAAGTTGTCAATGAACAGATAAATCTATGGAGCTCTCCACTATTAAATTGTCTTCTTAAGTAACAATTGTAAAGATCAGCAGATATAGTTTTTCCTTGGTTTCCTATATCATTGCACAGTTATACTGATCTTAAATGGGAAAAAGATATCCAGGATATCCCCATAGGGCTAATAATACCTAAGCTTTAATATTTGTGAAATCATATCTTCTTCTTTTTTCTATTCATATATATTAAGTCAATCACAAGCTAGGTCACTTACTATTTGGTCTAGCCAAAATATTAAACATCAAGTAGGTATCACATAAAATGTAACTTCTGTCATTCTGACGATGATATGTCAATATCGAAATAATTATCAATATCCTTTCATAATTTTCATAATTTTTTCATTAAATAGTGGAATTAATTACAAACAGTTAGTTTCATTTATAACATTAGATAGAATGAGGTTTATATGCTTCTAGAAGCCTCTCCACTAAGACCTCTGCAGATCTACTGTGTAGAGTTTCTTATCTAGACCTGTTCTTCTTACTAGGCACCATATATTGGGAGCGTGGTGAGACCTTCACAGTCGCCCAGTATTTGTGCTGAGGTTTCCATATCTTGTTGGCAAAATATGCACATGCTTGTGTCTACCAATTCTATGTTGTTCATATATTTGCTGGGTCTACAATGCTTAACCAAAAGCTCGACCAAAATGATGGTTGTTTGCCTATTCTGGCTTAGTAGGTACCCCGTAAACTTTGGTGATGGTTCTTTGATGGTCTCTTTGGCCTTGTTCCAACATTCTCGAAACTGTCACATTAATACATAGCTAGAGTTACTACCCTATATATTCGAATTTGCTGAATTCCCATTTCAAATTTATTTGTCTTAAAGACGATGAAATAGCAGAGTTTTCTGCTAGGTATCTGAGGTTTGACAAGGTCTCTCTCTCTCGCACTCAGACCAAATAAAATAATCGGGATTGTTGACTGTAAACACTTTCATGTCTACAATGTGGACAATTTAAATTAAAAACTACTCCTCAACCTATATGCCCTGACAAGCATTGATCATACGACGTGACAAAAAGTAAAGCTCCTCTACAAAACCTATCCCCTCGATTTGTACTTATTATAAGCATCACCTTCCTAGTGAACAGCATCTAAGTACAAAAAAAAATGCAGTCCAGTGTCTTATACAATATTTATTGAGGTATTGGTCGTAGAAATTGTGAAACAACAGAATAATATTCCATGACGATAATGTTGTCATTTGAATTTTATTTTATCCAGAGATCGGGAGATTTACTACTTTTCCCATTCTGATAGAACGGTACATGAATCCAATTACGGGAGTGCAATTGTCATCACTGACAAGTTATGAAATACATACTAGTTAATGTATACTGTACGTATGTATCCAATCCATTGAATAATGTATGCAATGCCGGGGGCATTCGCTTATTGATAACGCTAGAATAATTATTGTAATCGTTTTTGAAAATAATATATTTCAATATGAGTCCAGAAAATACGTTTTTCCCGAGAGAGGTTAGCAGTGTGAGGCAAAGTCGAGCACCGGAAGTCATGCGAGGACGAGAAAAGCCTTTTTTGACGTAAGATGAACAATACTTTTCATAATACCTATAATATAAGCGTTGTTTATTGTTGCTAGGGAAAATAAATTCTAGCGAATATATGTTAAAGTCATTTAAAAAACTGATAACTGCTCTATTAATACAGATATCCATCAAACGTGGTAAACACAAAACAGACAAACATATAGAAGTGAAAGTTTATAGAATGAAAAATGAAGTTTCAAACCCATCCACCTGAAGCGCTAGTTGCAATCGAGTTGTCGAAATAGGCCTGGCAGCTAAGGCTTCTAATCCGAAAAGAATATGTTAAAATTGTTAATCTTAGCTGTTGTCATGTTACATGACGTTCGTCGTTGACATTTTTCAATGTTTTAATTTCAATTTAAAATCATTCATGTGTTTTTATATTACTTGATACTTTATTCTTTTTGGCCCCTTCCTGCATTTCTATAACAGGATTCGTTATCATAGGTAAGTTGAAAAAATCGATTTTTGAAGTGAAAACTTCTTTAGGCGCGTTGAGCACTATTTTGGGTGAAGAAAAAACATGGATTTTTCGGCATCGTCACGCTTTTATGCAAGACACAATACTTTTGGATATGCAACACAATTAAGAATGAAGAGTATAGTGTTGCATAAATCATCGTCACGCTTTCCATGAGCTATATGTATACTGTGTATATATGTGTACTTTTTTTAGAAGGGGCTAATAATTTAATTGTAAAATTTCCTTCTACCACAGCCGTATAAAAAATTTTTTAAAGGGATTATTTGTAAAAATTTACATCTACCGTATGATAGAATTTTTAAAGAGGGTTAATTATTTGTAAAAAATTCCATTTAAAAAGGTGTTTAAAAGGTTTTTGGTGTTTTCACTTTTGTCGTCAGTCCCAAGACTAGACTCTACGTTTTTTATTTTACATATTTGAGGCTACAGTGTCTTTGAGATAGACAGAGAGTAATAAAACCCAATGCAAAACCCTTACCGGGTGGGCAACTAAAACTCCAGAATTTTAAAACGATTTACATTAAAATTCAAATCTTTGTTCTATTATTTGCCTACCTAACCCTGGTCAACGCCGGTATACAATAAAAATCCGATCTTCGGGTCGTTTGTAATAATTGCAGGCATATCCGTACATTTAGGTCCAAATTAATTCTATAGGGCTTAGCTCGGAATGGCAAGGAGGAAGTCGAAGTATTATAATATTCCGATTTTTTGTCATTTCGTCAATAGTATATCTTAGGATATAGTTTTATGTATATTTTTTCAATTGCCAGCAGTTCTTTTTTTAAAATATCCTCTTTAACCGTAATTTCTTTATCTAAAGGCCACTGAATGATTTGCGATTTTTTCCAAGCGGTGGTAGGCAATTTCTCACATTTCGTTGAATGATAACGAGCTATGTCCAAAACAATTACCGAGTTGGGCGGAATTAGAGTTATCATTTGTGAAATAAAGTCCCATCCAAAAACGCTTGACGGGAAGAGGTTACATTTTTATCTTGCTATATTTTTCCGACAATGTAACCTTCGTTTAGCCATGTCTCGTCCAAATAGTAGATTGTTCTATTTTCATTGCGAAAATCCCTTATTGATCGCAAATAATTCCGTCTCCTACATACAATTTCATCTTTTTCGATTAAAAGCGACTTTCTGTTTACTTTTTCCCGGATTTTAACTATTTTCTAGGTATTAATAGAACTTTAAATCTATAAATGAAAAGATGACACTGGCGAAACCCAAATAAGCTATTATTGAGTCAGAACCATTTTTCGTGGAAATAACATCACATGATTTCAGGATTTAGGATTTTAAATATAAAATTCATTGAGATTTTCAGAATCACAAGCAGGTACGACATTGGAATGGTTAGTTTATTGCTCCCTGCCTTTTTCAAGTAGAGTATAGGTATTCATAATCAAAATATTCTTTGTTTTGCAGTTAAAAATGATGATTACCCAAAGTGTCCCCCTTTGATCAAAAATCAACGGGTCTCTGCGTTTTATTAAAACGTTGACGCAGCTCCTGATAATGGCTCTGTTTCGTTTTCGTCCGGCCACCCTGTATTTTAAATTATACTGTTATGTTATATTTTTGTGAGATTATTCATGATATTTCAACTTGCAAATTAAAGTTCTTATCATAGATTGCATTTATTTTTACCTATTCGCGGAAACGAGCAAAGGGTGCGACATCTACCGTCAAACTTTTATAACGTTGGAGTGGGGAAAACAAACCAAATCGCCATTAGAGTACCTGTATAGTGAGCAAAGTATTAATATCGTTTTCTTGATTTCTAGAAGAGTTTGGTGAAGTTTGTTGTATCAGAATACTTATTTAGAATCTAAAAATGACCAGCAAGTGCAAGAGGTATATTGCTCTGTGCCGCAATGTAATCAGTATAAAGATGCAAATGTATCAATACATAGCTTCCCAACAGATCCAAAATTATGCAAAGTGTGGCAAAACATTTTAAAAATTGGAAAACCTATTCCCAAATACATGTCAATGTATGGCTACTATGGCTAATTACTATTTATTTATTTAAAGAAACACACACTGTATTAAACTTAATTGATATACACATTTTACTTAATGTCTACTAATTTATTTACACTCGGTATAATAGTTCTAATTTATTTTGACCACTTGAATATTACACTATTTATCTTCACTATTTTATTCACTGTCCGATTACTAAGAACTTCTGTAAACTGTTTGTGAACTAACTACTGTCCGTTTCACCAATTGTTAACTCACTCAAAAACCCGCGTATATATAGTGTTTATCAATTCTGGAAAATTATTGAACACGCCCGTCCTATGCGTAATCAAAACGATTTTCCAGAATGTTCTCGAAAGGAGCGCATTCGCCAAAATTTATAGTCCAGAGACAGGGCCGGCTTTGAGTTGGTGACCTCTCAACAGTAATTTCACTCATTTCAATCAAATATTTTGATGTTCATTGTTATTTAATGCTTTGAATGCCTGTTCGCCTTCCACCATCGGCCAATTTCTGTCGCGAATGTATTTAAATATGTACCCCAAAATAATTTTAACAAGCACCATCTCTCACAAAACACCTTTTTCTATAACTGCTATGAAAAGTGACGTATTTCTCATACCTTATTTAATTTCAAAACCAAATATTGCTCATACTGTGGGAAATATCATTTCTCACGGCACTTTGGCCACGCCACATACATTTATATGGAGAATCAAATAAAATCGACAAAAACTTAGTAGGCTACTGTCATCTTTAAATACCTACTTAGTTGTCACAAAACTGTCAGATTAATTAATATAACGGAGAATTCAGTGAAAATAAATGACGTTCCGGGTTTGACCATACAAAATTGTACAAATTTCTCCATCAACTATAATTTTAAATAAAATTATTTAACAGTATAGAGATGGGATACTTTAGTGTTATTTTTGTTTTACTAACCATAAAAATAAATATTAAGTTACTTTACTTGTATTCTTTAATTTTGTGCAGTTGTAGAAAAAGTATAGTGTGCAACATGTTGCCTCATTAGATTTGTGTTATACTTTTGAGTAAGCATTTATTAATTTCACTATTTTATTGATCTACATTCTACATCAAAATTTCATTATACAGGGTAATATACATTAATGTGAGGACGTCTTCGGCATTCTTTTAAAATTTTACATTTTACTATTTTTTAAATTTCATTGAACAGCTGATTTCAGAAATACTACATAGATAGTGTCTTAAGTGAATATTTACAGAGTTACAGGGTATTAAGCATCACATTTTTTCGACTTAAGGTCGTTTTTTTGACAAAACTACTGAATGTTTGGCAAAATGGCTTACGTGTCCCTATCTCAACTTTTCTTTTCCTGTTTCGATGTTTTCTTGCTTTAAAAACTCAATTGTTTTTTGAGCTGTGTGGGAGCTTGGTGGAGGAACATTCGTCGTTAGGGGTTGGTTTTTCGAATCTCAGCAATTACAACCGGCAGACAAATCGATACGTACAAATCAGCAGTAACAGTTCCTTGATATTGCAGAGAAATTGTAGCTACATGCCCCGCTTTTGAGGCAAATTTCGCCACCAACTTTTTGGAAACACTTCGAGATCGGATGACTTACGTTCGTTCTGGTTCATCTTTGGAACACCCAAACGGCCAAGTGACGTTTATTTTCAGGTTCCTAAGAGTAAATTCAGGATTCATCACCACTGACAATACTGTATATTATATTTCCTGCGTTAAACCGGTTTACATTTTTTTGACACAAATTGACTCTAATTGCTTTTGTTCTTTCGTCTACAGATGCGGTATCCAACGAGAAACTACAATGTGAAAGTTTTTCAATTGTGGTCTTTGAAATGCCCAAGTGCTCCAATTTCACGATATGTAACATGTCGATCTTCTTGGATCAGCTTACCTACAGTATCTACGTTTTCTTGGATGACTGCCGTTGTTGGATCGTCGCAAAGATTAATCCATCCACGTTTAAATTCTTCATACCAACGAAAAAATTGTCGACTGATGTGGTAATTCATTGCCGAAAATAGAGACCAACTCGGCAAGGCATTCTTGTTGAGACAACTGTCTTCGAAAATTTTCTCGGCCTAATTTCTTTTTTCGACCGACTCATGAACTTCAAAAACTCGGTTTAGGTACAGCTTTAAACGAAGCGGTCTGAAACTTCCCAGGGCACACGTTCCGTACCCTTAACATCTCATCCTCAGCAACTTCTTTAATAGTGATTCAGTGCTTCAACGTTTTCATCGGTTGCTGACGTGCTGGGGCAAGAAGGGCGAGCATCGCCATGAACATCTTCTCGTTCTTCTGCGAAGAAGCCTGCTTTTAGTAGATTTGCCAGACGTATAACCTTTATATTTTTCCAAAACCTACTAAAAATGTAAAATGATTAATAATGTCAACATATGTTGGGAACAAGTTTGAAAGAATGGAATGTACGTGGAAAAGGCACCTTTTTTTAATACAGTGGTATATTGATGACATTTTTGCGTTTTGATTGTTTCAATTTCTAATTCGTTCGACACAATTTTCAGATGAATCAAAACAAAGGTTGTTTTTTATCAAAAGCTACCAAAGGTATGGTGTTGAAGGGCTTTTGTTTTAGTATTTTAACGGTTTTTTTGTGCGAGATTATTTGGATCCAAATGAATAGTGTGTGAATTAAAAAAAATACAGCTCGTAAAAATTTTAAAATCGTGGAAATTCCTGTTTGTTTGATAGGGAAATAGTTTAATGCTTTTATCTATTTTCGTTGGTTATCATAGTGAGTCGTACCTATAAAGAAACAGTGCGATAATATATATTGTAATTCAGTTTTTGATGGGAAATTAATCCACTCTGTTTTGATTTTTTTTTAAAATCTGGTAGCATTCCATCTGCCGATATCAGGAACTGTTTCATTTTTTATATTTTTCCCCAATCTGACACACGAAAAATGGAATTATGCCGAGAAAATATTCGCGCAATTATTTTTTACAATTTCCGAAGACAGTTGTCTCAACAAGAATGCCTTGCCGAGTAGGATCATTGGGCTTTTCAAAGAACAAAATTCAAAAAATTTTACATAAAAAATTATCTGTAAAAAAATTAGTTACTCGTTGGATACCGCATCTGTTGACGGAAGAACAGGAAGCAATTAGAGTTAATTGGTGTCAAAAAACAATTGAGTTTTTAAAGCAAGAAAACATCGAATTTTTGGACCATATCCTCCATACAATCCCGAACTAAATCCTATCGACTTTTTTACTTTTTCAAAAATTAAGAATGAACTGCGTGGTCAAAGGCTCCAGCCCCCAGAAGATGAAGTCAACGCCTTCGAAAACTCTATTATAAATGTACCAACAAGCGAGTGGAATAACTGCTTCCAGAATTGGATGACAATGGGGAGTACTTCTGGGAACTATTCAACAGGGTGCTACGGGAGGAAGAGAAAGGATAGAATTCAGGAGGAAGTTGGTAGGAATGGGGGTTTTAGGGTAAACCAACGCGGGTTTGTGAAGGGGAAATCATGCATCTCGGCACTGGACAGGGTAATGGGCTTGGTGGAAAGGGCTAGGGAGGGCAACTGGATGAACAAGAAATTGGCCCTACTCGTGTTCTTCGAAGTCGGGAACGCGTTCAACAGTGTCAGCAAACGGGCGGTGTTGAGCGCGTTGCTGAGGCTTGTGGGGCGTGTGATAGTAGACTCTAGAGGGAGGAGGTATGAGACGGAGGCTGGAGTGCCCCAGGGCTCGGTTCTGGGACCGACGTTCTGGAAGTGAGTGTTTGATGAGTTTTGTGGGATATTATGCGAAGAGGGATATGAGATTACGGTGTATGCGGACGATGTGTGTCTGGTGTGTACGACAAAACGAGAGGCGGAGATAGAAAGAAAGGCGGAGAGGAAGACTGTGGAGGTGCGAACTGGAAGTCGCGGAAAATAGGACGGTGGGGTTGCTAGAGAACGGTCGGAGCAAGACGAGGGAAGTGGGGGTGATGGTGAGGGGAAGGAGAATTCGTATGGAGGAGTCTGTGAAATACCTAGGGGTGAGGTTGGATAGTGAATTATCCTTCAGAACACACATGTTAAAGGCGGTACAGAAGGGGCAGCATGGCTGGAGAGATTTATGTGTAATGCGAAAGGGCCGGGAGAGTGGAAGAGGAGGGTTATTGGTAGGACGGTTAGGTTAGGTTCGCCACCTCCACTGCGACCCCCGTTGGGTCTATTATGGCTCACCCCTAGGGATTACAATTCACCCCACAAGCCTGTGCTTCTGACGAAGTCCATGGCTGTATTTGGTGATACCTTTTTGAAGTCGCTCGGCTCTAAGATACTAAAACCGAATATGTTATACCTTACCCTGTCCAAAGCTGGGCATGAGCATAGTATGTGCTCAGCAGTTTCGTCCTCCAAATTACAGAACCGATAATCCGAGGTCTAAACCAGACTCATCTTCTTTAGGTGGTAATTTGGTCGACAATGTCCTGTAAGCATTCCCGACAGAATGCGTAGGGTTGTTCTACTCCATTCCAGGACCTGCTTATTTTTTGTACTCGGAGGGTTGTATATGAACGCCTTCGAGTGAGAGAGCCCCGGTATGTCTGCCCAGTACGTGAAGGTTTTCCTCTCCGCCCAGGTAGCTACGGCTGATCTAGCAGTGCTTTCCGCAATGCCAAAAAATGGTTCAGGTCCGATAAATAGAGACTCTGATCCCTTTTTTGCAAGAGTGTCGGCCTTCTCGTTGCCCTCTTCTCCTCGATGCCCCGACACCCAGGTTAAAGTGACTCTGTTTTTCGTGCCTAGTATATCAAGGGATTGTAGACAGTTATGTACTAGCTTAGATTTTATCCTGTTCGAGCTCAGTGCTTTAAGAGCAGCCTAGCTATCTGACAAGATGTGTATGTTCTTTATTACAACAGGTTGATTCATCAGCTCTTTTGCAGCCAGTTCAATGGCATATACTTCAGCCTGAAAGACGGTAGCGTACCTACCCAGGTTGGCTGTGATTTCAACTCTGGGTTTCCTGCTGAAGACCGACGCACCAGCCCCGTTTCCGGTTTTGGATCCGTCAGTGTAAATCACGTGGTCCGTTTCTAGGAAGGAGATTTCTTCGCTATCCCATTGGTCTCTCGTGGAAATGAGGACCTTAAAGGGCTTGTCCACGTGAAGTTTTGTGACAGAGAGATCCGAGGGCATCCCAAGAATATGGTGATTTTGTATTTCCCTCAGCATTCCCGAGTGACGGTAGAGCAGAGTATGCTGTACGATGCGGAGGTGTGGGGTGAAAGAGCGGGGTGAATGCGAGGGTTAGGCCACTCCTAAGGGTGCAGAGAGGGATACTCCTAAGGGTGGTGCAGGGGCACAGAACAGTGGGTGGACTGGCAGCAGCGGTGCTGTCAAGGTCCTACCCATTGGACGCAATGGCTAAAGCCAAGAACAAACGCTGGAGTAGTGCGACCAGAGAGGAAGTACAGGAATGGAAGGAGGCGGAAATTGAGAGAAGGTGGGAGTGGTATGAGGGCGCGTTCAAATGAGCGATTGGAGTAGGAGAGATTGGATGGACCGGAAATTCGAGGAGGTGAAATACTTCTTGACACAGGTGCTCACTGGACATAGGTACATAGGGTACCTCCACGATTGGGGAAAAAGAGACTGGAGTGCGCGAGAGGTGTGAAGTGGATGATGATGTGGGGCATGTGTTTAGATGCTGGAAGAACGAGGAGGTGCTGAAGAAGTTGGACAGGAAACTAGGAAAGGCGGTCTATTGGGAGAACATGATGAAGAAAATGTTCAGGGAGGAGGAGGAATGGATGGGGGCAAGTGGCCTAGTGGAGAGCATGACTGGGGGAACATAAGGACTCGATATGGCATGAGAGGTAGGAGTGATAGGTAGGGAGAAGACGGCGGTGTGAGCGGAGAGTGTGCGAGGGACCGCCGCCCGTCTCGAAGTATGCTGGGGTAGTGATTCCAAGGCGAGGGTAACGGCGAGTTTGAGGTGGGTTTGCTTGGTAGGCATCCCCTTGGGGATGAGTTCAACACTGTTTGGGTCTATTCGAACATGAGTTTCCCATCTTGACCCGAAAAAAAAAAGAACTGGATCCAAAGGATGCAAAAATGCATTTATCCTTGTGGAGAATACTTTGAAAAACAATAGTGTTTAAAAGTTATTTACTGTTTTTATCTAGATCTATATGCAAATATAAAAGATAACCCTCGTATTTCCTTCTATAAATAAGAAATTATTACGAAAGTCAAAAACCAAATTTGAATCTTGAACACCCTGTATCTCGAAAACCTTCAATATTTGTATGAAAAATAATGAGTTGAATCATTATATTTTGTAGTCTGGAACCTACAGTTTAGAAATTGGACATTCACCCTGTATATTGATTTGAAAGTTGAGCATAGAATGATAAATTCTGGTAAAAAACAGATGAATTATGCGTAAGAAAATGGAGCAACACAAAAAGATTTCAAGATTCTAGTGTCTGTGGTCGATTAATCTCCAAATCCCAGGTTAATGTTACCGACCAATTTATTCCATTCCAGTGTTTTAGAGGTGTCTTCATGTGCTTGATTTATATACTTCGAAATACCCCGGATTTTCCGATAAAAGAACGTAACCTTTTGTTGATTAAGGCGCATTCGAATTGTCATATTTTATTTATAACACAGTTCTTATCTGTTCGTGAACGAATTGATCGACCTTAAGGCAAGCACAATCTTAATCTTTCTAAATTTAATAACACACTCCACGAGTATTTTGAAATTAATTTTCTAGCAAAGATAAAAATAAATAAGAGGAATAGAAAATATTTAAAAAAATAACTTTATAAGTGATACGTGATTGTTGCTCAAATCTTAATAGTTTTAGCGAGGCATACGCTACTTTGGTTTACTTTCTTCAACTTTAACTATTAAGGTCGAAACACACGTATCAGCACCTCATAGGAACAGCGACTGATCATCTCCGTCGAGTGGTCAACTCGACGGTTGTGTATGGGCTCACTTAACGCATCGACACGGGATCAGCACCGCCGCGATACTCGACTATAGGCTTCATATTATATTGTCAGAGATATTGTATTGGCACGCCGTCCGCAAAATATTCTCTCTGAGAAATGTGTTGTGGTTGAGTCGTTGACGTGCCTTGTCGGTGCTGTGCTGATGCTGTTAGGTATGCGCACTTACATTTAAATACACATACGAAATAAAATCTGCTGGTGATGATCAGTCGCTGTTCCTATGAGGTGCTGATAGGTGTGTTTCGACCTTTAACATGCATTTATATGGGATGGTAGAGCCCGTACAGCCTGCAGCGAAACACTTTAGATTACTAGGGTGAGTTAGCATATCACAGCTCGCAGGCATTATACTAATGAGCACGAGGCTTCATACCATACGTAAAACCGAGGTCCCAGGACCACTGGTGGGTTCTGCAAAATTTCCGGTTATGGGTAGGGTGCTCCCGGCTTCGGTGATATTGTTTATTTATCCTTCTTTTTAGCATTTCTATCTTAATTAATAAAGTCAATAATCCTTCCGGTACATCAACTATAAGTTGTTTTAACCTCCGAAATTTTCGCAACAAAAAAAAACAAAACAAATATTGCAGTTTATTTGCGATCGACAAGCTATCGTCCGGCAATTGTTTGCTACACATATAAATGCTGGCAGCAATACCAAACATATGTGGCTATATGGCCGAGGAATACTAAAAATGTTATCCTTTATTGCATAGACTGGCCGTTATTGTTGACAATGTTGCTGGCCACTTTGTCAGAAACAAAGATGCGAAAGCACGAACAAAAATACAGTAAGCTATTGGGATGCAGTGTTAACGGAGACTGTTAGACGAGCTCGGGGAAAAGAGAAATATAGAAGAATAAAAAATATACTTACATGATTATCACGACAGTGGCGTAGATTATAGGGGCGAAAATGTAAATTGTTTGCCAAGTATGAAAAAAATATATTGGAAGGTATCAAAATAACGAGCTAAAATCATATTTTGTGCTAGGGTTTCTCCATTTACTATATGGACAATTCCTAATGAAAAACCCTTCACCTATGAAACAACAGCTTTATCCGCAGTTACGCACCGGCCTAACCAAATGCAAAACAAAGCGAGTATAAAGCTTATTTTAGGGTCTGTCATTTATTTTCATTTCGTATAGCTTTTAGTGCACTGTTTAACCATATACTATAAACAAGAATTTTGTGCTAATAGTGCCTTATAACCTTGTTTGAAGACCCTACTTATAACCCCTTCTTGAGAAATCCTTCCTAGTTCTGAGAGAGAGAGAGAGAAAGTTTAAATTAGTTTTATTAACACCGTTAAATGCCGCAACGTTAGCACAGGACAAACCTCCACGTTATAATAGAATAAATATATGCCTTCGGTGGTAACGTGGGGTGGCTAAAAGTGAGGTAGGTCTATCTTTAATCGAATTACACCGATTAAAACAACATAGAGATGTATAATTACATTGTTAATTAGACGTAGGGAGTGAATAGGGTGAGACAGATTACGCAGACTATTTTTAATGAAGATAAAGTGTATCCACACATTATATGGACAAATAATAACAAGCAGGTGTAAAATGTTCGGTAATAACGAGTTGATAAGTAAAACATAAGTTGAGCTTCAGCCTGATCTATTTAGACTTCAGTCAGCCCAACTGAACTCGGTAGAGTTCAAGTTATAAATATATTTCTAAAATGTCTAGTCATTAGTCGTCCTAATCAAAACTATGTATTTATGCTTACTAACATTTTTATATCATTGTTGTTAAAAATATCTATACAATCTTAAAAAAGTGTTGATTAAGCTATTTCGTGAATGACCTACTAAATTATACGAGGGGCACTACACAGGCACACAACAATACACACTGTTTTAACCCTTACAAGGGACGTGTACACAATAAAAAACAATTAATTTATTTAAAATATGACGGGAATAGATTGAATGATACATGTAAATAGCAATAGGATCCCATAGGATAACCTTCGAATTCCTGCCGCAACAGCACTATCGCAATTAGTGTAATCGAGAACGTTGTTCTAACAATGCCACATTAACATTTTCATGTTCAATAACTTTATAATTTTGATACCAGAGCTGGGATCATTACATGAAAAAAGTAACGCGTTACTTTATCGTTACTTTTGCTTCTAAGTAACGCGTCACATATTCGTTGCCGTTACTTTTTTTAAAAAGTAACGAATTATGCGTTACTGAAAATTAACTCTTAATTTGCAGTTACGCGTTAATTTTTTAGTTCGGCGTTACTTTGAAAGTAACGAAATTCTAAAAACGCCTTACTTATGGCAATAAACTAATAAAAAGTTTGAGTACCCCTTAGAAGTGATTTTTTACTCTTATTCTAAAACGAGTCAACATATTCTTATGAAAATGTAAATATGGGATGTTAGTATATATTCATAGAATTACCAAAAAAGGTAACGCGTTACTGTAACGAAGTAACGATTTGAAGTTACGTTATAAAAGTAACGCAGTTACCGTTAGTTTTCGCCAAATTCAAAAAGTAACGCGTTACTGAAAAGTAACTTTTTGTTTCGTTACTCCCAGCTCTGTTTGATACATCCATGACTAATTGCAGTACACTCATGGAATTTTCTCAAGAAATACCACCAGCATTTAGATTTTTGGTAGAATATTTTTCAAAGCAATTTGAAACGATAAAAACACTCGTGCTACACTCTCCCGATTTTTTCTGTCCAAGTATTTTTTTGCTGGAATTAAAACACAAAGCCCCAAGTTCCCTTGGGTCTACTTTTTTTTTCTTCAAAAAACGATGTTGCAATTAGATCTCCTAAAATATTTTTACTTTTTCAAGATGCAGGATTCGAAAGGCATTTTTTTGAGATGTAATAAGCTGGAGTTCAGTGACAGACGTAAATATTCAAAGGGGATACATGAAAGAAATTTAATAGAACATTTTTTTTACCAATTTAAATAATGAAAACCGGACAAGCGCGAATTAAGTTTTAATGGAAAAGGTCCCGTATGATGAAAATGATATCTCTACTATGTTTAAAGAAACACTATCTATACGATAGAATCAAAAACATTAATTTCAATGATAAACTTTAATAAAGTTGGTTCTGAACAATAATAATCACACTACAGAGATTATAAGCAAAGAAATATGGAAAATGAATAATTTTTAATGCCCAATAATAATAATAACAATAATAATATTAATAATTCAACAAGAATTCAAAAAATGGTAACTAATTCAAAACTAGTTTTGAAAGTAGCAAAAAATTAGGAGCAAGTTCCAAAAACTGCGTATATCAAAATATCCTATGAATTTTATTTATGTAAAACATATATAAACCATTAAAAATCAGAATAAATGAACACAATAGTATATTCAAGGTAGGGAGTTCTATGACAGGTATTTGCAAATTTGCTTGGAAAAGGGGCCATCGCGTTCAATAGGATTCAATATTAACCTTTCCTTAGTGGCGTACGGTCTGACACACCGACGCCACAGTTGCGTAGTCATTATAACATCACGGGAAAGAGTGGGGTATTCAGCGTTCAAATACCTTTCAAGGCCTTCACGGAGCACGCTTGGCTTTATTATTGCCGCCGTGCCTATTGTGAGTAGGTTAGAATTTTGCTATTCGGTCTGACACACCGACGCCACTATCTACGTTAGTGTTTTTTTTTGTTCGGTAAGTTCTTCGTTATTTCTAGGATTTCTATCACTAATACCAGTTATTTCAGCAATGGACTTTGAGGAGGAACAGAGACTGCTAAAATTAATGGAAGAAGTTCCATTCGACATCGAATTTGACGACAACGAATCCGATGGCGAAGAAGATATTGAAGAAACAGGAGAGGAGGATAGCGAAAGTGAGCAGGAGTTAGGAAGCAATGATGAGGAAGTTGAAAACAAAGGTCCCTACATTTTTGGAAAATATAAATTTACTAAATGGGGAAAACATGCATCACAAAATAGAAACGTTAGGACCAGATCGGTGAATATAGTGAAAAATTTGCCAGGAGTAAAAAGGAACTTTATGAATCTGAAAGATGCTATTTCTATTTGGCAGCTTTTTTTGTGAAGATATTTTGAATATAACAGTAGAAAATACCAACTTTATGATTGAAAAAAAGAAGCATAACTACAGTTGGAAACGGAACTATAATCCAACAAATGTTCCTGAACTAAATGCATTTTTCGGTTTGTTGTATATTGCTGCAGCTAGAAAAGCAACCATGTAAATGCTAATGATTTATGGAAGAGATGGATTTATGGAGATTGAAAATAAAATAATTCTTGACAACGGCAGCTGCCACAATGGAGGATATAAATAAAAAAAATAATAGGCGTGACTTTCTGCTTGAAACATACTTGTGGGTTTTCCCAAGCTTTCGGAGTGTTTGGTTCTTGGCACGTACACTCCTATCCCAGTCCCTTCTATTACTTTTTGAGCCATCTGTATATCATTTAATGGAATTCTTTCCTAGTCTGGTAATCGTATTGAGATCCCATTCCTTCTTGTTACTTAATTCCGTATAGGAACAAAGTTTGGAGCACATTTATGCTACAAATGTGGCCTATGTGGCGCCCTCTGGAAAATACATCGAAACGGATATCATATTATGATTGTCCATACCTCAAAAATTCGTATATCCAAAATCTTTCAATTTGTTGTGAAGAAACATTGTTTACATTTCAAGTTTGCCACCCTCTATCTTTTTTATTATATAATTGAAGCACGTTGCATCAGATCGTATCTTAAGGCCGATCATCTTCCGATTCGGTTTGGACCATTACTTACGAACCACTCTGTAGATTTACATCGATCAGTATATTTTCTTTTATTTCGGATATTTGCAATATTTTTCAAAATATTCACGAGACAAAAAACCTTTTTTTAATAATTGTTTATAACTTTTGCAATTTATTTGGTCAATCTGTGGTATTTGAACCAAAAGTATAAATTTGTATCTAATTTTCAGCAGTTAGTGACAAGACTGGTAAGTAAATATGGCAAAATTAGCAAAACCTGTTTAGAATAACAAACGGATTGACTTTTGAACTTGGGAAAAAAACAAAATCTGAATATTTAAATGCTATTCACATTTTTCAAGTAAATCATTGAATATTCATCAGAAGCTAGTTTGTCAATATACAGTTAAAATCGATACCTAGAAGATAAAAATGTGGTTAAGATCTACCATTAGATAATTCATTATTTGACATACTATGAATTTTTATTCACTGGGAACGAAGTAAACGATAAAACATTCTTTACGAGTTTAATGCTTTTTCAAAATAGAATTCACGAAATTAAGTTAATTACAAAACAAAAAAGGAAAAATGCAAATTTTTTCGAAGCAAGAAAACTTAATTTCCTAACGCTCGTTAACGCAATTTCAGGATTCTTCCTACTTTTAACAGCTACAAACGGGAACTGCTCTATATATCTCTGCTGAGTTTGTATATTTGCAACATTTCACACCTAATTAGACCACATAATTATGCATATACTCGACAAAGGGGGATTTGATATCATTTTATGCACCAATAATCACGAGGCGACGTTGGGTAAAGCACGTATTTATTCGAATAAATTGGGGTAATTATGTTTGAAGATTGATTATAATAGGAGATACGATAAAATGTAGAATTCTATGATCATATTCATAATAATCGACATTTCAGAGTAATTAAACTCTTTAATCAATCAAAAGTAATTTGCCGGCTGATCCAGTCCGATTTTCAAAGTGCCAAGCTAGATTTGTCGAGTTATAGCTACGAATATATACAAACATTAACAATTATGGTCATTTGCCGTTAATAATTAATTTGATAGAAAAATACACATAGATTCAAACGTTTTGCATCACCCAGTATCTCCGAAAGTAATTTTTCCTTCATCAAGAATGGATTGGAGAATATTAATTGATTAGTTTTGTTAAAAAAAAAACTTCAATTGTTTTTTTTAAAGTTTTATTATCCACTAATAAACTTGTTTTGAACATAGGAGTATTTTTGGAAGAAGAAGTTACAAATTGATTACTTTTTTGGAAAAATAATAAATTAGGATTTCCACCTCTAGAATCTAGGCATGGCTTGGAAACGTCTATAGATAAAACCAAGTTACTAAAAGCCACTAGCGTCATAGTTGAAAGAGATCGACAATAATGTTTATATGTATATTGAAGTGAGACAGAACTCTTCGAAACGATAACGCTAGTGGCTTTTAGTAACTTGGTTTTATATCTACCCATACTGTTAACCAGATTTCTGATAATGCTATTACGGGATATTCCGCCAATCCGGCATGAACAAGCTCTTGTACACTCCTGGGTGGATTTCTGCGTGCTGTCACTGCCATGGAAAGCATTTTCTATGAATCTAATGTCTGGCGTCTGACGATTGATGCCTTCGGTTTCTTGACACTCATTTACAGCTCTGGTGTGATGAGAACGGGCGTTATCGTCCATAAAAACGAAAGCGGTGCCAACAGCTTCTTGTCATAGTCTCGTGTAGAATGTAGATGTAGAATCTCTTTGAGGTCATTGTTCCCTGAACATGGATTAGTTATGTGCGGCCGTTGGATATAATCCCAACTCAAAACATAACACTTTCTTTTCTAAAGAGTAGCACAGGGTGGGCATGGGCGAGCTGGGCTGCTATCGTTGGCTTTCTCCACACATGTATTCGGTGGCTACGGTAGTAGTCGGGGTACTCTCATTGGTCGACGTCACCTCAATCTTCTCGAAAGTTTTCGTCTCCGTAATGCAGAGACCGATACTGGAATTCACTATAAATGTCTCCTATCTCTTTGGAGTGCTGGTAATGTCATGGACTGGTTCGCCAAGTGAATATATTGGTTATTGGTCACACGCCTTGTAGTGCTCCTAGGACTGTCACGAAGAGAATTAGTCTGGAGATAGCTCACTTTGCGATCTACCAGCTCTATTAGCCACGAACCGTTGAGAACTTGAGAATGGCCATCTTCGATTAGACCTATTATTCTGGCAGGGTCAATCTCACTTATGACGTGACGATTCATGTTGGCAGTCCAAATCATAATATTCAACTGTCTTTGCTAGAAAAATTATCGTACCAAAAATGTACTTTACAACAACAAAATTTTAAACATTGTACAAAAACCCTTGATGTTTCTTTTACTTGAAACTAATCAATTAATTAGAATCCAGTCCGTTCTTGGCGAAGAAAAAACTACTTTTGGAGATATTGGGTGATGCAAAACTTTTCAATCTATGTGTATATCATATATGAAGAGCAATCAGTACCTACTCTGGTTTCTCTTTAAAAAATATTGACCAATAACTAAACAGTCATTTCTTGTTGCATTTCAAGCTTAAGAAGAACACTGGTTAAAATGGGTTTTAAATATCAACGTTTGCGGGAATGGTATCATACTTATTTAACGACGATTGAACATTATAGGGAACAGTATCGACCAATTGTCTACCTTGACGAAACATGGTTCGATGCCCACGACACTGCATGAAAAGGATGAAATGATTTTTCAACAAAATACCAAACGAAAGCTCCTTCAAATAAAGGCAAAAGAATAGCAATAATACATGCAGGTTCAGAAAATGGTTTTGTTCCTAACTGCCCGATGCTTTCAGGTAAAAACTTAGCAGATTCTTATTTAGGTTATCACCAGGATACTGACGCCCAACTATTGGAAGATTGGTTGGTTTTTAAAAAATATAATATACCACATAATAGTGTGATTATAATGGACAATGCAACTTATCACAGTCGTCCTTTTTATAATAGCACAAAAGCAGAAAATCAGGATTTTGTGATAACTAATGACATATATTTCGAAGAAACAGGCTTTTAAAATTGATGGAGAATATGTGTATGATCTGCCACTTGAAAATGGACATGAAAGTGTTGCGTCTTCCCCCTATTATTGCATATTTAATCCCTTTAAGCTAATATGGCAACACGTTAAATTTATTTATTAGAAGAAATAATACTCTTCCCATTTTTAGCTCTCTGTAGTAGAATTAGTAAATATGTAGTGACTAACATTTGCTACCTGTGCCTGGAGTCCAGTTTATTTATCGTGTATAAGACAGGTAACAAAAATATATTTATTTTCAAACAAAATGTAGCATTTATTCAACAATTCTTATTGATTTTAGTATCTCCTCACAAAGGGGCAATATACAATAAAGGGGTAACAAAGACCCTTGAAACGACTAGTACGTACTATTCGCCTTACACTATTTTGAAGATGGTTTACAGGTAAGTTAAAGGTATTAAATTTCTATACTAATAAGCTCCATGTTACATAAATAATATTAGATCAAGTGTTTCAATGATTTATAGTTTTCTATTTTTCTAGGATCCAGGGAGTGAGAGCACAGCTCCAAAGTGTGGAATTTCTTATAATATTATTGGAAAGATCTTACTTGTACAGTTCGATGGTAGTATCAGACAGCATCCAGAGCTCGGCAGATCTTAGACGAGCAATAGGGGAAGCTAGGTGTGGCTTGGTATCATGCAAGATTTCATCAGTGACATGCACACTGAACAAGAATGAAAGTAAGCATATAGATAGAAGTAAGCACAGGTAGAAGTAAGCTTAGATAGAAGGCCTAAAATAATGTTAGTGATCGCATTAGAATTCATGTAACTTTCAATATATAGGTACAAACCTTTGGTGGAATGTGGCCTGAAATGTATGAGGTTTATTTTTTTATTCAAGAATCCTCACTAATCCTCTGGAAATGGAGTATGTCTCCCAGACATAAAATTGAAGGCTCCTTAATAAAAATGGGATATGGATGGCCCAGATATCCGAAGATTTTCGATTGTTTCTCCCAAAACTTTTAACGACCATACATCACCCATACAAAAAACCCAAAAACACCAGATTCCTCTGACAGTTGACCTTCTTGAGGAAAGTGGCCTTTTACATATTAGTTATTAATAAAATTAAAAGAAGGTCAAGGTCACCACCCACGGTCACCACATTTAATTTGGATTGATACCAAGCTGACACACTTCTTCTCTTTGGTCTTGTCTTTATAGACTAATGAGCTGATTTTAGTGATTTTAATATTGTTATTTTATTTTATTTTATTTATTTTTTTTAATTTCTACTGAAAGGTTAATTATTAAACGCTTTGATAAATATTAGTTGTTTTTGATATACCTAGTTCTTTGAACCCGTAACACATTTCTGCAAATAGTTGGAAAAACTGTATGGAACATTCTTATACCTGTGTATGAGTACTAATGTTGAACCCTTTATAATGAATTTAGATGAATATAGTGGTAATAACATAACTAAATTTAGAGTAGGCAAAAAATAATTCAGTTCCAAAAAATTGTAAAGTGTTAAGTTTACGTTGTATAATTTCAACAAAGACAATTGAATTCTATTTGCTAATAAATGAAAATTTTGTTTTTAAATATATTCTTTAATTGCAATTCTTTTTTATCCGACTCTGTAACCATTTATTGCTTTCTAAAGATTGGGAGCTGTGAGGCTATTGAGTAGCATACAAAGGCTTGATTGCCTGTGTATTACGGGAGCGATAAAAATCACTCTCACAAGTGCGATGGAAGTCACAATTTTCCAAGCAGAAGTGACGGCGATTCACCATTCACCACTGCGTTGAAGAAATTAAAAGGCAGGAAAGGACATACCATTCAGATGCCATCTTCACCGTCAGCCATGCTGCACTGAAGGCACTTGATTCCAAAGAGGTCAATTCTAAGCTAGTAAAGGATTGCATAGATGCCTTAAATGCACTTGGAGACCATGCAAGATCATTGGAAGCCACAAGACGTAAACGGCGTTTTTGAGTTTCTAGCTATACGACAAACTAAATATACCTACCTAGGATTGCTATGTATGTAACACACCTATCTAACCAACTAACGTAACAGTATTAAAAAAACTTGTAAATAACAGAAATACCTACTTAACAACAAACTACAACAAATCTCATATAAAGTAAACTCAATGAATAACAAAATTCAAATACAACCGTCAACGACGTCTGCCCTAAAGCATCTGCCGCGTTCCGATTGAATACTCTGTATATAGATACCCAAAAAACCCTAAAATTTGTAACCATATGTGTAAGTAAGCTGTTTGTACCTAATCATAAGAAGAACATTACTTTTCTTTACACCCAGTAGGTATAATACAAAACAAATTTTTTGAATTTTGAAAAATCCTCCTTTAGTGGATGCCTACATCATAAGAGGAATACGTGTGCGAAATTTTAAGTTTATAGTCCTAGGGGTTTGGCCTGTGCGTTTAGATAAAACTTTCATCCCCTATTTAACCCTCTTAGGGGTTGAATTTTAGAAAACGTTGAAATACGCAGCTCATTATTTTAGTCGTACTCAATTCATACGAAATTTCATGCAAATATGTCTAAGGAATAAAAAGTTTCATATAAACTTGTATCCCCTCTTTCTCCCCCTTGGGGGTTGAATTTTAAAAAATCCTTCCTTAGTGGATGCCTACGTATAAGAGGAATATGTGTGAGACATTTTAAGTTTCCAGCCCCAAGGGTTTGGCCAGTGCGTTTATTTAAAACTTTAATCCCCTATTTTACCCTCATAGGGGTTGAATTTTAGAAAACGCTGAAATACGTGAGTCGATATTTTTTCCGTACTTAATTCATACGAAATTTCATGCAAATATGACCAAGGAATAAAAAGTTTCATACAAACTTTTATCCCCTATTTCACCCCCTTGGTGTTGAATTTTGAAAAATCCTTCCTTAATGGATGCCTACGTCATAAGGGGAATATATGTGCGAAGTTTCTAGCCCTAAGAGTTTGGCCTGTGCGTTGATACCTAAGTCAATCACTTTTTCTTTTGTGACACAGGTGCTTGAAATTATTTTTTGTATATACAAAAAAAAGGGGAAATTTAATCAAGAATGAATGAGTTTAGGAATAATCTTGTAAACACACTTCGGTGAACCTTTTTAGTTATAAAACGCGCAGACTTTTTCGGTTATAAAAATAAAAATAAAGGTAATAAAGTGGCTATGAAAACGTTTTGTAGTCAGAAGCGGTGTTTTAATATTTTAGCGTATGCATCATAATTTGTAAATGTATATATAACAACGTCTACGTTTCTCAACACTTCAACTGCCACTTGAATCAAGTGCATCCATCTCACAGGTGACATGTTTCATCAAGCCTTGTGAATCGTTCGTGATCACATGGAAACTGTTGTGTTTCTGTAGCTCACCTCTAAATGCATGGGCAACGGAAAAAGCGTGGCCGGGTGAATAAAATGGTTGGCCTTATCACACTGCGACCTATAAGATCTTTTGTGTATACCCTACAACTATATTTAGTCCAAGAGATCTATGCTTCTGAGAAAACCTTACCCGTTCTAGAGCTAGGAATCTGAGGCAGGCTCTGAGTAGACCTGTTCCAGATATTTCAGACGATGGTGGAAGATTACCCTGCAATTGCAGATAAGGTGTTCCGTCGTTTCATCTGCATCATCGCAGAATCTACATGTTCCATTATCGACTTTGCATATCTTACAGTGATAGTATCTGAGAGAATTCCTGTGATTACTCTGAGATCAGATTTCTGAAACTCTACGAGCAATTTAGCGAAGTGAGCAGAAGGTCGAGATAACATTTTTGTGGTTTTTTGGGATGCCACAAAATGGTTCGGGTGCGATAAAAAGAGTACAAGCTCCTTACTTTGAGAGACCATCAGCAATCTTATTTTCGACAGTTCCTTTATGTCCAAACTGTTTTAGACTCTCAAGTTGAAGACTTTGGAGCCTTTAAAGCAGCCTGGCTATTAGACGCAATAAATATTTTGGCTGAGTCACGGCTTTTTTTAAGGCACTCTTAAACACAAAAAACTATTGCTAATAGTTTTTCTTGGAATATCGTTGCAGTGTTGCAGTGTTGTATACTAGACGTTTTTCTCATAAAAAAATCTAGTTTGAGCAGTAGTGCAGTAGTGTTAGCAGCCACGGATGTTTCACGAATATTTCAGAATAACAAAAGCAGCAACTTCACCCATTAAAAGTGTTGAGATTTTCTAAAAAATGTTTTGTGCCCTCTGCTTGTGTTGGTGTATCACTTTGCTCGCTCTGGTCTTCTTGGGAAAAAATTGGAAGCAATAAAGCAACTTTTTTTCTGAATATTGAGATTGTCATTCGTTGTCCAGTAAGCCAGATTAACCATGGCGAATCCTAAACAATTTCACTGCAATTTTTTCATACAATTTTATTCTTCATCTTAAAGATGAGAAATATGCGACAAATCGACAGATGCTTTGCATGTATTACAGTCAGCAACAGCATCGGGCTTATCCACTTCCACATTATGCCGTGATAACACTTTAACCATTTGACCAGTGTGCTTAGTGCTTCGTAGATAAAGTAAGAACGTCCCTTTTGCTTTACTATAAACTATTATCTTAGTTGATTAAAGCCGCTAATACTAAAATATTATACTACACCCATATATCTAGTTTTTTACTGTTTCGCTAACCACACGCTGCCCAGAGTGAGTAGTCTTATCACCTTTGCTGTGGGACCTTGTCATAGACGAACTCTTTGAGGAATTGAACTGGAAGAGGATATACACCCAGGGGTATGCAGATGTTCTGACAATACTTGTACTGGGGAAATACTCTAATGTTATATCGGAGCTGATGCAACAATCTCCAGAATTGGTGGAGATATGGTATAGGAGGGAGCGCCTAAGGGTGAATCCCGCAAAAACTGCGGTCATTACCTTCACCAGAAAAAGGAAGCTTGAGAGACTAAAATTGCCAAGCCTCTTCAACGTGCAGCAGTGTCTTAGCCAGGAGGTCAAGTATCTGGGTATAATTATGGATGCAAAACTAACCTAGAATTCACTCCTACATGACAAAACCAATGAAAGGAAAATGGCTCTAGTGGCTGCCAAACGGACGATAGGAAACACATGGGGACTAAATCCACGGATCGTACACTGGCGGTACAAAACTGTGGTGAGACCCATGGTTACCTACGGAACCTTAGTTTGGTAGCCAAAAACAGTTCAGAGGAAAGCCGAACTGAGGCTATCAAAACTTCAGAGGCTTGCCGATCTGTGCATAGCGGATGCGATGAGAAGCAGCCCGACTGCGGCAATGGAAGCCATTCTCAATCTTCGGCTTCTTGCTATGCATATTAAGGCGGCAGCGAGAATGGCTGCATACAGGCTGGAATGCAATGGGAATTGGCACGAAGGAACCAACACCCATAGTTATTCCAGAATCACAGAAGTTATCACGCTTCTTGAAATGAGAAATGATAACATGTTGGCCACAATTAACGACAACCAACCATACCATATCCAGCTAAACTGGGATGGGTTGGAAGCATGCAGTCAGGAAGGAACGTTGGTGTGGTAAACATATGGATCTAAAACTGACATAGGAACAAGAGGTGGAGTCCATGGTGCTAGACCCAGGAGCAATATCCACACATCCTTGGGGAAGTTTGCATCTGTAGTCCAGACAGAAATCTATGCCATCGACACGTGTTTGCATATGAACATCGAAAGGCGGTACAAAGGCCAAAAGATCCTTATACTCTCAGATAATCAGGCAGCACTGAAATCTTTAGCATGTCCCCAGATCCGATCTAGACTGTTCTGGGACTGCCTACAAAAACTTTTAACCCTGACAAACCATAATAGATTACTCTTAAGTGGGTCCCGGGGCACAAGGGTAATGTAGGCAATTAAAAGGCAGACACCCTAGCAAAGGGTCTGAAACTGCATTCACTGGTCCTGAACCAGTATTTGGATTATTAAAAACTGCTGCACGTGGTTATACATCTCGGTGGATTCAAACTAAATATCAGACGTACTGGAGGCACGTGCCAAAATAGGAAAACAGAAAACTCCTGGTCAAAAACCCTCGGAGTCGCTGACTAACGAAATATTAAACCTCAGCAGGGACCAGATAAGGAAAGTGAAGGGATTACTCACCAGTCACTATATCCTAAGGAAGCACATGCATACAATTGGCATATATACGAATAAACCTATCTGTCGGTTCTGCATGGAAGAGGGGGAAGCAGCCAAACATTATCTTCGAATGTGAAGCACTGACTCATTGGAGATATAGACTCCTAGGACTAGAGTATCCAAGGGAGAATTTCTCCAAGAAGGACCTTGTGAAAAGGCTGTTGAACCTGATAAGGACTTCTGGTCTCTTCACATAAACAGTACAACCAAGAGGTACCGAGGTCTCTAAGCCTCTGACTGGTGGTGCCGAACCAATCAATCAATCAACCACACGAATATGACAATAAGAATTTTTATTCTGTAGCCAAGAAGTATTTTTTTTTTGTATTATGACAGTTAACGTGTTAGGAGATTTAAAAAAAATTGAAAAAAGTTAGAAAGAGCAATATATCTATAAAGTAATTGAGTTACTAGAAGTAGTTCTTCGACAAATGTTTAAGTGAGTTTATCAATGTAGAAATAGTTTTAAAATGCCAAACTTCACATTATAAATTTCAACCGATTGGCCATTGCCTTTTTTTATTGGACCTGGGAAACAAAGGACTAGTTTGGGAAATATGTATGAGTTGATTCCAAATAAAAATATTCAACTCTTCCCATTCTATTTATTTTGGAATCCGTATGTTTCGTTTGAAAACACATTCACAATTTAATTGAAAACCCAATTTATAGTTTCCCTTGAAAGGTTTTTGATGTTTATTTAACAGAGCTCACCTCTACATCTACCTTCAGAAATAAAAGTGGAAAAATATTAACTCTTTAATTAGGTATAAAATTAGGTAAAACTTATTAGCATGACAAAATCTGCCAATCAAATAATGTATATTAATATTCCTTCTTTCACCTCCGGCGTCCATTTGTACTGCTCTGAATAAGATATCCTATAGATACGTAATGTTAGCACATAAAGTTACTCTTAACCGTAGTTTTTGTATGAGCAATCTCTTTCATCGGGTCGACTTGACTACTTCTCCTTTTCTAAATCGCGCTATTAGTAATCTGTAATTCGCTAAGTGAACCAACTTATCACCGACAACCATAGAGGGCAAACGTATCGATTACGAAACGTGGGTGTTTTCGTTTGCCGTATGATGAATGTGTTTATGACACTTTAGCATAACAAACCTTTTCCGCGGTGGTGGTAAATATTAAAAACTCCCTGGTAGATTATTTCACCCACGCATAAAGATCGGTGAAAAAAAGTCTACTTACTACATTATCGTACAATACATGATATTATTTTACCTTGGTATTCCCTTTCAATCAAATCGTTTTTTCAGTAATAGGATTTCATCAAGTGTGAAATTGAGTAATTTATTAGCTTATGCTATAAATAATGAATGTAAAATCAGTAGGCAGGTGACAGGAAAAACTGGAAAATAGTATATTACACCACAAGGGCTGAATGTTGAATTTTCGGCCCGTGTAGTGATTACGACTTTTCTTGATAGCCGGTCGAAAGTACGTTATCAATTTTTCTTTTTTCAACTTCTAATCTTTTTGATGCCTGCCCTCGTTACGAGTATAAATACGCATGAGAAATTCTTTCCTCCCGCCGTTATAGAGGGCGAGCGTGTACTTCTCCAACTTTCGTCCCTGCTACTAGGGACGAAAGTGCGTACTTTAGAAAGAGGTAAGAAAATATGTTAGCTGCATTATTAAAAGGACAACTCTCTTCATTGCTACAAACAGGTTTTGCAATATTTTAATACTAGCTAGCAGTCATTTATAACATTTTCCAATCGTGAATTATTATATAAACCATTTTTATTTTATGCTATAATAATTAGATTGGTATGTTCAAATTTATTATATTTTTTCTACGCCCATGTCCGTAAACGTCAAAAATCGCACTGTCGACATTCCTTATAAGTAGCATTTAACAATAACAAGCATGTAATGAGATCTCATAACATACACGTCCGTTTAGATAAGAAAACTTAAATTTCTTTGTTTAATCAAATTGCAATCAAATTTTTATCTACGTACTACTTTATTTGGTCTATTAACATAAATTTTGTCAATTGGAAAACATAAAAGCTTTTAGCATTAGTGAAATACATTTTAGATTAAAAGAGTAATGCCCCTAAATGTCGGCAACACATTAAACAATTTCTCAAAAAATAAGTCGCTTTTTCTTAGCATGATATGGAAATAAACGTCATGTATATAGTATCCGAACATTTTCTCAACTCTACCTACGAATATGTCTGTTAGTAGTGAAAGTGATGAAATTATAAGCACTCCGCCGGAGAATTAGAAAAAGCTCAAGCTGCCACACATAATAATATGTTACCGCTAAAATCCAAAGAAATATACGAAATTACCTATCAAAAACTTATGGATTGGCGCTACAAGCTTAACGTTAAATCATTTTCGGAGAATGATTTCCTTGCGAATTTTGAAGGATTATCAAAATCTATGAAACCATCTTCGCTATGGACTATTTATTCGATGCTGAGAACTACACTAAACATTAACACTTTGAACGCCAAGGTAGATTTGACTTTTGAATGCATCAGGCCAAATTTTTATTTCGAGTAAATGTAGATCTAACGGGTAGTTACATGTGCCTAAATAGATAGTAAATAAGTAATTTTTTCAGATTTCTTTTTTCAGCTTTTCAAAAAGTGTATCGCTGGAGATACACGTACCTGCAACAAGTTTTTCTTTTGTTTCAGGTGAAAAATAAACGTTATTAGTGTTTGTGTTTGATAATAGACTAATATAGATAATGCCTAAAATACATTTGAACCCGCGTGAGTTAGAGCAAGCTTTGCATGAAGATGATGATGATTTTGGGAATGTTCCTTTGACCTCTACATCATCCCCAACTTCAGTTTCACGCCACTGAACGTTAACTCGGAAAAGTTCTTCAGAAGAGAGTGATGTTGATGATTCATGTGAAGATCCTGATTTCTCTCCTACGGAGGGAGATGCGGAAAGTGAGAGTTCTGAGTCTGATAATAAACCATGTCCTGACCCAGTTTTATCACCTGCTGAAACAGATGATTTTGAAAATATTGTTTGGAGTGACCCCTTGGGTAATCAGCAAACTTTTCCTTTTAGTGGTAAATGTGGAATGGATCCGACAATTTCTGGAGAATTGGCATTAGCAGAACCCATTGACTACTTCTTGCTTGTTCTCACGAACCATATCATGAATATAATGGTTGACGAAACTAATTTATTTGCTACGCAAAGTATTGCTGGAGCCGAAGATATTTCTCAATATTTACGTCTACATGATTGGAATCCAACAGATGCTACTGAAATGAAGAAGTTTCTGGGTTTGCTTGGGTGCATGGTGGTGGATGTAGTGAAAGTTCCAGAACTTCGCGATTATTGGTCTAAAAATAAAATATTTGCGTTTGATTTCCCAATAAATGTAATGACAAGAAATCGCTTTGAAATCCTATAGAGATTCTGGCATTTTGCAAACAATGATGAAGCAGTTCCTGGTGATAAAACATACGAGTTAAATAAAATGTTTAATGCGTTTGCAAACAACTTCAAGGCTGCTTATATCCCAGGTGACAAGATATGTATAGATGAAACAAAGGTTCCCTTCAGAGTGTAACGAAGTTAATTTTCCGACAATAGTTATTTTCAAGTTTCCGAATATATTTTCATTTAATATTGTATATAATCCGTGATATCCTATGACTTCTGTGTAGAAGTATTTTGTTAAGAAAAATCCATTCCAATTTTTAATTTAAAATTTCAAATTCCAACCGCGATATAATTGTAAACAGGTATGGTTCCCCACTGTCGCGAAACAAGTAGCGCGCAGGTCGAACTAACCAAGAGAGGTGGAAAGCAGTCTGAATCGAGGAAGGCTTAAGCGGCGAGTCGACAGGTAGTTCAATGCAGGCTGGCGAAGATAAGAGTCGCTAGCATTGAACGCTCCGTCCGCCGAATTTTGTTGTTTGCTTGGTAGTTAGTTTGTTTTGCTTTTGTCTTTAAATATAGTAAATTTTGATATTCTTTTTTTTATTTCCAAGTCAAAGTATTTGCTGCGAAGGTAAGATTTTATGGAAATAATAATTTTAAAATCAAAGCTGGTCTTTTCAATAATTGCTAGGCGAAAATTCATTCAATATAATTCATATTTAATTTTTACAAAACAAGCATTATTCTGATTTAGTAGTGTCAATGTATGTCAATAATATAACGATAGCTCGTACAGTTAAGTTTTAATTTCCGTACTCGTTCCCGTTTCGGTTCAAATACTGAAGTTTTCCAGGCGTCCTGCCAGGGCTCGTTGGTATTTCAATTCGAGAACTTAAAGGCCGCTGAATCAAAATATTAAGGTTTTCCAGGCGTCCTGCCAGGGCTCATTGATATTTTTATTCACGGATCAAACCCTTCCGTACTCATTCCCGTTTCGGTTGAAATATTGAAGTTTTCCAGGCGTCCTGCCAGGGCTCGTTGATTATTCAAATCGAGAACGTAAAGCCCGTTGAATCAAAATATTAAGGTTTTCCAGGCGTCCTGCCAGGGCTCATTGATATTTTTATTCACGGATCAAACCCTTCCGTACTCATTCCCGTTTCCAAACCCCGTTTCGGTTGGAATATTGAAGTTTTCCAGGCGTCCTGCCAGGGCTCGTTGATATTTCAATTCTAGAACTTAAAGCCCGCTGAATCAAAATATTAAGGTTTTCCAGGCGTCCTGCCAGGGCTCATTGATATTTTCATTCACGGATCGAACCATTCCGTACTTCCTTTTCCGATCCCGTGAGACATTTTAATCAAATTTTCACGTTCAGTTTACATACCGGGTGCATCGCAAGTGGTTGTATACCTTGCTAGCATCAACCTGGAATCCGTTTTCTTGCTTTCAATTATTAACCTGCTTATTGGAAATACTTTTCTTTTTTTGGAAAAGGTCAGCTTGCTTTTACCGTTCTCGGTTGAATATAAAAACATTGCTTATATTTATAAACCTCTCTCGCTTATGTCCTGCCCGCTTCGTCTCTAATAAACGCATGGTATTGGTATAATTAGTTAATAGTTTGCTTATATTGATGGGTTTTTTTGTAAATGCCAGGGTATTGTTGCCTGCTACGCAGGATAGTTTTTTTGTTGTTTTCTTTTTCTGTAACGATTTGGTCTGCTACCGACCTTGTAATTATTTGTGAAGGTAATAGATTTTAATTTAACCAAACCTTTGTGTTTTACTGACCTACTACCAATTAGAAAACTCCTATGGTGGAATAGTTGTTTTGTAGTAAGAATTTAGCTTTGCTGTAGTGTGGGCCCGGAGACTAACTTTTATTTCAGGACCAGCGCGGACCTTTTTCTGGAAATAACTAGACCCCTGGAACTGACCGTACCTCCATCTGAGGTTACCTGGAACTCTTGACGCTGGAAGTCAAGGGGCCGTGGAGTTAACCACGCTAAAAATCTGGCGCCCGAGATAAAACTTGAATCCGCGGTTTTGGGGTGTCAATTGTGACGTGTCCAGGTACGACGTAAAGTACGAGGAGGAAGAAAACGCGTTACAAGAGGTTGACTCAGCTTTCGCCAATACATTAAAACAAAAAGACACCACTATGGAATGAAACTTTACAAATTGGGTACGTCAAAGGGATATACTTGGAATGTCCAAATATACGTAGAAAAAGACCCGAGAAGAAATAAAAAAGAGTCAGCTACACAAAATGTTGTTTTGGACCCAGCAAAAGACCTACTAAATGATGGACGCATATGTGGAAAATTTTTACACCAGTGTGCCACTAGCTTACACATTACTCAATAAAAAGACACAGCTGGTGGGAACCTAACGATCAAAACGAAAATATATCCCCAAAGCAATAAGCCGAAGGGTGGCCTTATTGCCAAAGAAAGCCCCGAAGTGAGTAACAATCCCAAAGTGGAAGGAACAAAGAGATGTTCAAATCCTGTCAACGTGTCATTTAGGTACAGAAACGGTTGTTACTAAAAATAAAAGGAACGTTAAAAAAATCAAACCAAAAGCTGTTGTAGATTACGATAATGGAAAATCGCCGGTTAACGTCAGTGACCAGCTTGCATCTTATAACACTGCTCGAAGGCGGTGTAATAAATGGTACAGAAAATTAATAATCGAGATGTTATGGGGAACATCCCTTGTGAATGCTTACTTTTTGTATACTCAAAATTCTGTACGCAATGAAAGATTGAACATTACACAATTTTGACAAAAAGTAATTTTGTCTTTACAGAAGATAACGAAAAAACCGAAGTTCCCGCCAAAAGAAAACGGACAGCTAATCATCATTTGGTTACTAGTACACTACGTAAAATTGCGGAATATCTTCAGCTGCCGGAACCAAAGCAATATACTGGCCATTGTTTTAGGAGATCGTCAGCCACCATATTAGTTGATGCAGGAGCTATCATTAAAGCGACTAGGTGGCAGGCAATCTTCTTCAGTAGCGGAAGACTCTCATAAAAATATAAATGGCTTTACGAATATCGGAAGCGATTACCAATTATCAATATTCATCTTCTGATGTACCGTGCAGTACTACAGTTATAGATAACCATTCATCACCGTTAAGTAATAACGCACCAACGACAATTATTGTTCAATTGTTATAAACAACTATTATAATAAAGTTTAAATAATTGCGATTTCCTTTATTTCACAGAAGAAAATAGGTGGGCGTAGAAAAAGTATAGTACTTTACACGAGTTGTAATCCCATTACGCACTCGTGAAAACTTTTTCACTTCGTCCGTAATGGGTTACTTACAACTCTTGTTACGTAATATATCTACTATTACCTATAATCTCACCTAGATATTCCTTGAAAATGAATATTGCCACATCCCCACAAAAATTCCTTCTAAATATTTTTTCTAAATGTCTCTATTTGCCCTAATGGAATTAATTAATGACATTTATAGAGCAGGTTGACACTATATAAAATTAACCACAGCTCTTTGAACGTCGACTATATGACTTCATTCATATGACAAACGAGTGCAATAAAAAAGAAGGTAGAATATAATTATCTATTTACAGTCACATACACATGTCTCAACACCGCTGTTAAAATGAAACGTTTCAAAATGCACATCAATTACAGGATTTTCTTTTTTCTTTGAATTCACGCAGAATAATTGCAACTGAAAGTAGGCATGAGCAGCAATTAATCTATGAACTATGAACGCACGACGTTGAGAGGTAGAATCCAATCACAAATTAACGAATTTCGTGAATATCGCCCAAAAATATCAATGGACTGAGTCCTGAAATGATCCTTCATAATTACTCTTGGATTCTGTAACAATTCAATATTATTCGAGTTATAAAACAAAAATTAAATTTGTTTATAAAAAGGAAAGTTCACAGATCCCTACGCTCCTTCTAAAATGAACTCATCAAATGTTGAGATGAGTTTTAAACTTTTTCATTAACATTTATTATGTCGAAACTATTAAAATGAAGTTCGTGAATGTGTTAGGCACATTTTATAGATGGTGACATACCATTCTCATAGGTAGTTCTTGCAATGCACAGCTTGTAAAACGGGATAAATTAGGTCTTTGGATTATAATAGCCCATACAATTGTGTTGTGAGTTTGTTAGTATAATATTAAATTTCATATATTTTATACAGAACAATTTTATGAACGTGCAAATGTTTCAAGGTCATTTTACTAGATGTTGAGTTTCCTGGTGGACTATAATGAGATGGGATAATACCTAGGTAAATAAGTTAGGTCTTCTGTATATGAAGAGTGTCCTGCAGTGAATACTATATACGGGATGTATACATTCCGCATGTAGCATCTAATATGCACCTATGACGATAAGCTCCTTGTTGTGCAGAATGTCCAGAAGTGTTTATGAAGATCGCTTTTGCTTTGGTTTTGCCAAAAAATTAATTGGCAGCCCCCTACATGTGATACGTCTTTGGAAAGCAGTTATTAGGTTTGTTCCAACTGGCATTTATGAACCGTACTGGAATCGTTTCGAGTACTGTATAGTGCGCAAACTCGAATTTGGGATGGACACATCAACTTTATCACACCTTCCAAAAGGTACAGTTTGTATACCGTCCCAAGCAGTCCCAAGAACGATACTCTAATCAGTTTGGAACGTGATACCAAAAACGGTTCTAACGCCAGTTGGAACGAAGCTAATGAAAATTTTTGAAAATATGCAAAAAAACCTTACAAAAAATTTAAACGAAATCGGTTAAACTGCGTTCCTATAAGCGATCACAAGTACGGAAATTATTACTTTTATAGTTTAATTTAAAAAAAGTATCGCCGCACAGTGCAACACCGTACCTTTTCACAACGCACTCAAAGGGGTATTTAAATTTTTGTACGTGGGGCGTACGAGATTGATGGGAGTGTATTATGTCTGTCAATTTAGTTATCCCTCTCTACCCTAAAATCAGTTTAGCTATTTTTTTGACATCTCTTTTCGTTCATGAGATATAGGTCATTGTCAGTTTCAAAATGTACATTCTATATTATCAGAAATGATGATAAAAACTATAAATGTTTTATTTTTCCAACAAGACAGTTCATATCCTTATGAAACAAAAGCTTTAGTTACGAAAAGGTGGCTTTATTAAACAACCAATTTCCACATTCAATGACTCATCAAAATGATAAGACCTAACCTGCTTTGTTAGAAAAACAAATAACCCTTGAAATGCTCTTAAACAGACGACGTCATTTCCTACAACGATTTCACGATTAACTAGAAGTCGATTTAATTTAGATTTTCTATTGTGCATGCTAAATTCGTTTAATGTGTTTTTGATGTGATGGGAAAAATTCAACACATTCGCAAATATTTTTTTTCAATTTACATTAATTAACTCGTTTTTTACAAGTTGGAAGTAAACAACGAAATAACACTCGTGGATAAAACTCCATCGCAATGCCTTTTTAATGATGAGCCACACATGAAATATTCTCTCTTTGAAATTAGGGGATTGGGGAAAATGGAAGGAAGAGGGTTAACAAATGCCTGCCTAATTTCTGTATCGTAAAAATGTACCCTTTGGTTTTAAAAAAAGACATATTCCAGCTTTAAACAAAAAAACTGAACATTCATTCATATGTTGTTTCTGCCTGTCACAGCCAAATTATTCTGAATGTACTGAACCAATTAAGTTGAAATTCATTACATTGAATATAACGGTCCTTTTTTGGAGGTAAATTGAAAAATAAACGGAAAAGTTATTTAAAAAAATAGATTAAAATTGAAACCCTCCGCATATTTCGGAAATACAAAAAATTGTTCTTTCCTTATAGATTACAAAAAAACCTATAAAAAGCCCATGGTCTTAAAATTACATGGTAGATTTTAAAATAATTAGTAGATAACCATTTGATATCCATGAGAGTTCAACTTGCAGTTGTTTTTTATATATCCAATGAGTACTGCCAAATATAGAAACCAATGTGGGTGTATATCGAGTGTCCCACAATTTCCAAGACATACTATAACTCTGAAACGACTAACGATAACTCTATAAAATTTGGTATGCAGCAATTGAACGGATTTTACAATTTAACGAATGGCAGTGACGTAATCGGCGTAGCTATGACGTCATGTCAATATTAAATGTGAAGTTGTTTTTTTCTGAATTATACCATGTAACATGCTTATTATGTAATATTTATTTTATAAGCACAAACTTGTTTGTAGTTGTTCACTTTTGAGTTGCGAAATTCTTAATAAATATCGTAAAGTTTTACTCCATTTCACGAATGTACGCCTGTCTCGGATTATGTACGACTATGCTGAAAGATACACTCTCCCAATATTGAACCAGAAAATTTGTTATATTATGGTTTTATTTATTGCTCTTTTATGAACATCGGTTTTTTTTGCTTAGCATTTAATAAATATTTCTAACTATGTTGTATTTACAGTATTTTCAATAATAAGATTCACAGACGAAGTCAGAATCACCGTCGCTCCTTTTGAAACTGACATTAAAGCGACAAGGTATTAAGGATTTGTGCAGTAGTCCTAATATCTATGTGTGGATTACTGCACAATTCCGGGGATAAAATAAAAATAAATTTCCGATGATAGACATTTCTAGTGTCATACAGTTATGGGGATGTACAATTACTGGGATATACCATGTGTGACATAACGTTCCTGAGAGATACCATTTATGGAATATAAAATACCTGAGCAAGATAAGTTTCTTGAATACTCCGTTCCTGTGAAAGACAAGTTTCTTGAATATACCGTTGCTGTGCAAGAAGAGTTCCTAAATATACCGTTCCTTGGCAAGCTCCGAGATTATACATTTTCCTGCATGAATCCCGAAGTATAAGTTAGAAGAACTTACAGGAAAGTAATTGTAAAATTTGAAAGGCTTCACCTATGATTTTTTATATTTGATTACTAACCCATTTACCTAAACTTGTAAATTTCAATTCTTTTTTATATTATATATGTTGGACGCAAAGTGCGAAAACGGCCGATGGCCGAAATTTTTGGTCAAACCTGAGATTGAGCGTTCTAAAACGACCAAAGCCCGAAGTTTAATCCAATATCGCACTTTGATCATTTTCAAATAGCCAAATCTAGGTTTGAGCACTTACAAAACGAGCAATTCCCGAAATAACGGTTATTCGGAATTTCGCATGTTTTGTAAAGGGTAGGGTATGAGCTTCTGTAGGTATTGTCGCGTGGCGCGTGTTAGTCAAAACACAAAGCATTGTCTTGAAGGTTTCCTGCGAAATAAAATATTCCTTAAGATTTAAGATGTCTGTAAGTCTGTAAGTAAGTTGCAATTAGATGCCTTTATCGAAAAAAGCAATTCGAGTAATACATTTTTGTTTAGTTTTTCCAAGTATAATGAATTAATATCTAATGTGAAAGTTTCGCAGTGTAAAAAAAGAAAAAGTGATCCTCTTACAACGCCAACGTTAGATTATCGACGCATTAAAAGGTATGACATTCTAATCATCGGTGATGTAGAAAAACTAATAAAAAAAAGATCTTCAAATGATGATGAAATAAAATATTTTTGTCATACGGATGAGTTGTATGAAATCATTCATAAAGCCCACATAGATACTGGACATAAAAGAACTAGGTGCATGGATAAAGAACTCAAAAAGAAGTACTGTAATATCACGCGCGAAGTGATAAATATTTATTTACGCTTATGTGGACCATGCCAGTTAAAAAAAACATAAAGGAAAGGGGCTAGTTGTAAGGCCAATTTTGAGTAATTACATGAACTCAAGGGGACAGGTAGATCCTATCTATATGCAAACAGAACCGGACGGGGAATATATATTTATTTTAAATTACCAGGATCATCTCACCAAATTTGTTTTTTTGAAACCACTTAAGTCGAAAAGGAAGTAGCCTACAATCTGCTAGACATCTTTTGCATAATTGGTGCCCCTTACATCCTTCAAAGTGATAATGGGAGATAATTTACAGCAGCTATTATACAGGAACTTGGTGATATGTTTGACGCTAAAATAGTTCACGGCAAACCGCGACATTCGCAAAGCCAGGGAAGTGTGGAAAGGGCTAATCAGGATGTAAGAGACATTTTGGTTTCTTGGATGGCAGATGAAAAAAGTTCGAACTGGTCTAATGCATTGCGATTTGTCCAATTGAAAAAAATAGACCTTTTCATAGAGGTATAAACAGAAGTCCATATGAGGCAATGTTTGGGGTTCCTCTACGAAATGGAATAATGGATTCCGACATACCTCATGAGACTCTTCGAACAATATCCAGAGAGGAGGAGTTGGAAAATATATTCAATAATGACAATTCAAATGTGAATGTCTCTAGCGGCTCCGGCTCGGATTTGGAAGGAGACGAACATGTAACTCATGAAACACATGAAAACCCAAGCAATAGAGCTGAATACAAGGAAGCCCTCGAAGTAAGTAATATTTTAGCTACTTTTATATTTTTATGTAAATAGGAAATTTAAAATTTAGTAAATTAGTTTAAAATTTCAAATTTTCAATTGAGTTGAACTAATGGAAAATTAATAGTAGTTTTATTTTCCAAATAGTAGTTTTATTTTCCAAATAAAAGCTACAACTTATTTATTTCGACACACAAGGTGAATCAAACAGTAATTTATAAACGATTTTATTTAGCTTCACTGTAAAATATATTTACTCTACACACTTTATGTGATAGGGGAAATACATTTTTTATTGCTAATATGATTTACAGAGTGTCCTGGAGTCTGGCTCTACTTTGTGTTTTTTTACAGTGTACCTGTACATCTGGAAACCGATTTAATATTTGCATTCGCCAATAAAAAATCATACAAGCACGTGAAGCATCGTGCATATCTCGGAAAAGACAAGCCAGGAAATGCTGCAGAGATCCAACAAAAAGTGTCCTCCAGTTAGCGTTGGACAAAATGTTTTGATATGAATTCCAGATGTTGACAGAGGTCGAGCTGCACCCAGAAACTTAATGGCTGTTGTTATGGAACGGAAAGAAGAAAGCGATCTCTATCAGTTGGGAACATCTTCCGGAGTCCTTGAAAAATTGTAAGTAAGCAACGAATTTCAAGTAGCAGACCAGAACTTCATGGAAATAAAAGATGTTCCAGAAAAAGAGCTCACGTTAAGATCCGCGGCTGCTGTAGATTCTCAGTCAAAGAAAGGTTTTGTGAAGTGCGCATGTAGAAATAACTGCGGAAATAAGAGATGCAATTGCAAATGCATGTTTTAAAACAGGTGTAAAATGCAACTCAAAATGTCATTCATCGTCAAGTTGCAGAAATAAATAATCATCATTATTCTATTATTTATTTTATTTATAATATTCTGTTTTTTTGTTAAATTTTATTTCTTATTAAAAATTTGAAGGCTATTTAGATGGTAACCAGTGAATTATTTGTAATCCCTATATATATATATATATATACAAGGACAGGAATATTGGGGAAGCGGCAAAATTGTAAAATGAGTACTCTTTACACTATTTTCCAAGCTTTCGGAATATCTTTATTTCCATTCTCAAGGACAGCATTCGAGATTGTATTACAAGTTGTTTCAAATGGTAAATACATCTAATAATAATAATTTTGATTTGAATTTTTTTTTAAAGTAAATGTCAAAATGATGTCAAACAAAATCGTTTGCTTATAGAAAAAGAAATAGTATATAATTATAACTAACTTATATCTAAAAATATCAAGATTGGCTAGGTTCGTCTTCTTTTTTTTAATTTGTTTGATGTTATTTTAACCTCAAATGTTTGAAATAGACGAATTTGAAATTTGATGACACTCATGCTCCCTATCAATAGCCAAAAGGTAGTAAAAAATATCACTCAAATTTTTATGATCACTCTTTCTATTGATAATATTTTGTTCTTGAGATATGTGAGCCATTTCCAAGAAAAGTCTTTTTTTGGTATTTTTTGTATATCTAAAATACTGACAGAATCAAAATCCATAATATGGTCTTTATCAATTATATGTTTGGCCAAAGCACATCTATCGGGATATAATCTGGAATCACTTTTATGGAGAGAAATTCGGTTTTTTAATTTTTGGCTAGTGTGACCCCTCGCAATTTCTACAAGGGATACAGTATACTACATTTGAAAGATTAAGAATATCATTTTTATCTTTAACTCTTGTATAAATTGATTTGATCGTTAAACAAACCAACTTTATCAGTTAGACCCATAGTTGCATCTTTATGTACTCCTACTAATTTTTTAGGCTCTTATATTACAGAAATTTTAACAAAAGCTTATGATCTTAATACAAAATACTACATCAAAGACTCTTTTGAAGTATATAAACAATTTAATAAATTTCAATTACCAAACAACCATGTTATTTGTAGTTTAGATGTTGTATCTTTGTTTAGTAATGTATATTTAGATTCAGCTCTGAAGGCAATCGATAAAAATTGGGAAAAAATAAGTCAACAATGTCAAATAAATAAGAAATATTTCCAAGATATCATAACATTTCTATTTGAAAATACCTATTTCACTTTTGATAATCAAATATATAAACAAACTTTTGGTACTCCAATGGGAGCAACAATCTCGCCAATTATAGCATGTTACGTTATGGATAATTTGTTAGACTCAGTTATACAAATATGGCCTTTCAATTTAATCTTCATAAAAAAGTATGTTGACGATATTATTCTAGCTTTACCAGATAATAAAGTAGATGAAGTTCTTTCCATATTTAACAACTATGATCAACACATTCAGTTTACAATAGAGAAGGAAGACGAATTACAAAGTATACCTTTTTTAGATACTAGAATGATAAGAAATTCTAATAACACTTTATCTATTGATTGGTATAGGAAACCAATGAGTTCTGGAAGATTCATGAACTTTTGGTCATATCATAAGTATTCTATGAAAATTAATTTGATAAGGCAAATGAAAAATAGAATAATTAATATTTCAGATCCTGTATTTCATGAAAAAAACTTAAAAATCCTTCATCAATTATTTTTAGATAATGGATATCCAAACAAGTTGATAAAAAACATATTTTATAATAACTCTCCAAATTTGGACATTATTTCAGAACATGCTGAAATTCCCTATTACTATATTTCTTTGCCATACATTAGAGAAATTACACCAAAATTAATTAGAACTTTCAAACCTCTTACTAACATAAAAATTGCAAATAAAACATGTTTAACGATCAAATCAATTTATACAAGAGTTAAAGATAAAACTGATATTCTTAATCTTTCAAATGTAGTATACTGTATCCCTTGTAGAAATTGCGAGGATAAATATATTGGTCACACTAGCCAAAAATTAAAAAACCGAATTTCTCTCCATAAAAGTGATTCCAGATTATATCCCGATAGATGTGCTTTGGCCAAACATATAATTGATAAAGACCATATTATGGATTTTGATTCTGTCAGTATTTTAGATATACAATCAAATACCAAAAAAAGACTTTTCTTGGAAATGGCTCACATATCTCAAGAACAAAATATCATCAATAGAAAGAGTGATCATAAAAATTTGAGTGATATTTATTACTACCTTTTGGCTATTGATAGATTTAAACAAATTAATTTGTTTTATTTCATCGTTTAGTATGGATCTTCATCAAGTAAAAGCCTCATCTATTCAAGCTCAAATTATGTTTTCAATGATTATGATGTTACAATTTGAAATTGTACTATGCTGATTTACAACTCACAGGGACAACATCTTGGAGTTTCAGATTTGAGGCTCACCCTGTAGGTACATTTTTATGCAACATTGAAAATCTTTCAGTTTAATCAAATTTTCCTAATGTGACTTTGAGCGCACCTATCAGTAAGAATTTGTAGATAGGCAACCAACACCTGTAAAGTTGGTAGATAGTTGAATGGGATGTCATTTCTGGTACGTTAGGACCCGAGCTTCACTTATTTTAAAAGGTAGCTTTTTCTTCACAATATTCTGCGATACCGACTTATAATCAAATGTATTCCAGTCTTGACTCCAAACATTGACAGTTCCATGGTTTTTCAAAATCTCGTGATACTCCCTCGGTCCTAAAATTTCTTCTCGTCTTCGATATTCCTTCTCCACTCTTCCAAAAACCCTATCTGCAGGAATGAAACTATGACCTCTTATGGGAAAAACATGTCGTATTTCCTTAAAAACTGTAGACTTTTCCAAAAAGTAGATAAGAACTGTCATCATGGTGCTGTTCTTGTTTTAGGAGGAACACGAGTCTGAAAACAACTCCAAGATCAACTCATTCTTGCCTTCATCAGACAATGTGTTTTCAAGTTTGCTCAAATAATCTAATAGACCAGAAGCTAATAGATAATAGATAATCTAACAGCCCCGACCTCCCTGCGTTTCCAACCAAACGTAGAAGCTGGCATCTTCTTTGGATTTCTTTTTATGTTGATGATGTACAATGCCTAGGTTATAGAGCCAAACTTGTCTTGAATAAAAAACTTCACCAACATTTTTGGCAACGGCTGATTTTGTTGGCAATCGAAACAAACTTTGAATGTATTTTCTCGGAATGTATTCATGTATTTGAAAAAGGCCTTTGCTCTCATCTTATGAAGCCTATACTTGGTGCGGAGTTCATTTCTTGCTTCTAACACCTTGGTTCTTTTCATATTTACCAGAAACTCCTAACAGATAAAACATTCATCTGAATGTGGATTTCCAAAGCCGAGGTTAAAGTTTTGATAAAAAATCTTCTTGTACTTAGCCAAAGAACATTTAAAATTTGTTGTGTCACAAAATTTGTTGTACATTTTCTTTATGTTTAACTCAGGTGGTTATAGGTAGCTTCTTCTGCATTTTGCTCTCGAGTAGTGACTTTCTCTGCATTTGTAGCTGCTTATGTGTGCCTTTATTGCTTCAGTAATATCTTTATCAACCTGCTTTTGTACACGACCTCCCCGCTTCTCAACCAATAGTTCTCCGGCGAGAAATTTTTTTGAAATACTGGACAGTCTGTCTTTACTTTCACCTAAAACGTGAGACAAGTTCGGAATGACAAATAAATAAAAATAACTTTTTGACTTACCAGTTATCTTTTGAAAAGTAGCAGCACAAACAGGAAAATTACCCTTAAAAGTTCTAATGGAGTATTTGACCGAAAGTTTTCTGTTTCTCCTCAGGTACAACAACTTGCATGAATTTTAGCAATATTTTATCTTACTCAATTTTTTTCGCGTCATTTGCATATATCATGTTTCTAAAAGCTAAACAGTCTGTGAAAATCTTTATTCAAAAGCGAATTTAAAAATATGTAATTACAAAGTATTTCATTTCTTGTCAGTTCTCCTGCATTACAAACAACGCCTTTTGTCTTGTCTTGGAAATGATTACATGCGATGTCCGCTTCACCTAACCTTTCTTTTTTATAGCGCGTAATTTTTGGTCTTTCTTGATCACGGTTGTTTTTGGAAATACGAAATTTTCTTCCCTTTTGCGTAAGGCCTACGTTTTTACTATATTCTTCATTTATTTCATCCATATTTTAAAAAGAAAAACAAAACACGTAAACACGTGGTAACGAGAAGCACTGTTCCAAAACAGTATCATGCTTAGTGCACGTGATCTCTCCGACTCTGTACCGATGTGAAGTAGCTAGATTTGCTTGAAGAATTAGAAATTAGAAGACACTTAAGAGACCCACAATATGAAGTTGTCAATGAACAGATAAATCTAGGGAGCTCTCCACTATCAAATTGTCTTCTTAAGTAACAATTGTAAAGATCAGCAGATATAGTTTTGCTTGGTTTCCTACATCATTGCACAGTTATACTGATGTTAATTGGGAAAAAAGATATCCAGGATATCCCCATAGGGCTAATAATACCTAAGCTTTAATATTTGTAATATCATATATTCTCCTTTTTTTCGATTCATATATATTAAATCAATCACAAAAAAGGTCACCATTTGGTCTAACCAAAATATTAAACATCAGGTAGGCATCACATCGAATGTAACTTCTGTCATTCTGACGATGGTATGTCAATATCGAAATAATTATCAATAAGTATCTTAGAATTTTCATGATTTTTTCATTAAATAGTGGAATTAATTATAAACAGTTAGAAACAGCAAATTCAGTTTTCCTTGTAATTGTCGATAATAAAGTTCCACCGTATTATCAGACGACCCCTTTTTAGTAGAAACAGGTAATTGAAGCTGCATGTTTATGTAGCTGATATGCAAAGTGCGTCCTCTTTGTTTACTGAATTAAACCGTACTGGATTTGGCGACTGAGTCAGGTACAAGCAATTAGTTGGAAAGGGAGGCTTCTGTTAAAGCAAACTTATATTATTAGATTTCTACATTCAGTAAGGGTGACTTAACTACAGCCATATACAAATTAATTTAACTAGAACTGTATTAAGGAATAAGTCAAAAATAATGAAAAGTATTATAGTTATTTATTCTATAAGTGTTTTAGACAGTGTTTTATCCACGCAAAGAAGTTAAAAAAAAGGAACTAAAACACGAATGCAATACAACGTTTTATCCACAATCACAGACATTTAGAATCAGATTTCATCAACAAGTGATTTGACATTTCGCTCTGACAGTAGCTATAACGTCAGAAATTATTAAAGGCCATAAAATCATAGACATTGTAAAATAAAGCTCACTGTCTATCTGAAGAGTGGGAGAGCCAACTTGTGGGAAAACATGGGGGTTAAGTCCGCGCATGATAGACTGGAAATACAGTGTAATAGTTGAACCCACAGTAACATATGCGTCTTTGGTATGGTGGACAAAGACGACACAAAATAATGCAATGATGAAACTAGGCAATGTGCACAGACTTGCTTGTCTCAGAATTGCAGGGTGCAAGAAAAGCACACTAACTTCAGCACTTGAAGCTTGTTAATATTATCAGATCGTCTAACTAGAAAAAACTTCCCTTCGTAATAAAATAATGACTTTGTCTAATTATAATTTTATTTCAATCAAATTGACATATTCTATATATTAACTACGTAACTCACTCATTAACTTATTTCAAATACAGGATGGTAAATTACTTAGATGTATTCTTCATTCTGCTTCAACACCTTCCCTCATTGAGTAATTTGCCAACCCCATTCCAAAAAGTAATTTTTTCAATCTGTTAGAAAACAGTGGCTTCGTCATAATATCGGCTAATTGATTTTCAGATGACACCTTTACTACTTCAAGTGATCCATCCAACACCATTTCTCTAACAAAAAAATGTCTAATATGTATATGTTTAGTCCGACGATGAAACTCGGGATTCTGCGTTAATCTTATGGCAGATTCATTGTCCACATGTAGTGTCGGAACCAAGTTAACGCCTGTTAATTCCATAAATATTCTTTTTAACCAGACTATTTCTCGTGCAGCGTCACTTGCAGCTACTATTTCTGCCTCTGTTGTCGATATGGCTACTGATGTTTGTCGCTGACTGAACCAAGATACAGCTGCTCCAGCATAAAGACACAATACCCCAGATGTCGATCTTCCGGTAGTAATATCACCTCCATGATCAGCATCACTATAGCTTGTTAACTGAGGTTGTATTTCTGGCTTTTGCATATAAGTTAAGCGATAATTTATTGTACCATTCAAATAGCGGAATATTCTCTTAACTTTCACACAGTCGTTTTGACTTGGATTTTCTAATTTTCTGGATACAACACTAACAGCATAAGCTATATCTGGACGTGTACCCGTCATTAGGTACATAAGAGCACCCACTGCTTCGCGATATGGAAAAGAAGTAATCGATTCCGTTTCACTAGTTTCCTTCCCTAATTGGATGGCTTCTTTTACAATCGGGGTCGAGACCGGTTTGCTATTTTCCATGCCAAAACGTTCTAGCACCTTTTTTGTATAAGCTGACTGGGTAACACTTATTGAGTCGTCTTGATTTTTCTCTATTTCCAAACCTAAGAAATATGTAGTTGGTTTAACTGTTATTTTAAACTTCTCCTGAAGTTTCTTCAAAAAATCCATCTTCATTATCTCATTCGTACATGCTATTAGACCGTCGTCAACATACAGCACTAATATCAACATATCTTTTCCTTCATTCTTAATAAATAAACATGGGTCTGCAGTACTTCGTTTAAAGCCAAGCGAATCTATAAAGTTTCCAAAACGCTTATTCCAGCACCTTGGTGCTTGCTTTAACCCATATAAACTTCTCTGAAGATGACAAACCATACCAGTACCATCATCGTAGCCTTCTGGTTGTTTCATGAACACTTCTTCGTCTAGAGTACCGTAAAGAAATGCAGTACAGACATCGAATTGTGTGAGTGACATGTTTTTACTAGCAGCTATACTTATAACGGCTCTTATCGTATCACCTTTAGCTACTGGACTAAACGTTTGTTCATAATCTTCTCCTTTTCTTTGTGAATAACCCTTCACTACCAGACGAGCTTTGTATTTATCAATTGAACCATCTGGATTGGTTTTGAGTTTATACACCCACTTACAAGGAATTGCTTTTTTGTTTTCAGGTAAATTTTTCAAAACCCATGTACAATTCTCTTTTAATGACTGCATTTCATGCTCCATTGCCAGCCTCTAGTTATTTTGTTCACAACAAACAATTGCTTCTTTGTAACTAAGTGGTTCTTTGGGGTGGTTTATTTCAGCAGCAACCATCATAACGAACTCGTCAAAGCGTGTCGGTTTCTTAATGTTTGATCTTTCCCTCAATTGTCTTCTAAATTCTATATCTTCGTCTAAACTCTCTTCTGGTTCATAACATTGGTCATCTGCTTGGTAATCTAGATCCATTTCTTCCATAACATCACTACTTACATCAACAATGTCTATTGTAGGTTGCAAACATGGAAATTGTTTGGATTCTTGTACCACACCTAGAGTTTCAAATTCATTAAAAATAACATCTCGTGAAAGTATAAGTCGATGTTGATCTTCTGACCATATCCTGTATCCATCATCATTTTCATAACCAACGAGTATACCTTTAATAGATTTCTTATCCAATTTTCTTCTGCAAACTTTAGGAACATGAGCATAACAAGTACTACCGATTACTCTTAAATGTTTAAGTTCAGGCTTCTTGTTAAACCATATTTCATGTGGTGATTTACCAGGAATACTGGATATACCAGATCTATTTAAGATATATGTAGCTGTGTTTATTAATTCAGCCCAAAATGTTTGATCAAAGATACTTTCTCTTGCATGCATTAAAGATCTTGCACATTCGACAATCGTTCTGTTATCACGCTCTGAACGGCCATTTTGTTGTGGTGTATACGGCATCACCAATCTTTGTTTTATTCCATATTTGTTTAAAATATTTGCTACTTTATGATTATCAAATTCTCCACCATGATCTGACAAAAATTCTTTAACACCATATCCTGCAGCTTTCATTTCTTTTAAAACTATATCTAATTTATCAGCTACTTCTGACTTTCGCTTTAAAAAATATACAAATTGATATCTGCTAAAATCATCTTTAAATAAAACAAAATATTTAAAACCTGATTTTGAGATCTGAAAAGGTCCACAAACATCTGAATGGATCAGTTCTCCTGGTGTTTCTGTTCTTTTTCTTATGCCAAACTTTTTCACAGAAGCCTTTCCATAGACGCAGCCCTCACATAATTCACTATCCAGCTTCACGTCAATGTTAAATTCTTGCTTAATTACATTTTTAACATGTCTCTTACTTTGATGACCCAGCCTTTCGTGGTAGAGTTGCAATATATTTTCTTTAGAAGTAACCATATTGACACTCAGATGTTCAGGTTTGGTTGCCCGCATCTTCAATTTATATAGTCCACCAGACTGACATCTTGATCCAACAATTATTGTTTCGTTAAAAATTTTAAAATAGCAGCACTTAGTGGTGGAAATAAATTCACTTTCTGGATGTTTGTCCTGAGCAGACAAAGTTGAGAAAAGATTTTTCTTGATATTGGGTACATACCATACGTTGGTCAATGAAAACTCTTTCTTTTTTCCGTTTACAAAAGATTGTATTTTGATGGTACCTTGTCCTAATGCAGGAACTGCATATCCATTAGCAGTTGTTATTGTATGCTCTTCGTTAAATGGTGTATACGATTGAAATACATCTTGTTGATTTGTTATGTGATTAGTCGCTCCGTTATCAACATACCAATTTTTAAAATCTGCTTCGCAATTCAAAACATTCGATGATACAGCAACTAATGACATCTGAATTTCTTTCGCTTTAGAATTTGTACGTTTTTTCGAATTCTCTGGCTTAGGAGGTCTTCCATCTGTTTTCCATTTATCGCATTGCTTCACTTTATGACCTTTTTGCTTACAGTAATTGCAATAATAACCATATTTATGTGCTTTGCTCTTATTCACTGTATATAAAACTTCTTGCTTGCTCTCATTTTTGTTTGTTAATGCTTTTTCATAAGAGCATAGCTGATTTGTCAAGTTATCTATTGTTCTGTCCTTATTTGATACCAGAATCCAACTAGACTTGAATGAGAAATATTCAGGTGGTAAAGTTTCTAATATTTTACAAATAAGCAAAATATCTGGCAAGTCGCACTTACAGTAATTTTCAGCAACTGCTTTATCTTTTAAAATTTCGTTTTGCAAATTATTCCAAAGGTTCTTAAGTTTTGATGTATGAGTAGCAATATCGTCATCTGATTGTCTAATATAACTAAAAAATTGCATACAGATATCATAGGTTTTATCTGTTGCACTACCATCATATAAACGATGAAGCTCCAACCAGACTTCCCTGGCGGTCGAAAATCTCATGACTTTTTCTAATGTGCTTTGAGTCATATTTATTGTAAGAACTAATAAAACAGTACTATCCGTTTGATTGAAAAATGTAACATCTTTTTCATACTTGCATTTTTCTTCTTGTGTTGCTTCTTGGGGTAACGACTTCGGTGAAGTTAATCTACCTTCAAGGACGTCCATCGCGCCTTTCACACTTCTCAGAAGAATAGAAAGCTTGTATTTCCATGTAGTCCAGCTATCTTTACCTTCAAGTAATCCAATTTGCACCTTACTGGGATCCATTTTACTCTGGATTTAATTGAAAATGCGTTTTATTACTTTATGAAGATGACAGCTTTCAGAGACAGTTACAAAATCTTTTTTAATTTTTATTCTTACTTAATTTCTTGTTTCTTCTAGCATTACCATTTAGGCACTGTACGCTCTGCTACCATGTTAATATTATCAGATCGTCTAACTAGAAAAAACTTCCCTTCGTAATAAAATAATGACTTTGTCTAATTATAATTTTATTTCAATCAAATTGACATATTCTATATATTAACTACGTAACTCACTCATTAACTTATTTCAAATACAGGGTGGTAAATTACTTAGATGTATTCTTCATTCTGCTTCAACAATCTAAGGGTCATGCCCCGGAAAAAGATCACCTGCATAAAATGGGGCTGTATAAGGGGGATCACAGCTGCAGACTTTACCCACCGTAACCCATATTTTATCTAACTGTGAGGCACTGGACTCGAGGAGACAAACAATTTTCGGAGTAGCCAATGTGCCTCTTGAAATATATCATCTACTCGAAGGTACGGGGATAACTGGGTGGGTTGACAAAATGTGGGAGTAGAGTACAATAAGCCAACAGGCTGCAGTACTCCAAGATGACAACGGCTCCCAAAAAGGGAAAAAAAGGATCTGAGGGTGATTTTTGGAAAAATAAGGGATGCTGCGGGCAGTGATCAGGTGGGAACTTTTCTGAGTATTGTTCTTACCCTTATATAGGAAGCAACAATTCCATTTAAATGTGGGAGTAGGGGGTACAATAAGCCACGGCTCCCAAAAAGGAAAAAAAAATTTTAAAAAAAACATGGCCGGTGTAATGCTATTACATGCATCCCTTATTTTTTTATTCAAGATGGTTGATATCTGTAGTAGGTGTCGAAAAAACTTGATCTTTTATGTATCTAAAAAGGCAGGTCCGTATTAAAAAAATTTTGATGTTAGCCTCGAGAAGACTCGAAACGTCGTAATCGAAGATTTATTGATGACTTTAGTGAATTTGTGATCAAATAAAACTTTCCTTTTCCATTTTTTGATAGTTTTTCATTTAAAAATTTTATAGTTTATTACAGTTTCGTGTAAATTGTCGTATTTCACTTAGAAGCAACAACTACTTCCCGGGCTATATGCCATGACAGACATTGAATTACACTTCTAAGTTAAACGGGGACAGTATGCTCTACAAGATTTAACCAACAATTCTAGTTTGCAATTATGAGGGACAATATCACTTGTAGACCGCTTTCGGCGCATTTGCGCCTCATCGGTACAAGGTAGATATTCTCCGTCAGAGAGCTCTTTGAGCTTAATCCCGGACTAAAGATGTTACTGAAATCACAATCAATACATATCCTCCAGTGAAGGAAATGTTAAAGTTGTGATAACAGCGACTTAGAAGTGTAATTCAATGTCTGTCGGGGCATATAGCCCGAGAAGTAGTTGTTTCTTCTAAGTGAACGGTCATTGTTTTTAAAATATGTTTAAAGCTTTGTAAGGCGTTAATAGTATAAATCTATTATTCGACATCTATAAAAATTTTATGCTCAAAAAACCAAAAGCATAATTTTTAGTTTTCCCTGTATAACTCGAGAATGAAGAGTGTACCTGTAATTTTTTTTTAACAAATATATATTGTTCTACATAATATTCACCTTTTTGTCCATTTTATCGTTTTCGTATCTATTACGGTTTCGAATATAATAATGTTACCATATGATAAAAGACACAGCCTGTATATGTGCATTATGCAGACATAACTAGGTTTGCCTAGGCAAAGTCCGCATTTCCGGGCCACTTATGGTATATTCCCTTCCCCCTTTCCCTTCTCCTTTCTGGAAAACTTCATGTGGAATACAAATTATTTGATATTTTTTCGAGAAGGGGAAGGAAATATATCATGAGTGGTCCGGTAATGCGGACTTTGCCTAGACAAACCTAGGAATAACTGCATAACGGACTTTGCCGTACACAGTAGTTTAAGTTCAAGTGGACAGAAGAAAATCTGATCGGTCGTTTCAACAGTCGAATCAACTTGGTGTTGTACAAACGGTAGGTAGTACGATGAATCGTATAATGTGAGGCTCGTTTAACTTTCAAATATTTGATTTGGTCAAATCAACTTGTATTGTAGACACAACTGGTCGTACAGTGGATCATATGGTCCGTACAAAATGTAACCAACTTAGTTCTTAGTTCTTATATCCCATATGCAACAAAACAGATTTGTTCATATTTTGGTGAATTTAAACACAAATTTCACATTAAAATTTTATCTATCCTTTATGAAAATTGTAATAGGTATAATTATAATTAAATAAAGTACTTACCTCAACACTAGATACCAAAGGAATGATACCATGGTCTTGAGCGAATACAGTAATCCAATAGTGACTTTTTGTTTCTATATCGAGCATGGCCAAGGTTCGAATAACACCTGAAAAGAAAAAAACAAATTTAATATAATTTCAACCGAAAGCACATGACGGGTAAAGGGTGAGGAAACATGGCCGATATCTGTCATAAACGTACCAATGGCGTACGGTACCTATTTTATAAAAGTATTTATTATTATTATTATATAATAATTATATATAGAAACTGATTTATGCTTTGCTTTAAAGGTAAGGTATTTTTCAAAACACGGTACCTATTTGTTAAAAACAAATAATGTTAAAAATCGTACTTGAATTCAATATGGATACGAAATAATAAGATACCAAGTAAAACTGAAAATACGGAGGTAAATACTGACATTATAATCGCCACTGGATAATCAATGTCAGTCAATTGTCAAAGTGACAGGGAAGAACACGCACGCGCTTGCCAATAGGAAGTCAGGTGGTTACTTAGCAACGCCATTTCGATAAATATGCACCAATTGAGTTAGTAGGAGGGCGTGGTAATTATGATTTTCGCACGACGGTGCCGGCTTGAAGGAAACCCATAACAACATATATGGAAAAGTGTTCATCTTTTAATATTCAGAAATTGAAAAATTAATGTTAATAGACAAAATCCAATGAAACAAGCACATTAAAGATCTAACGTTTAATCATTATTGACATATTGTTAATAATAAAAAGTCAATTTTTTAATTATTATCACTACATACTTAGCACTTTATCTTTTTCATAGTTAAACGTGGCAACATCGAATGTTTTCGACCGCATTCCTTTCACAGCTTCAGTTATGTTAGCCAAACTATACACCAAGGCATATCGACGCGGACAGAACGTCACGAAGGAAAGGAAGCAGACTTTTTCTTCTTTCTTGGATTTGGGCGTAAGCTTCAAGAATAGACCAAAATAATCTCAGCCATCTACTGAATCTCAGCCATAATACTGAATCAAAATTAAATAGATAGAAAATTTACCACGGCTCACAGATTAGGCCGTGGGTTCTGTTGTGTTGCCTGAGCAAGCTGGTGAATCAGAAAAGAAAGACGCGAAATCTCGTTGAATCGAGCGAGTGCCGGCAAAACTGGTACAACAAAATCCTACAAAAGCAAGACTAAGGCACGAAATGCGCATTTCATTCAATTATTTGTCGAAATGTAACAGTGGAAATTGGAAAAAGGTTCAAATAAATATAGTTTATTCATAAATCCGGAGTTTATCATTCCATCTAGAAAAAAGCGTGGATTATTGCTTAGTGCATGGTACTTTTTGGAGCATATTGCGTTTATAAAAATCGAAGGATTAGCAGATTTGGTATAACACCTATTTTAGAATTGCGAAGTAAATATGGACAATTTGAAAAACTTTTTCAATACCTACAATCCAATAATTAGTAATTCTTCGTCTATAAATGTATTGAAAGCATATAAAACAAGCTCATTTAAACAATAACATAACCCAAAGTAATTTCTTAGTTGAAAGTTGACCATCTATTTTAGTTTCAATTTAAATTTTAATTGCTTAGTTTCTTGCATGAGCACTAATGCCCGTAGTTTTAAATTTGAATTAATTTCATTTTCGGTTTTTGCTTGAATTAGTTGGTGTCGGTGTGGTTTGTAGTGCAGTTCAAAGTATCAGAATTGAGTTTGTAAGTGAACTAAAAAAGAGAACTTCAAGTGGCCAATCTACTCAGATTAATGAAGAAAGAAGCCATAAAAAAGGAAGGCGAAAGTATTATATTAAAGATGGTAATAGAGAGTTTCACTCTCGAATTAATTTAACAAAGCAAGCTCACTAATTTACCTGGTTGGAATTTCCATTGTATTTCTTTTGAGACATTTAAACCTGAACTGCCATAACTGGGTTTTTACCTCAATTAATATTTATCTACTATTATTCTGAATAGTTTAACGATAAGGGTCATGAAATAGCTTTTGTTAATGAAAATTATTATTAATAAGGCAATTTGACGTAAAACAAATTATTGTCGGTGAAAGTGTAAAGTATTCTTATAAAATGAAAGAAGTTTATAGTATACTTTTCTGCAAGAACATAAATATAATTTGTTTGGAACAATATACCATAAAATTAATTCATATTATATTATTTGCGAACGAACTTTGTTTTTCTAGAAAATATCCATCAGATTTCTGCATCTGCAATATTCAGTAATAGAACTAACAACTATTTTACTCAAGTATCTACGACCATGATGAGTCCAAACGAGTTCGAGCCGTACGATTTTTCGTTCGCGTATCTCCCAATTGCCACGATAAGTTTGTAGACTTATACGTAAGTATATCCATCGAACAAACAGAACGACCCAAACGACGATAGATGCGTGATCGAAGTATGATCACCATGCGCCTTTGTATCTATTGGCTAAAATAAATATGCCTCCCTACGCTGGCCAATCGGATTTAACTGCAATCGGCCGGCAGAATTCATTGTCTTTGGTACATTGGTACATAGTTTGCTAGTTAATGATCTAGAGTAAATACAGTATATGTACCACTCTCCTGCTACCTGCCACTTATTTGATTGAAACTCTGGTAAACTTCATAGTGCTTTAGTAATAACACACCCTAGTATTTGAAACAGATTGTTACTACTTTGTTGTGAAATGAATTAATGAATGTTCTCAATAAAATGTAAATGTAATTTCTTAAAAACAATATTCCAAAGTTCCCGAAACAACTCAAGTATACAGGAAACCTTTAGAAAATGTAAATGAGCCGGCTTAATTACCCGAGTCTCCCATTTAGTTGAGAGAATCCCGCATTCACTGAATACAAAAGTCACAAGTTAACAAAACTTATGTTGACATTTCGACTCGAAGTAATTTATTGGACGTTGATTAATAAATTAATATTCGAAAGTTTATACAATCTTGTGTAAAAAGATTGATGGTTGCTTTAACTTTGTGTCTGTTTGAAAACTGGAACAGTTTTACGAATCGTGCAATAAAATTCAACGTTAAAGTGAACATTTGTTTTTGTTAGGTTAGATTGAAGGTGAGTGGATCTAATCGGACCTTCACTGCCACTAAGACTCTATTGTAGCTCACCTCTATTGCCACAACCTATACATATTCCACCAAATAATTTCAGCTTCTAAGCAAGTCGATGCGTTTATTTGGTGAACGATTTTTCAGGTCTGAGGGCGAGAGAGAGAGAGACCCTGACAAACAACAGGTACCTGATCTGTTGTTCCATCATATTCCAGACAAAGACGGATCGTCGGATTTTCTCTCCAAATCTTATTATATGAAGATTCAGACGACAATAACAGTGTTATTGGTCTGTTAGTAACGTATGTTATAGTTTAACAATTGTTTGGTAATATACAGGGTGATTGAATTGTTTGCTCAGTAGGTGTGTTATCATGAAAGATACAAAAAAGCTATGAATAAAAATTGTAAATAGCTTCATATTTCAAAAGTAATTACAATTAATAACTCGGTGCCAGATCAAAGTTATGTTTTTTTTTAAAGAAACACCCTATATTTCACTTCAAAACTGAAATCTGCTTCAATTCCCCATTACAAAAATATGAGGTTGTAATCTGTTATACAGGCTATTTTAGTTATAACCAATTTTCCGTTAAAATCGTAACAAGTTGAACGCCCTGTATAATTGGATAGGAGTAAGGGAATTATAATCTATTGAGGCTAAATATTTTTAATGATTATCAAAATTTACAAACACGAATGATTTTAAAAATATTTTTTAAATCAAATATTATTTTCTCAGTAATTTTAAATGGATCACCCTGTATTTTATATCATCGACGAAAAGTACTATTACCATAGTTTTATATATAACTTTGATCTGGCACCGAGTAATAGAACACCCTGTAACATTGTAACTAATTTTCAATAATGAAGCTTAAAGCTGCCTACAATTTTTAGTATCTTTCATAACAGACCTATTGAGCTTTATACTAATCAATGTATGTAAATTTTTTTTTTCGTAATTTATGCCCTGCCGTACTGTTTATCCAATTACAATGAAACTTTGCTAAATTATTGCTAGAACTTGCTCTTAGGTTATAGGATAGTTGTTATTCCATTGACGTACCATATCTGTAAGAGGTACAAAATGTAATACAATTTTTTCAATGGAACACTTTACACTATCTTACGCGCGTTTCTATAACCAAGTTAGGTAAATTGTTTACCTTCAGTCTCTGAAGAAGATAACTTGGTTATCGAAACGTGCGTAAGATAGTGTATAGTGTAAGTGTTGGTGTAGTGGTTTTTCTGTAGTCCAGGTATAAATTATGTTTACACGTTTTTTACAAATTTATTTTTTAACGTGTGTATGATTCATGTTCATTTCACGTCTACTTGTTTTCAACAAGTTTTTCCCTAAAAGAGTAATCCAGAAAAACACTCTCGAAACCCTTCAATTTCACCGGAAACAAATCTATAATCCTGGGAATTCAAATCGAAATGAGTTGATTGGATTTTCATCTGATTCCACAGAAATTTCAATAGACTGTTTGCTATAAAATACGAATATTTCACTCATAAAACACACAAATTATCTTGTACGAATAAAAAGTTTCATTTCAAAACATCATTCTACTAACAAATTATTGAGACATCTTGTAGAATGAATTAATTCCTTTAAATAAATTCCTTAATATACGTCGCCTTACAAAAAAAATAAAACCGTGTCTCTACAATTTTTTTTAAATATCTTAGATAAACTAAATATTTATTAACGCCAAAAATAAAATTAACATGTGGAGGAATATCATTGCAGACTACAACTAAACACGCGCCTGTTTATTTATCTTCTTTATGTGGACTGAGAATAACATCT